>VXBP01007395.1:80643-193872 GCA_013400115.1 Rhinopomastus cyanomelas
GACTGGAAGGGACCCCAAAAATATTCATTTAAGTTTATTTATATTTTAAACCTTTCATTTTTAGGTATTTTAATTTTTAAATTATTTATATTTATTTAAAAATTTGCTTTAAAGTATTTAAAAATATTTATTTTGATATTTATTTTGAGTCTTATTTTATAATTTATTACTATTTTTCTTTTTTAATATTTACACTTTATACTTTTAATTTGTTTTAATATTGATTTATTTATGTATTTTTTATCATTATTTATATCTAAATAATTTATTTACTTAAAACTATTTAAAAATATTTCTGTATTTTCATGTTTATTTTTATTATTTATACTTAAATATTTCTTGTTTTACTTCTTTAATATTTACATATTTCTCACTATTTATTGATTTTATAATACCTACTGTTTTTTACTGAATAATTTCCACACTTCAGACTTAACTTCCCCAGCCGTTCTCCTCTCCAGCAGCTCCTCCTCACAGCTCCTGTTGCAGGGCAGTGGGGGTTGTGCGGCTGCCCCAGCTGTCCCCAGTCCCTTTGGGCAGGGCACTGGGCTGTGCCCTCCTGGAGAGGGCATTGCTGGCCGTATTAACCTTTTACAGGGGAACGGCTGATGGGGAGAGGCTGAGGGAGCTGGGGGTGTTTGGCCTGGAGAAGAGGAGACTCAGGGGGGACCTTCTCCCTCTCTACAACTCCCTGAAGGGAAGTTGCAGTCTGGTGGAGGTCAGGGTCTTCTGCCAGACAGCCGGCACCAGGGCGAGAGGGCAGGGCCTGAAGCTGCCAGGGGAGGGTTAGGTTGGATGTTAGGAAGCCCTTCCTCAGGGAAAGGGTGCTGAGAGCCTGGACTGGACTGCCCAGGGCAGTGGTGGAGTCCCCATCCGTGGAGGTGTTGAAGGCCAGCCTGGCTGTGGCCCTTAGTGCCCTGGTGTGGCTGCTGTGGGGATGGATGGATGGATGAGCTCAGAGCAAGACCATAGAACCTAGGGCAGGTCACACAGGAACATCCAGAGGGGTCTGGAAAGTTTCCAGAGAAGGAGACTCCACACCCTCCCTGGGCAGCCCATTCCAGGGCTTTGTGATCCTTACAGTAAAAAAGTTCCTCCTCATGCTGAGGTGGAAGGTCCTGTGCTCCAACTGACACCCAGTGCCCCCTGTCCTATCACAGGGCACAAGTGAAAAGAAATCGTCTCTTTCTTCTTTACACTCAGTCCTTGTAGGTTTATAGACAGGGATTAAGTCCCCACTTAACCTTTTCCTCTCCAAGCTGAAAAGTCCCAGGTCTCTCAGTCTCTCATAAGCCAAGTACTCCAGTTTGCTGATCATCCTCATGGCCCTCTGTTGGACTCTCTCAACCAAATCTCTGTCCCTCTTGAACTGGGGAGCCCAGAATTGGATACAGTACTCCAGATGTGACCTCACTAGGGCAGAGCAGAGAGGTAGAAGAACTTCCCGTGATCTGCTGGACACGCTCATCTCGATCCATCCCAGATCCCATTGGCCTTCTTGGCCACCAGAGCACAGTGCTATTCCATGGAGAACTTGTCCACAAGAACTCCAAGATCCCTCTCCACAGAAGTGCTCGCCTGCAGGTCATCCCCCAACCTGTATTGATGCTTCTCATCACTCATTTTCAGCTGAAGGATTCTGCACTTGTTCTTACTGAACATCATTAAATTCCTCTCAGTGCACCCCTCCAGTGTGTCCCAGTCTTCCTGAAAGGCTGCACAGCCATTGGGTGAACTGGCCAGACCTCCCAGCTTATTGTCAGCAGCAAACTTGCTGAGGAGTCTCTCCTTCCCACCATCAAGATTATTAACCCAGACTCTGTTTCTTTGTCAGATACCATGATCTGCTAGAGAGGGTCAGTAAAGGAGGGGGAGAAGACGCCATCCTGCGCCACACTCAGCGCAACAAGAAGCTCTTTGTGCGGGAACGCCTCAAGCTGCTGCTGGATGATGACCATTTCCTGGAGCTGTCCCCGCTGGCAGGCCTGGGCCTGCCCTATGGGGATGTCCCTGCTGCTGGCTGCGTCACTGGTAATTGCTGGTGTAACTGGGAAATGGGCACTGAGTATTTGTTGGGGATTAGGTGTAGAGATGGGTTTGGGTCCAGAGCATTGAACCAGCCTTGGTGGCTAAGGGCATGGTGTTCCTTCTTCCTGGGAAAGAGAAAAGGATTCTCCTCATCAGGGGTAGGGAATACTGTAATGTCTGGAGAATGTGCCTTCCTAGGAAAAAGGGTTCCCCAGGCCTGGCCCAGGCTGCCCAGGGCAGTGGCGTAGTCCTCATCCCTGGAGGGGCTGAAAAGCTGTGGAGATGTGGGATGAGGGACAGGGGTCAGTGGTGACTTGGCAGTGAACCCAGAGGGCTTTTCCACCCCGAACAATTCTGTGATCAGCTCTGTCCAGCAGCAAGTCCCAACATGAAATTGTTCAGCCAGTGCTGTGATACTCTGTCATTTTTGCAGGGCAACCTAGGAGAAACTTCTTAAGTGAAGAAATTCTTCCATTTCTTGTAGATTGAGTCAGTTATTCTACTTCCCCGTCACTGGGTTTTGTCTCCCGAAAACGTAGGACGATGTGCCATATAAGCCTTTGCTTCTGAAAGGAAAGGGAATTGGGCTACTCTGAGACAGGGGAGCTGGGATATGGAATTTGTAATATTCCTCAAATCACAGACAAGTCTTTCCATCTTATTTCGAAAGGCTTATCCAGTTAGAATTAGAGGAACAGAGTAGGAGGTTATAGAATTACAGAGGCTGGAAAGGACCTCCAGGATCAAGTCCAGCCCTCAGCCCAACAGCTCCCTCACCCCTACACCATGGCCTCAAGTGCTCTAGCTACTTGGTTTTTAAACACCTCCAGGGATGGGGACTCCACCACCTCCCTGGGCAGCCTGTTCTACTGCCCAACCCCTCTCTCAGGAAAGAACTTCATTGTAGGAGCCAATCCAAGCTTTCCCTGATGCAGCTTTAGTGAGGCCATTTCCCCTTGACCTGTCATTAGGAATTTGTGAGAAGAGATCAGCACCAGCCTCTCTACAACCTCCACTGAGGTAGCTGTAGAGAGCAGGAAGGTCTCCTCACAGGTTGTTAGGTTTCTTGGGTTCCTGTAGGTAATTTTTAAACCTCTTTCCCTGTCATCTCAAGGGTTGCCAGTCAGACTATGTAGTCATTTCTCTTAAATGTTGCCAGGAGTCTTTAAGTTTACTCCAAGTCCTGTCTTCTGCCAATTAGGTGTTTTAAAGTGTCCTTGGCTTTCTTGTTACTCAGAGAAGAGCTGCAGGTTCCTTCCCCGCAGGGTATTTGCAATTTCATTCGCAGCTTCTTGGAATCATAGAACAGTTTTGGCTGGAAGAAACCTTCAGGATCATCAAGCCCAACCTTTTCCCAGCCCTGTCAGCACCACTAAACCCTGTCATCCAACACAGCACCTACTCTTCTCTTAAACACCTCCAGGGATGGGGACTCAACACTCTCCCTGGGCAGCTGTTCCAGTGCCTGACTACCCTTTCAGGAAAGAATTGCTCCTGACATCCAGCCTGAACCTCCCCTGGCGCTGCTCACGGCCATTTCCCCTCACCATGCCACTGGCCGCTAGGGAGAACAGACCAACTTCTGCCTCTCTACAACCTCTTTTCAAGTAGTTGTAGAGAGCCATAAGGTCTCCCCTCAATCTCTTCTCCAGGCAGAACAACCTCAGCTCCTTCAGCCACTCCTCTTATGACACCAGTTCCAAATACTTTACCCACTTGGTAGCTGCCTCTGTCCCTTCTCCTGCCCTTCAGTGTAGTGGGGAGCCCAAACACTGGACACAGGACTTGAAGTGTGGCCTCACCAAAGCTGAGTAGAGGACAATGCTCACCTCCCTGCTCCTGCTGGTAACACTATGATCTGATCCAGGCCAGGATGCTGTGTGCCGCCTTGGCCACCTGGACACATTGCTAGCTCCTGTTCAGCCAGCCCTCTGTTAACACACCCAGGTTCCTCTCTGCCTGGCAGCTCTCCAGCCACTGCTCCCCAAGCCTGTAGCTGCTAGAGGTTGTGCCACCCAGCTCGGTGTCCCCTGCAAACTTACTTATAAATAGAGTGTTGCTAACAGACTAGCCCTGCTGTGTCGTTGCTTCCTCTGTGATATTTGAGTCCTGATCCCCATCTGTGGCACCACTTACAGGAATTGGCAAAATCTGTGGGGTCTGGTGCATCTTCGTGGCAAATGATGCGACGGTGAAGGGAGGAACTCTGTACCCCATTGGGGTGAAGAAGCAGTTAAGAGCTCAGGAAATCGCCCTGCAGAACAGGCTGGTGTCTGTGTACCTTGTTGACAGCGGGGGAGCATTCCTGCCGCTGCAGGTAACAGCAGGACCACTCCATAGGAAAACCAAAACAGAATAGAATGATTGAGAAGCCCTCTGAGCTCGTCCAGCCCAGCCCAGGACCTAACATCACACCGTTGGCCAGACCAGGGCACTAAGGACAACCTGGCTGGCCTTGAACACCTCCACAGATGGGGACTCCAGCGCTGCCCTGGGCAGTCCACTCCAGGCTCTGATCACCCTTTCCCTGAGGAAGGGCTTTCTAACATCCAACCTAACCTCCTCTGGCAGCTTCAGGCTCTGCCCTCTTGTCGTAGTGCTGGTTGCCTGGGAGAAGAGCCTGACCACCACCTGACTGCAGCTTCCCTTCAGGGAGTTGTAGAGAGGGAGAAGGTCCCCCTGAGTCTCTTCTAGGCTAAACACCCTGAGGTCCCTTAGCCTCTCCCCATCAGCCTTTCCCTCCAGTCCCTTCCCCAGCCTCGTTGCTCCTCTGGACTCCCTCCAGCCCCTCCATCTCTTTCTTGAAGTGAGGGGCCCAGCACTGCCTCCAGTACTCGAAGGGAGGCCTCCACAGTGCCCTGTACAGGGAGAGAATGACATTCCTAAACACTTGTTTGTCTTAATCACATTCATTTTTAGTACAAAACCTCAGGTTTGTGTTGGGTTTCCTTGGCTGCTTCTCTTACATGTAAGTTTTGTCCACTGTTTGGTCCAGGGGATGAGAAGAAGATGTGCAGCACTGATCCTCACTCTGACTGATCATGCATCTTGTGTCTTCGATAGAGATTGAGGGGCTGCAGTGCATCCAGAGGAGCAGCAAAGCTGGGGAAGGGACTGGAGGGAAAGTCTCATGAGGAGAGGCTGTGGGAGCTGAAGGTGTTTAGCCTGGAGAAGAGGAGGCTCAGGGGAGACCTCCGTCTCCACAACTCCCTGAAGGGAAGTTGCAGTCTGGTGGAGGTCAGGGTCTTCTGCCAGACAACCGGCACCAGGGCGAGAGGGCAGGGCCTGAAGCTGCCAGGGGAGGGTTAGGTTGGATGTTAGGAAGCCCTTCCTCAGGGAAAGGGTGCTGAGAGCCTGGACTGGACTGCCCAGGGCAGTGGTGGAGTCCACATCTGTGGAGGTGTTGAA
Source organism: Rhinopomastus cyanomelas (assembly GCA_013400115.1). Taxonomy (NCBI): domain Eukaryota; kingdom Metazoa; phylum Chordata; class Aves; order Bucerotiformes; family Rhinopomastidae; genus Rhinopomastus; species Rhinopomastus cyanomelas. Next base: position 86,080 of record VXBP01007395.1, read on the forward strand.
GGCCAGCCTGGCTGTGGCCCTTAGTGCCCTAGTCTGGCTGCTGTGGTGAAGTTAGGTCCTGGTCTGGTCTGGATGAGCTCAGAGGGCCTCTCCGGTCTCAGTCAATCAGAACCTTGAATATCAGTGGGGAGACAGAGTGGTGACCAAGCAGGGCTGTTCCTCCCTGTGCTGAAATGCTTTTGTGTCTTTAATTAATTACTGCATTGCAGAGGTTTCTATTTTCAACCCCAGCATCTCAGGATTTCACTGTAGCACTCACGAGAATTAATGCAGAAACCTCTGTGGCCTTTGCAAAATGAAAGTGTGGCTCTTCTGTAGTCGGTACTGAAGCTTTGGTCTGCTTTCTGTCTGGGCCATCAGTCAGAGCTGTTCCCTGACAAGCTGCATGGTGGCAAGATTTTCTACAACGAAGCAATCATGTCTGCCATGGGAATCCCACAGGTATGAAGTTGTTTGGGGTACAGTAAGGGTAGGAAATGTGATCTGCGGGATTCTGGAAAATGTTTGTGGTCCAATACAGGTTCCAGGAACAGGCAAGGCAGTTCCTAGAGCTCCCTTTGCCTGTTTGTAGGGAAGGGAGACTCAAGCAGTATCTTGTAGAACAGCCTTGAGGGTCTTCTGAGTGTCTGCAGACTGACCATATGTTTTGACAAGGCTGTAATACGTAGCTCCCTCTCCTCATAGCTCCCTCTCCTCCCTCATAGCTCCCCCTGCCTCAGAGCTCCCCCTGCCTCATAGTTTCACCTCAGAGCTTTTACCAGCAGGCTGTCTCTTACTTTGTGGTGCTGCTTCAACAGTATTTTCCCTGAAGCAAGACACCTGTCACCATTTAATCTGGATTCTCCCTTCCCAGTCGCCTGCCTCTGGGTAGGCAGCCAGGGGGTGTTTTCCTCGACACTGCCCCATGAGAATCTGGACATTGGCAGTCTCTCACTGGAAGAGGTATCATCCAGGTGTCACCTCAGTTTTCAACACTTCACCGTGGTGGAAAAACTCCCAAACCCAGTGGTGTTGTCCATGCTGCTCTTTGCATCTCTAGTTCACTGCTCCCTAAGGCTTTTAAACCTTTCCAAGATAAAGGTTGTTTTGCTGTTCTTCCCTCAGCAGCTCCTTGCTCATGAGGTTTGGTTTGGGTGCCCCTCAGGTAGCGGTGGTGTGTGGCTCCTGCGTGGCCGGGGGAGCCTATATCCCTACCATGGCTGAAGAGTCTGTCATCATCGACAACATCGGGACACTCTTCCTTGCTGGCCCGCCCCTGGTGAAAGCTGCAACGGGGGAGTACGTCTCTCCCGAGGAGCTGGGAGGAGCAAAACTTCACTCAGAGTACGTGAGATGCCCCAAAAGGAGGAGACAATTCACCACATTTAGCTTTCAAGAAACTCGCTCTACCTGAAAGTGATACTTGAGTGGCAGGAGAGGTCCTCAAGTGCTGTTTGTTTTCCTTCTCAGATGTAGTTTGAGGTTTTTCTATCTGTTAACTCTGCAAATGGAATTAAAATGAAGTGATATTAGGGGTGAAGCAGGTTAAATCTGGGTGGGGTTCCTTATTTTTCCACACAGAATCATCAGGGTTGGAAGAGACCTTCAAGAACCATCAAGTCCAACTGTCCACCCTACAGCCCCCAAACACCAACCCAGCTCCTCAAACACCCTGGCTGCCTGGTTGTTGAACCCCCTCCGGGAACGGTGCCTCCAACCCCTCCCTGGGAAGCCTGTTCCAAGGCCTCTCCACTCTTTCTGGGACAAAGTTTTTCCTCTTATCCAATCTCATCCTCCTCTAGAACAACCTGACCCCATTTCCTATTGCTAGTCCCTAGGGAGAAGAGGTCAACCCCTGCCTCACTCCAGCCTTCCTTCAGGTAGTTGTAGAGAGCAGTGAGGTCTCCCCTCAGCCTCCTCTTCTCTAGGCTGAACAGCCTCATCTCCTTCAGCCTCCTCTGATCAAACTTGTTCTCCAGACCCCTGACCAGCCCAGCTGCCCTTCTCTGCCCCCTCTGCAGCACCTTGATGTCTGCAGCACCCAAAACTTCCCCCATTACTTAAGTTCCTGCTTTGTGCCAAACAATGACAATTTACGACAAACAGCTTCAGTCAGGGCCCCAGAGGCAGCAGCTGCAGAAGTATCCCTGCTCCTAATGTTAATGTTATCGGGATCTATCAAAAAAAACCCCAATGTTTGCTTATTTTGCAATAATTTTCTTAAGTTTCTTATCATCATCCTGAAAATAAATTCCAAAATCTTCCTTAAATGCAAAAATCACAGGGAAAAGCTTCTCACTACAGGTTTGTCTTGAGGCTGGATTGCACAGAAATCCCATGGACTGGCTGCTTTCAGCTCCCAAGAACAAAGTCCCACAGTATTTTCGGGGGTTGGAGGAGTCACTGGATGGGTTTAAGGTTTTCCTTTAGCTTGAATTGAGACTTCACTCTTCCAACTGAACTGATGTTGCTCTCTGTCCCTAGAGTCAGTGGCTGCAGTGATCACTTTGCATCCTCCGAAAAAGAAGCCTACGAATGCATCCGGAACATTATTTCTACGTTGAATTACAAAGGGCTGCCGGAGGAGGCTGCAGAGCAGCAGGACAGCCCCCTGTACAGCGCTGAGGAGCTGCTCGGGCTGGCACCGTGGGATCACAGCTGTACCCTTCCTGTGCAACTGGTACAGTGGCAGCAACTCTGTTCCTTCATCCTTCTAGTGGTTTAACACAGGCTGTTCCCTCTTGGAGAGGGACCTGAGATACCCTCTGCTACTTCTCAATCAGTGGCCATCCTGCCAAGCAGGACTGCAGCAGTTCCATAGGAGAATCCTGTGGCTGGGAAACCTGCTGGAGAGAACTAGAGATGATGCCAGTGGATCCCCTGGCACTTTTTTTGCTGCCAAGAGATTTATCACTTTCTCTCGTTCTGTGCTGGCTGCCTGGAGAACTTGCATCTCTTTGCTGTCCTGTTCTCCCTTTCCCTGCCTTTCATTTTATTATCCAGATAGTTGAAGATTCTTAAATAAAATGAAAATATCAACTGAAACCAAAGCTCAGACCAAACTTGAGGCTGCGATAGGTGCTGATACCTAGGCAGATACCCAGAGCTACCTGCACTCTAGGAGAGATTTAATCTCCAAGGATGTGAATCCAGACCTCTTCCAGGTGTTGGGTGTCAGCTGGCTGAACAGGAGCCGGCAGGGTGCCCAGGTGGCCAAGAAGGCCAATGGCATCCTGGCCTGGATCAGGAACGGGTAACTACCAGGAGAAGGGATGTGATGGTGCCCCTGTACTCTGCATGCATGAGACTGCATCTTGAGTACTGGGTCCAGTTTTGGGCACCACAGGATCAGAAGGACATTGAGGGGCTGGAGCAGGGCCAGAGAAGGGCAACGAGGCTGGGGTGAGGGCTGGAGAACAGGCCCTGTGAAGTGCAGCTGAGGGAACAGGGGTTGTTCAGTCTAGAGAAGAGGAGGCTGAGAGAAGACCTTCCTGCTCTCTACAGCTGTCTCAAAGGAAGTTGTAGAGAGGCTGGCGCTGGTCTCTTCTCCAAAATTACTGATGATAGGAAGAGGGGAAGTGGCCTCTAAGTTGCATCAAGGGAGGTTTAGATTGGATCTTAGGAAGAAGTTGTTTCCTTAGAGAGTGGTTGGTCACTGGGACAGGCTGCCCAGGGAGATGGTGGAGTCCCCCTCCCTGGAGGTGTTTAAAAACCAAGTAACTAGAGCACTTGAGGCCAGGTGTAGGGGTTAGGGAGCTGTTGGGCTGAGGGTTGGACTTGCTGATCCTGGAGGTCCATTCCAGCCATGATGATTCTATGATTATGTAAATCCCTACAGTTAGGGGGTTTGTCTGTAGCTTGAGGGCAGCTTTTGCCTTTAAAGAGAAGGTGGGAACTGTGCAGCCAAGTGATTTGTGTTCACACAAAGCACAGCTGCATGTGCTGGCGTTTTCATTGTGGTTCTTTGCACGTAGGCACTTGCCCTCTCTCATGCTGAAGTAATTTTAGAGTTAAACTTTTAATCTAAATACAAAATTGTTGCTTCGTGCTGCTTTTTTAGAAGATTGTCAGATGTAAAGGACCTCCTGGGCTCAGATGGGTTCACTTCTTGCTTTATTTAGGTCTCAGCCCTGTTTGCACAGAGCAGACTGATTGTTCTGGGGCTCTGGACTTGATGATGCTGAAGGTCCTTTCCAGCCATGATGATTCTGTGATTCTGCCAGCAGAATTGCCTTGTTCCCACTGACGTTCGTGTTTCTCTCGGTGCAGATCCTGAGCCGCCTGTTGGATGGAAGCAGATTCCAGGAGTTCAAGGCTAAGTATGGAACGACGTTAGTGACAGGATTTGGCCACGTGGAAGGGTAAGGCTGCAGCAGTTCACCGCTGAAATGCAGGGATAGGCTCAGCTTTCAAATCTTCGTCAGGTTTTCAGCTGTGGCTCAGGCAAGAACTGATAATCAAATGCTTCTAGAGAGCCTGAGCTCTGAGCTCACCAGTTCCAGGCCAGTAGCAGCAGGCAGTGATCACAGATAAAGGGTTTCCATGGCTTTGTTCACACCAGCAGCAGCTCAGAGTCTGGGCAGATTCCATAAGAAATGAGGAGCAACATTGTGGTTCCTCCCCAGACCACCCCGTGTGATGGCTAAAGGGCACATCTGCGCGTGTGCGCGCGCGCGCGGACGTTAACGTTAGAAGCTGCAGTGGGATGATCTCTGAGGTTCCCATGTGGAGTCGTCGTGTGTCTGTCCAACAGGCACTTGGTGGGGGTAGTGGCTAACAACGGGGAACTGTCTCGCGACGCCTCTCTCAAGGGCTGCCATTTCGTACAGCTCTGTGCTCAGCGGAGCATCCCCCTCCTCTTCTTCCAAAACACCACTTCTCATCCTGTGGCACCCGCGAGCATCACACAGGTATGGCCTTGTCACTTCAGAGCGACGGATTCACCCAGGTCCTCGGTCTTGGTCTGGTTCATTGTGAAAGTTGTTGGAGGGAAAATGAATTTTTGAAGCTGCTCTCAAAGGTTTAATCCAAGAATCAGAGAATCATAGAATGGCCAGTGTTGGAAGGGACCTTAAAGACCATCTAGTTCCAGCCCTCTTGCACAGGCAGGGACATGAGGGCCCCAGCGCACCTGCCCTTCAACACTGCCAGGGATGGGGCAGCCACAACTGCCTTGAGCAACCTGTTTCAGCATCTCCCCACCCTCAAAGCAAACTATTTGTTCCTCATGTCCAACATCAGTCTCCCCTCTTCAAGTCTGGAACCCTTTCCCCTTGTCCTCTCACTACGACCCCTGTCAAAAGCCCTCCCCCAGCTTTCTTGTAGCCCCCTTCAGACATTGGAAAGCTGCTAGAAGGTCACCTGGGAGCCTCCTCTTCTCCAGTCTGAACAACCCCAACTTGCTCAGCCTGTCCTCAGAGGCAAAATGGTCCAGCCCTCTGATCATTTGAGTTGCTCTCCTCTGGACACCTTGCAGGAGCTCTGTGTCCTTCTGATGTGTTCTCCAGAAGTGGACCCAGGACTCCAGGTAGGGTCTCAGCAGTGCAGAGGGGGACAATTCCCTCCCTCAACCAACTGTTACTGCTTCTTTTGGTGCAGCCCAGGACACAGTTGGCTCATTGGGCTGCCAGTGCAGACTGACAGCTCCTGCAAAACTTACACTCCATCCTCACCCCAAAGTTCTCCTCAGGGCTGTCCTCCATCCTTTCTCCTCTCAGTCTGTATTGGTGCATGGGATTGCCTTGACCCAGGGGCAGAACCTTGCACTTTGTTCAGGTCAAGAGAGGTGATTCCTCCCCTCTGATCTGGTGAGACCTCGCCTGGAGTCCTGCATCCAGCTCCAGAGCCTCCAAGAACATGGAGCTGGTGGAGTGAGTCCAGAGGAGGCCACCAGGATGATAAGAGGGCTGGAGCCCCTCTGCTCTGGGAGCAGCCTGAGGAAATTGAGTTTGTTCTTCCAGGGGGACCTTAGAGCAGCTTCCAGTACCTGAAGGAGCTACAGGGAAGCTAGAGAGGGAGTTTTGAGAAGTGACTCTGGTTCTAGGACAGGTGGGATGGGTTCAAGCTAAAAGAGGGGAGATTTAGGTTAGATCTTAGGAAGACATTTTTAAGATCCCACAGTAGTGTGTGGGTTGTGCTGGGCTACACAACACCTGATTGTAAAACCTGCCTTAGGTTCTCTGACCTGTGATCCAGTTCAGGACAAAACTTGTTGCAGCCCTGTTGTACCTGAGCTTTGCTGATCCCTGGAAGAGATGAGGGTGCTCAGCAGTGCAGGGTTTCACTGATGCAGGCTGTAAAATTAGGTCCTCTTGGGCTGTGGTAGTTAACGATGAGAAGGGACTGTACAGGACTGTAAGGAAATCCCTGTTTTACACACTTGGGGTTGATGGGAGCTGGGGGAATTTGGCAGAAAAAGAATGTGAAACCTTTGCTTTTATCTCAGGCAGAAGCTCACTCCAGCAGACTGAAAGCCCAGGCCTCCATGATGGCTGCTGTCGCTTGTGCGGCTGTTCCCAAGATAACCCTTGTGATCGGCGGCTGTTACGGGACAGACAGCTACGTCATGGTACTGGGGGTGTAGGGCTGGAGTTCTGGGGTGTTCCCCCTCCCCTGTGCCGTCCTGCCGCGGCCTCGTGACTCATTTCACAGCTCTCTTCGTGCTGTGGGGGGTTTGTTTTGCAGTGTGGGAGATCCTTCAGTCCAAACTTCCTGTTCTTGTGGCCTAACGCAAGGGTTGGTCTCGTGGACTCAAGACAAACCTGGGACAGTGACCCTACAGGAGACAAATCAGAGCAAAAACAGCTCAAGGAGAAGTAAGAGCATCGAATACAAACCTGTGCGGTTACACTGGGGTTTAATTACTTAAATTAGCTACTGTTACAGAACAAATTCACCTGGATTTAGTGAAAGATAGTTTAAATTTCCATGCAAGGATGTTCTTGAGGCCTCTGTGGCCAAGAAAGTCAGTGGCATCCTGGGGTAGATGAAGGGTGGTACTCAGCAGATCGAGGGAAGTTCTCTTCCCCCTCCACTCTACCCTGGGGAGACCACGTCTGGTGTGTCCCGCTCTGAGGCCCTCAGTTCCAGAAGGACACACAGCTGCTGGAGAGAGTCCAGCACAGAGCCATGAGATGATGAAGGGAGTGGAGCATCTCCGAGGGAGCTGGGTCTCTTCAGCTTGGAACAAAGGAGACTGAGGGGTGACCCCCTGAATGTTGATCAATGTGGAAAGGGTGGGTGGCAGGAGGATGCAGCCAGGCTCTGCTCAGGGACACCCAAATGATAGGACAAGGGGCACCGGGTATGAGCTGGAACACAGGAGGTTCCACATCACTGTGAGGAGAAACTTCTTCTGAGTGAGAATGAAAGAGCCCTGGAAGGGGCTGCCCAGGGGTGTTGTGGAGTCTCCTTCTCTGGAGACATTTCAAACCTTCCTGGCTGTGTTCCTGTGTGACTGGATCTAGGGATCCTGCTGTGGTAGAGGGATTGGACTGGATGATCTTTTTAGGTCCCTTCCAATCCCTAATGTTCTGTGATTCTGTGAAACACAGATGTTTGACTTAAACCCTCAAAACCTCTACAACCCCAAGCAGAGTTACTCTGCTGCTTGTTAGTGGGGATCAGCTGAACGTGGAGGATGGTCTGTGCTGCAGAATGAGCAGATCTGCTGCTCTCTAATGAATTTTACCTTCAGCACTGGGTGTTCCCTGCAGAACTGAGCACACACCTTTCTCATCGGTGGGTTTGGGTCAGGGGCCTGATGGGGTTTTACCCCATTTTTGTGCTTTTAACCTTGTTCAATACTGATCTTTCCCAGGCTGGAAGAAGAAAGCAGTGCATTTTACTCCTCAGCCCGCCTCTGGGACGATGGGATCATTCTGCCTCAGAGTACTAGAAAGGTAGGTGGGACTTTTCTTTATGGGGTGTTCTGTGCTTGGGGCCAGTCTGCAGATTCTTAGAACTTCATCTCCTGCTTCTCTGCAGGGTTTGGCTTTGTACCTTTCAGCTTTTCTCTGCCCCATTAGCCTCTTCAAAACTGTCTGTTGGCCTCTGATTACCTGAGTACAGCACTTCCTCACTGAACCTCTCCACTGACTTTGTCCATTGATCCTGCATCCAAATCTCTTGTCTTTGGGCTTCATTCTTTGAAGTTCAGGCTCTTCTCACATTGATTCCAGTCTCTTGCCCTATGCTGTTGCTTTTTGCTTCCAATTGGGATGCACACCCCCCCTTTCTTATTTATTGCTACCTGCATTGTCTGACCTCTGCTCCAGTAGGTTCTCCACTGCCTCTGTCTGTTTTGCCTCGATAGGTGATTGATTAGCGACGCGCTCTGCCTTTGAAACCTGATTTACTCAAAGGTAGAGTCTGCTGTCACTCAGTCCAAACCCTGGTGTGGATTTACAGTGCTACAAAGCAGCGAGGGTAGTGAGGCTGTACAGAGGGACCTCGACAGACTGTATCCATGGGCTGAGGGTAATTATGTGAGTTTCAGTGGAGCCAAGTGTTGGGTCCTGCATTCTGGTCACAACGATCCCCTGCAGCACTACAGGCTGGGGGCAGTGTGGCTGGAGAGCAGGCTGGCCCTGAGGGACCTGGGAGTTTTAATTGACAGCTGGCTGGATCTGAGCCAGCAGGGTGCCCAGGCCAATGGCATCCTGGCCTGGATTAGAAACTGTGTCCAGCAGGAGTAGGGAGGTGATTGTCCCCCTGCACTCAGCACTGGGGAGGCTGCACCGTGAGTACTGGGTCCAGTGTTGGGCACCTCAGTACAGGGGAGACATCGAGGTGCTGGAGCAAGTGCAGAGGAGGGTAACAAAGCTGGTGAAAGGCCTGAAGAATAAATCTGATGAGGAGAGATTAAGAGAGTTTGGGCAGTTTAGTTTGAGGAAGAGGAGGCTGAGGGGAGACCACATCACTCTCAGCAACTATCTGAAAGGACGTTGTAGAGATGTTGGTGCTGGTCTCTTCTCACAGGTATTTAGCATCCGGAGGGAAGGGCTTCAAGCTCCAACAGGGGAGGGTTAGACAGGACATCAGGAAGAAATTCTTCCTGGAGAGAGTGGTCAGGCACTGGAATGGGCTGCCCAGGGTGGTGATTGAGTCCCCATCCCTGGATGTGTTTCAAAGTCGCTTAGATGTGGTGTTGGGGGATCTGGTTTAGGGGTGAACTTGTAGAGTAGAGTTGATGGTTAGACTTGATGATCCCAGGGGTCTTTTCCTACCTGAATGATTGTAGGATTCTATGAAGACAGTATTTCCTGTAGAGTGTCACGACGGGAGAACATTATCAGTGGAGGAGTGTTTTCTAGTGGAAGTGACCCAACACTCCCTGTTTAGGAGCTTCAAATGGAAAGAAAACTTGGGGTAGTTGACAGGACCTGCTGTTCCTCTCAGGAGTGTCACCATCACACCACACACAGCTGTTTTTTCCAATGCTGTTTTGCTGCTTTTCCCTAATAGATGGGATTTATGTTCAGCTTGGGCTGAACTGACCCATGCAGATCCTTAACGTGTGTTAAAAATGAGTCAGCTTTCAGAATGCAGCGTGTGCTGCAGTAGCAGGAACATAGAGAACTACCTTGGTTTTAAAGACCACAACCAGTTGTGTTTTCAGTCCCTGCTGTTGCAGGCACCAAGAAAGGTTCCAGAATCATCTACGGCTCATCTTATATTGTCACTGTTTGGCAGAAAGCGAGAACTTGAGTACTGGGGGCAGTTCTGGGCACTGCAGACCTGGAGCTGCTGGAGGGGGAACAGAGAAGGGCAGCTGGGCTGGTTAGGGATCTGGAGGTCTAAAGGGGAGAGGCTGAGGGAGCTGGGGCTGTTTAGCCTGGAGGAGGCTGAGAGGAGTCCTCACTGCTCTCTACAACTACCTGAAGGGAGGTTAGAGTGAGGTGGGAGTTGGCCTCTTCTCCCTAGGGACTTTACAAGCAATAGGACCAGAGGAAACAGGGTCAGCTTGTGCCAGGGGAGGGTCAGACTGGATCTGAGAAAAACTTCTTCCCAGAAAGAGTGGAGAGGCCTTGGAACAAGCTGCCCAGCGAGGGGTTGGAGGCACCATCCCTGGAGGAGTTCAGCAACTGGGCAGCCAGGGTGTTTGAGGAGCTGGGTTAGTAGCTGGGGGTTGTAGGGTGGATGGTTGGGCCTGATGATCTTGAAGGTCTTTTCCAACCGTGATGATTCTATGGTCTATGAAAGCTGTTAACCACATCCAGTGACAGATAAGTGTGAGGAATTTTCTGCTGCAGAAGCTCACTGGGTTTTTTTTTCTGTCAGGTAATTGCCCAGTGCCTGGAGATCACAGAGCAGCAGAAGTACCAGGCAGTGTCTCAGTGTCGCTATCCCGTTATCCGGATGTAATCGGCCCTTCTGCAACTGGGCCCGTGATCTTTCATGCAAATAACTTCCTCCTGTTTGGTACTGGTAATAAAAACATTTAATGGTGCAAAGAAACAGGAACTCGGAGGGGTTTTAAGTCTGTTAGCAGCAAGTTTGGATTTGGAACCGCAGCCTCTTGCTATGTTAGTTGACACTTTATTTTGTGATGAGGACGGATTAAGCCACGAGGCTGGAGTCATCCCAAGTGGCACCACTCTACACTCATGTTGTTTTAACCATGGAATCCTTCACGTAAAGCTGTGGAACTGTTGCTAGAGGGGATGTTTGGAAAAGATCTGGTTAAGGAACTTGAGGAAGCATCAACAAAACCAAAACACACAGTCTTAATTAGCTGTTCGAATACAAAGTGACCTCGAAGGGATGTAGGTCCCTTGTAAACGGGAGCTGGAAGAACTCCCTGTGACAGCTCACCAGCACGGCTCACGCTCGCTTGAAGAGTCCATGGAAGGTCACGGGAATGTTCACCTCCACCTCAGCCCTGGCCACCTCGCTCATGTCTTTGGCACTGAGGATGAGAAGGTAGGCGGGCTTCGGCCCCGCGCCTGGGCTGATCACGATGCTCAGCACAACACCTGGCAGTGAGAGAAACAACAGGCGCATCACGGGGGTGGCAGTGCTGCTCTGGCCCCTCACACATGGCATCCCAGAAACTCCCCAGGCTGTGTGGTCAGCAGCGCTGCCCCAGAGAGGTTTTTCACTTCTTTCTCACTGTTGGTTCTCTTGGCAGCCTGGGCTGCTGCAGCACGGACCTTCCCTTCTGCAGCTGGCAGGAATGTGTTCATCCCTGAAAGGGTCTAGGAAAAGTACTGGAGGGGCAGAGGGCAAACAGAGCCACAGGCTGGTTGGGGTTGAAGGGACCTTGGACTTACCCAGTCCAACCCCCTGCAGTGAGCAGGGACATCTGCAACTAGAGCAGGTTGCTCAGTATCAAAATTGTTTCTTAGGGACAACTTAAACCTAAACCACAACTTCAGGACAGTTTCTCTCCTCCTGTCGTTTGTTCTTGGGGAGAAGAGGCTGACCTCCAACCTGCTGAGGTTCAGGGAGTTGTGGAGAGTCAGAAGGGCTTGAAAAGTCCTTTTACTAAGTTCTACACTGTGGAACTCTTTAAAGACTGCAATTCCTGATGGGAAAAGGCTAAAGAATGAGGGAAAAAGATCCCTACACCTAAATAATCTAGAGACCTTCTCCTTTGTTTGAATTCAGTCTCAACTTCCCCATGTTTCCTCTGAAATATCCCCTCAGCATTAGAACACAGGCTGTAGGAGCTGCCTGTGAGCTGCCTGGTGCCCTGAGTCTCTCCACATGATGATGCCCCTCCATCAACATTACCATCATCTTCCTCCAGAGCATCGGGATGTGAAACAAAGATGGGCTCTGACGGGTACGAATCCTGTTCCTGCCACACCCACGTCTCCTTCGTTTTCACATTCAGCTTGCACAGCTACAGTGGGGGGAAAAACCCCAAAAGGGTTTGTAGCCATCTCAGAAATCAGAGACACAAAACATGAGGGATTGGAAGGGACCTTGAAAGATCACCCAGTCCAATCCCTCTACCACAGCAGGATCCCCTAGATCCAGTTGCACAGGAACACAGCCAGGAAGGTTTTAAATGTCTCCAGAGAAGGAGACTCCACAATCCCCCGAGGCAGCCCCTTCCAGGGCTCTGTCACCCTCACTGGGAAGAAGTTTCTTCTCACATTGATGTGGAACCTCCTCTGTTCCAGCTCACACCCAGTGCCCCTTGTCCTATCATTGGGTGTCCCTGAGCAGAGCCTGGCTGCATCCTCCTGCCACCCACCCTTTCCATATTCATGAGGTCACCCCTCAGTCTCCTTTTTTCCAAGTTCAAGACACCCAGCTGCTCAGCCTTTCCTCAGGGAGATGTTCTACTCCATTCACCATCTTCATGGCTCTGTGCTGGACTCTGTCCAGCAGCTTTGTGACCTGGAGCTGAGGACCTCAGAACTGGACACAAGATTCCAGATGTGGTCTCCCCAGGGCAGAGCAGAGGGGGAGGAGATCTGCTAAGCACCACCCTTCTGATCTACCCCAGGATGCCATTGGCCTTCTTGGCCACCAGGGTCCATTGCTATTTGTTGTCCCTAGCACAAAGCAAAGAAGTGCCTCATGCCTTTGCCAATAGTTACCCTATCTGGGACAAAGTGGTTCAGGCCCAACCCGTAGGTGTACGTGTACGGCTTCCCTCCATACTTCTTGTAATTGATCTGGGGGAATTCGAAGGCTGCGATAAAAAACACCACGTGTGAGGTTAGTGGGGTGCAGAGTGCAGGGGGTGCTCACGCTGCTGCTGCCCGCGCTCTGAGGTTGTCTCCGTACCATGACGCGGCCCCGAGAAAATGACCTCTGGCTCCAGCCAGATGGTCTCATCGCTGCGCAGGGTCGCTGTGGCTGTCGTGTAGGGTAGGGTGACCAAGTTCTTCCCTGTGTCAGCCTGGGACAACAGCAAGTCACAGAATCACAGATTTACTGAGGCTGAAGAAGCCCTCTGAGCTCATCCAGCATAGCCCTACCATCACCCCATCAACCAGAGCAGGCACTCAGGGCCACAGCCAGGGTGGCCTTCAACACCTCCAGGCATGGGGACTCCACCACTGGGCAGTCCAGTCCAGGCTCTGATCACCCTTTTCATGAGGAAGGGCTTCCTAACATCCAACCTAACCTCCCCTGGCAGCTTCAGGCCCTGCCCTCTCATCTGGTGCTGGTGGCCTGGGAGAAAAGCCTGACTCCCACCTGACTACAACCTCCCTTCAGGGAGTTGTAGATTGGGAGAAGGTCCCCCTCGAGTCTCCTCCAGGCTAAACACCCCCAGCTGCCTCAGCTTCTCCTTGTCAGACTTTCCCTCCAGTCCCTTCCCCAATCATGTTGCTCCTCTGGACCCGCTCCAGCCCCTCCATCTCTTTCTTGAAGTGAGGGGCCCAGCACCACCCCCAGTAATGAAGGGGAGGCTTCCCCAGTGCCCAGGTCTAGGAGGGAGAATGATGTCCGTAGTCCAACACTACTGCTGATCCAAGTCAGGATGCCCACCTGGGCACTCTGCTGGCTCCTGTTCAGCCAGCTGTCACCTAGTCCTCCCCGTTCCCTCTCTGCCCGTGAGAGACTAATTTCTTATTTGAAGCATCAAGGAAAGTGAAAGTTTCCTTGAAGACTGACCCTTTCAGTTCCTCCTCCCCCTTAAACGTTTAGCTTGAGTTAAAGGGGCTGAGACAGAGGCCCAGAGATGGTTTGAGCCATTGTGCAGGCACCAGGGCGTCCGAGCCGCTCCGGTACCTTGTCGATGTTGAGGGGCAGGACGTATCGGCGGGCCTCAGGCTGCGGGGCTTTCTCCGCCTGCCGTTTCACTTCATCCCAGTTTGCTCGCAGGTTGGCCAAGTAGAGGTAGTTGTAAACAAACTCAAACCTGCACGGAAGTGGCACCACGGACACACAAAGGCAGCACTTGTGAGACTGGGGGGGGGTCAAGCAGGGCTGGCTTCTCCCTAAAATTCCTCAGGGGAAGACGAGGCCTGGCCTGGACCATTAGCTCTGTGTGTCTGAAGCTCTTCCCCAGCAGTGGCTCCTGTTCACCCCTAGAGCCCTGCAGCAGCGGCCAGGATAAGCTCAGCTCAGCCTGTCCTGGCTGTGCAGCCCACATGAGGCTGGGCATCGCTGTTGTGGAGCCACACTGCTGTGTTTACACAAAAATCAGTGCTTGAACCTCAACCAGATCCTGTCAGTTGCAGCCCCAGGAGCTGGAAGACCATCAGCTCTCAGGTTTATGAAGATTATTCAGATTTATAAAAGATGAAGGCAAATTAAAACTAGAAATCAATTTGTTTCTTGTTCCAAACAGGCTCTTTGCACCTCTGGGCAACCTCCGCACTCTACAGTCTACGGCAGGGCCAGGCCTCACCCCTTCCATGTGCAGAGGTCGACGATCAGGAAGCCGTTGTCCTCGTAGGTGTTGATGTGGTGAAAAAGGTTGAAGGCTGAGGTGCGGTACTTGATGTTGAGAAGCCTGCCTTTCTTTTTCTCTGCCACGTGAAGCCAGACCTGAAGGGCAAAGAGCAGCTCGGCTCAGGCTCCAAGAAATAAAGGTGAAAGCAACATGACAGACCTGCCAATCCAGGGCGGCCACCCGCCACTTACCCCCATGGTTTCGTTAGACTCGAAGCAGTCCATGTAGTTGGCTCCCCAGAGGCTCCAGGAGGAGAGGAACTTGAGAAGGTTGATTTTCACTGGTGTTTCAACAAACACGATGTAGTTTGGAGTGAGGCCGAAGCTGTTTGGGGAGGACATGGAGAGGTGTGATGAGGGCTGTTCCTCAGGGGCCAGTGCTGGGACCAGTGCTGTTTAAAATCTTTGTTGGTGCCATGGACAGTGGAACTGAGTGCCCCCTCAGTCAGTTTGCTGACGACACCAATCTGTGTGGTGAAGCCAACACCCTGGAGGGAAGGGTGGACATCCAGAGGGACCTTGCGAGGGTCCAGAAGTGGGCTCTGCAAACTGCATGGAGTTCAACAAGGGCAAGGGCAATCCCATGCACCAGTACAGACTGGGAGGAGAAAGGATGGAGGACAGCCCTGAGGGAAAGAACTTTGGGGTAGGGGTGGAGCATAAGTTTCGCAGGAGCTGTCAGTGTGCACTGGCAGCCCAGAGAGCCAACCGTGTCCTGAGCTGCAGCAAAGAAGCAGAGACAGCCTGTTGATGGAGAGGATTCTCCCACTCGGGATCGCACTGCTGAGACCCCACCTGGAGTCCTGGGTCCACTTCTGGAGTCTACAACGTCAGAAGGACACAGAGCTCCTGCAAGGTGTCCAGAGGAGAGCAACTGAAATGATCAGAGGGCTGGAGCACTTCACCCCTGAGGACAGGCTGAGCAAGTTGGGGTTGTTCAGCCTGGAGATGAGGAGGCTCCCAGGTGACCTTCTATTAGCTTCCCAATCTCTGAAGGGGGCTACAAGAAAGCTGGGGGAGGGCTTTTGACAGGGTTAGTAGCGAGAGGACAAGGGGAAAGGGTTACAGACTTGAAGAGGGGAGACTGATATTGGACATGAGGAACAAATTGTTTGCTGTGAGGGTGGGGAGATGCAGGAACAGGTTGCCCAAGGCAGTTGTGGCTGCCCCATCCCTGGCAGGTGTTGAAGGCCAGGTTGGCTGGGGCCCTGAGTAACCTGCTCTAGTGAAGGTGTCCCTGCCTGTGCAGGGGGGTTGGAACTGGATGATCTTTAAGGTCCTTTACAGCCCTGACCATTCTGTGACATTAAGCTCACTGTGGTTAGTTTGGACAAAATCCATGTGGTGTTCAGCTTAATGTCTGGATTAGGTCATCACTGGAAATGACAGGAACAGAACCTCCCTGATTTGGGCAAATCACCCAATTTAGACCAAAGGCCTGCGTCGCTCCCTTCCTCCACCCTGCACTGACCCCGCAAAACGTTACCTGTGAACATAAGAGGGCTTGAACCTGTCACTGCAAGGGAACTGTACCACCACCTCCGACTTGTTCATCGGGTCCTCCTTGTCTGGAACAGTAAAGTCCGAGGGTTATGGAGAGTTTCCCCTGCACTGTGTAGTTAGGAGCTTTGTCTTTAACACAAAGCAAGTTCAGCATTTGAGGTGTCCCGATACAGGTAAGGACTGCACTGGATCATCCCTAGACATCCCTCCCAGTCCCAACCAGCCTGGGATTCAGTGACTTAAAACAGCAAATGCAGTCGAAAGGTTACTAAAACCCCTCACTCAAAGGACAGACCTCCCGCCCAGGATTTATAGGACAGGGTTTCCCACTGTGAGGGGGCTGGACGGACCTGCCTGCAGCGGAGGAATCCGGATGATGTTGTAGGCGAGTGCGAAGTTCTTCCCAAAGCAGTTGCCGATGTTGTAAACGGTGCCGTCGTTCTCGATGTGAGGATGAGCCGTCGCCCCGTTGACAGACACGTATTTACAGAGATCCACCTGGACAGCCGGAGGCAGACAGTCAGCAGCTCTGCGAGGTGCCGCACGCACGGGGAGCTCAAATCACTGGGGTTTTTGTGACAAGCAAAGCCAAGCCAATCGGGGCCCAGTGTTGCTTCACATTCTCCCCAATCCTGGGCACTGGGGAGGCCTCCCCTCGAGTACTGGGGGCAGTGCTGGGCCCTTCAAGAAAGAGATTGAGGGCCTGGAGTGAGTCCAGAGGAGCAGCAAGGCTGGGGAAAGGACTGGAGTGAAAGGCTGATGAGGAGGGAGCTGGGGGTGTTTAGACTCAGGGGGGACCTTCTCCCTCTCTCCAACTCCCTGTGGATTAATGGTTTCTGTGGGGTACGTGCAGGGCTCTGTGGGGTGCATGTGCCTCGGTACTGATGTGAACAGTAGCAGCAAAGCTCTGGTAGGAGCCCTGCAGTTGAAATCCCCTTTTGCCAGGCAGCAGTTGAGCTTCAGTTTGCAAACTCACTCCCAGCATGAGAAGACACTGACCCCCCCCACCTCCAGATGAATCACTCAAGGCAGCAGCAGCAGGTTCATCTCAAGCTTGGTCTGACTCTGCTCTCCTTCACCTTCACTACTCCACCACTGCCCTGCCAACTCCCAGCTCTTGCTGGGCTGCAAGAGGCTGTTATTAAATCTTTTCAGCTGCTCCCCTGCACATCTTGTGAAGCTCTGCACAGAGACCCACCTGTTTGATGGTCTCTAAGGTATCTGGGTTGATTTTAGTGATGAAGTTGGTCTCAGTACAGGCATAGTAATCCTCACCGACGGGGTAGACATTGACAAGGGCATTGTCAGTGACCTCCACGCCTTTGAAGTAGGAGAAAAACCTGAGCAGAGAGAATGGACAGACAGTCAGGTTTCCTGGAAGCAGAAGCTCCTCCACAGGACATCACAGGATGATGTCTGCAGGACCCTGAGGTACCTGGAAAATATGTTCTTGCAGGGGTCTGGGTATGCGTAGGTGCCAAACTCCGTGATCACGATCCTTTTCTCAGTCATCGCCCTCACGTAAGCGTCGGTCCTCACAAACCTGGGAGGGCAAGAATCATGGGACCATTAAGGTTGGAAGAGACCTCCAAGATCGTCCAGTCCAACCATCACCCTAACCCCACTCTGCCTACTGAACCCTGTCCCCTAGGGCCATAGCTATTTGTCTGAAGCCGTCCAGGGACAGCGACTCCCCCCCTCCGTGGGAATGATTGAGTTTTTCATTATGTGAAGAGTTTTGGGTGAATCTTGAGGTTGTTCTCATCAACCCCCTGTGGGTTCAGCATTCTGTCCCAGTGATCAGCACCAGCAGAGCTGACCCAGGGTCAGAGCAAAGAGGGACCATCACTGACCCCTAGAGACCATGGACTCATTGGGGTTGGAGAAGACTTTCAAGATCATCAAGTCCAACCAACCACCCTACGCAGAATCACAGAGACACAGGGACTGGAAGGCACCTTAAAAGAGCATCCAGTTCAATCCCCTGCCACAGCAGGATCACCTGCCTCAACCCCCAACCACTACCTCATCTCCTCAAACACCCTGGCTGCCCAGTTGTTGAATCCTTCCAGGGATGGTGCTTCCATCCCCTCCCTGGGCAGCGTGTTCCAAGGCCTCCCCACTCTTTCTGGGAAGAAGCTTTTCCTCAGATCCAACCTGACCCTCCCCTGGCACAGCCTGACCCCATTTCCTCTGGTCCTATCGCTTGGAAAGGCAGGATGCAGCTGAAATTGAGAAAAAGTTGTGAAAAACCACCACTGGGCTCTGTGAGCAGCCACGTGAGGCCTCTGGCTGCACCTGGAGCATTTGTGGGGTCAAGCAGGCACCCCTCGTCGCAGCCCTGGGAAGGGGTGGCTGGTGCAGAGCTGAAGCTGAAAGGGAAATGCAGCCTTTTGAGTCAAATCTTCTGCATCATTCACCCAGCGACAGCGCAGCAACTGCTGACACAAACCACACTGCACTTTCCAGACAGTGCGGTTGTGCTGTCACTGACTGCAGCTCCATTCAGCCCTCCCTTCCAGACGTTCCAGAATGGATTAGTTAGAGATGCTAACCGTGAGGACATATCGGTTCTTTTCAGATGATTTTAGTGATCTCATGGTTAAAACTCTTCTAGTAACCTCCTGCAGCTACAGACTGGGAGATGAGTGGCTGGAGAGCAGCCTGGCAAAGAGGGAACTGGCAGTACTGGGTGACAACCAGCTGAACAGGAGCCAGCAGGGTGCCCAGCTGGCCCCGAAGGCAAATGGCATCCTGGTTTGGATCAGCAACAGTGTGGCCAGCAGGACTAGGGACATCATTCTCCCCCTGTACTGGGCACTGGGGAGGCCTCCCCTTGAGTACTGGGGGCAGTGCTGGGCCCCTCACTTCAAGAAAGAGATTGAGGGACTGGAGTGGGTCCAGAGAAGCAATGAAGCTGGAGAAGGGACTGGAAGGAAAGTCTGATGAGGAGAGGCTGAGGCAGCTCGGGATGTTTAGCCTGGAGCAAACTCAGGCGGGACCTTCTCCCTCTCTCCAACTCCTTCAGGGTGTTGTAGTCAGGTGAGGGTCAGGCTCCTCTCCGGCAATCAGCAGCACGACAGGAGGGCAGGGCCTGAAGCTGCCAGGGGAAGGTTAGGTTGGATGTTAGGAAGCCCTTCCTCATGGAAAAGGTGATCAGAGCCTGGACTGGAACACCCCGGACAGTGGTGGAGTCCCCATCCATGGAGGTGTTGAAGGCCAGCCTGGCTGTGGCCCTGAGTGCCCTGGTCTGGTTGATGGGGTGAAGTTAGGTCCTGGCCTGAGCTGGATGAGCTCAGAGGGCTTCTCTAGTCTCAGTAACTCTGGGATTCTGTAATCACCACAGCCTTGAAATAACTGGTGCTTCCCACATGCTGGGCAGCAAAGCCCGTCCCCAGTTCTTATAGTCCAAGCAAATGCTTCAGTCTGGGGTTTTTTTCTTGCTTGGGACATCACCCCATACCTGCGGTGATAGGTAACGTGCCCTTCCTTGAAGTCAAACTTGTGGAGCAGCGCCTGGCCGTCAAAGAGGTGATAGAAGGGCTCCGCACCCACCTCAAACAAGCCGGGGCCGCATCTCAGGAGGCTTCCTCGCAGCCACGTGGGGATCCTGCCTGTGGGAGACAGAGCTTTGGTAACGTGGGTGGCCCTGTCAGAGCAGCTCAGCTGTGTTAACGAAACCAACACAACTTCAAAGTCTGCAGGAGATCTTTGCAGTGGCCTCTTTTCTCCATCTACAGACCAACCACGTTTGGGGTATTGAGGTGTCTCAATTCCATCTGTCCAGAGAAGGGTAATGAGGCTGGGGTGAGGGCTGGGCAACAGGCCCTATGGAATGGGGCTGTGGCTGAGGGGACTGGGGTGATTTAGTCTATAGAAGAGGAGGCTGAGAGGAGACCTTCTTGCTCTCTCCAGCTACCTCAAAGGAGGTTGTAGTGAGGCTGGTGCTGGTCTCTTCTCCCAAATTACTGACGATAGGATGAGGGGAAATGGCCTCAAGTTGCATCAGGGGAGGCTGAGATTGAATCTTAGGAAGAACCTCTTTCCTGAGAGAGTGGTTGGGCACTGGAACAGGCTGCTCGGGGAAGTGGTCGAGTTCCCATCCCTGGAGGTGTTTAAAAACTGAGTAGCTGGAGCACTTGAGGCCATGGTGTAGGGTTTAGGGAGCTGTTGGGCTGAGGGCTGGACTTGATGCTCCTGGAGGTCCTTTCCAGCCAGGATGATTGTATGATCTGTCCTCGCTCTACCCCAAAACATTCATGGAAGGATCACAGAATCATTTTGATTGGAAAAGACCTTTAAGATCATCAGGTCCAACCACTGACCCAGCACTGCCTGGTCCCCACCATCGACTGTGTTCCATCCTGTACCCTGACCCCTTGCCAAGCCTTAGAGCTGTGGTGGCCCATGAGCTGGGCAGGAGGAGACCAGGGAGCTCACACCAACCTGTGACATGGGCAGTCACCGGAGAGGACAGCTCCTCCACTGTCTCAAAGAGCTTCTTGTAGCCTCCTGCAGGATGCTCCACTCTGAAAAGGCCAGCAGAGCTGAGGTCAGCTTGGTTTTGGGATACCCAGGGGATGGTGCCGGGGTACCCAGAGGAGGGTTGGGGTGTACCCAGGAGAGAGTGTGGAAGTACCCAGTGAATGGTTTGCGGGTACCCTGGGGAGGGTGTGGGGGTACCCGGAGGACAATGTGGAGGTACCCAGGGCTGGGAACTTGCAAATAACTTGAGAGATCAGAAGGGAGAAGCACAGGGCATGGTGATGGAGCCAACCTATGCCGCAGCCCTGTGGGCAAACACCCTCACCCAGAGGGCAAATGCAGGGTGTCCTGAACCATCAGGAATCAAAACCCAATTTGTATCTCCTATGTTTTGGATAACAGTATTTCCCCCCATTTTTTCCTGGGTGCAAAGCACAGCTGAGAGTTTGTTTGGCTACAGTTTTATCTGCTGCAGAGACCCTGGGGATGCACCAGACACCAGCTGTGCCAGCACTGTCCTTTCCCACCATGACAGGGACCACCCCCTGGTTCCCCCCAACCCCCAGGTAGGATGGACCAGCACAGACACGCTCACACTCCCTCATCCTCCTCCTGACCCCCAGCCCTACAGCAGCCCTCCAAGCTAACACTGCACCACACTGGCCATCGGTGTCTTGCTCCTACAAGAAGCCCACGGGGATACTCACTGGCTGTACATTTTCTCCCCGGTGAAGGTCCTGACCCTGCGGCAGCCAAGCACCCAGCAAAAGTTGCTCGCAGGGTATTTATGGGGCCCTGAGCCCTGCCAAGGGGAGCCCCGTGCCCCAAAGCTCCCCCTGCCAACGAGTGCAGCCCATGAACAGAGCAGGCTTTCACGGCCAAAATCCTCTCTGGGCTTTGAGAGGTTTTGTCTTGCCCTTTGCACAAAAACCGGCTTTGAGTGTTTTTCTGAGACCTAAATTCTTCCCAAGCAAAAGTGATTAAAAAAGGAGAAAAAAACCCCAACCACAGAAAGCAGTGAAAATGGAGAGTGCTGGGTGCTTGGCACAGC
The DNA here is from genome assembly GCA_013400115.1 of Rhinopomastus cyanomelas. NCBI lineage: Eukaryota > Metazoa > Chordata > Aves > Bucerotiformes > Rhinopomastidae > Rhinopomastus > Rhinopomastus cyanomelas. The sequence goes on from VXBP01007395.1 coordinate 107,459, forward strand.
CCTTCGGCTCTTCGCTGGCACCCGGCGCCACAGGGAGACCTTCCCAGCAGCAAGAAAAGACACAGAGAGATAAGAGGCTGCTGGTGGCAAATAGGATCATCCCTACCTCCCGCGGCCATCGGTCACCAGCTTCTCCCACCACCATGAGCTTCTGTGGAAAAGCATTGAAGAGAGCAACGAGGCTGGGGAAGGGGCTGGAGGGAAAGGCTGATGGGGAGAGGCAGAGGGACCTGGGGCCGTTTAGCCTCGAGGGGATTCAGGGAGGACCCTTCTTCCTCTCTGCAACTCCCCAAAGGGAGGTTGCAGTCAGGTGGGGGTTGGACTTTTGTCCCAGGACACCAGCGCTATGACAGGAGGGCAGGGCCTGAAGCTGCCAGAGGAGGTTAGGTTGGATGTTAGGAAGCCATTCCTCAGGGAAAGGGTGGTCAGAGCCTGGAGTGGACTGCCCAGGGCAGTGGTGGAGTCCCCATTCCTGGAGGTGTTGAAGGCCAGCCTGGCTGTGGCCTTTAGAGCCGTGGTGTGGCCGCTGTGGTGATGTTAGGTCCTGGGCTGGGCTGGATGAGCTCAGAGGGCTTCTCCATCCTCAGTAATTCTGTGATTCTGTCTTGGCAAGCTGCAGCTGTCAGTATGGGAACAGCAAGTTCAGTATGCTTCAGCAAGACCCGGCAGTCAGGAGGGCATCAAGGAACATCATCTTGTGGCCACTGTCCGTCCCTGTATGTTCATGGTCAGCACTTCCCCTCTTCTGCTCCTCGTTTGAGTTCATTTCAGTGCAGCAGCACAGGCCAGCAGCTCCAGTCGCTGCACAAAGAGGGTTTCCTGAGATCTGATGCACATGAAGCACTGAGAGGGTTTTTAACTTGGGATGTTCAGAGCCAAGAGCACAGAGAGATGTCAGACACAGGGCACGGTGGCTGTCACAGGCAGCCTGTCGATCACTGTGAGAAGTTTCCGAGTTCACTACACGGATGGCAACAGTGGTGCTGCAAAGGTTGATCCCAAAGACTAACAGGATTAGAAAGATGACTGCTCCCCCCACCACAGGCAGCCCAAGGCATGGGATGGAGATCCTCTGTAATCCTGTGCACCTCAGGTGGTTCCTCCTGCACAGACTGGGCTCCAGCAATCAGATTTGGGGTGCAAAGGAGAAAATTAGACACTGGAGTAGACTCTGCTGAGTGAAAACCAGCTGCAGGGCTGGGCCCAAAGAGGGGTGGGGAACAGAGTCAGGTCCCTGAACTGTCTCAGGTCAGGCTGGATCCTGGGGCTCTGACCAATGTGCTCTGGTTGGGGATGTCCCTGCTCACTGCAGGGGTGGCACTGGAGGAGCTTGGAAGGTCCCTTCAACCCAATCTAGTCTGCGAGTCCACGAGAAATGACCTCTGGAAGTCCCTTCCCACTCCTTAAAGTGTTTCCCTCTTCCCCTTAAAGTACTAATTCTGCTGCTTCTCCCGGCCTGCTGCCCACACACAGATGAATCTGGAGCTCAGAGCTGCTCACAACTCAGCACTGAGAGGAGCTGTTTTTAACCACCTAACCCCTGACTGCTCAGAGAAAGCTCTCCATTGAAGTTAAATTCATATCCATCACTCCTTCGGGAAGTGTTAATTGCCCCAGACTGAGTTCACTGATTGGTGTTTTTGTTAGGTTCTGTCAAAACCTTACAAGGGAACATTAAGAACATGGATCAGGAGCTGGGAAGAATGAGGACAGCCCTCTGAAAGCTAAATCCTACCCAATGTGAGCTCCTTGCCCTAGTAAGTTGCTTAACTGGAGCATACAAATAAAGAACTGAAGGGTTTACACAACACTGAAGGGCTGGAGAGAGGACAGAGGCAGCTACTAAGCCAGGAAAGGGTCTGGAACTGGTGTCATAAGAAGACCAGCTGAGGGAGCTGGGGCTGTTCTGCCTGGAAAGGAGGAGATTGAGGGGAGACCTTCTTGCTCTCTACAGCTACTGGAAGGGAGGTTGCAGAGAGGCAAAGGTTGGTCTGTTCTCCCCTGTGGCCAGTGATAGGGTGATGGGAAATGGCTGTGAGCAGCACCAGGGGAGGTTCAGGTTGGATGTCAGGAGGAATGTCTTTACTGAAAGGGCTGTCAGGCACTGGAACAGATGCCCAGGGAGGGAGTTGAGGCCCCATCCCTGGAAGTGTTGAAGAGTAGATGTTGCATTGGGGGTCAGGGTTTAGTGGTGCTGATAGGGCTGGAAAAAGGTTGGACATCTGTGTCTCTGTGGGAAAGCACAAGGATTCCAGGTGCTTTTTGGTGGATGGAAAGATTAGGGAGGAACACACCTCATCCTCTCCAAGCCCAGCTCACACCACAGAATCAGTCTCATCATGATGGCTGGAAAGGAACACCAGGATCATCCAGTCCAGACCTCATCCCAACAGCTTCCTAAACCCCAGACCATGGCCTAAAGTGCTCTAGCTACTGGGCTTTTAAACCCCTCCAGGGATGCAGACTCCACCACCTCCCTGGGCAGCCTATTCCAGTGTCCAACCACTCTCTCAGGAAACAACTGCTAACATCTAATCTAAACCTCCCTGATGCAACTTGAGCCATTTGCCCTTGTTGTATCATTAGGAATTTAGGAGAAGAGACCAGCACCAGCCTTGCTACAACCTCCTCTGAGGTAGCTGTAGAGATCCACCACTTGTTTTACCCCATCCTCACAGATTGCCAGGATCTGCTCTGCAAAAACTGAGTTGTTCCCCCACACAAATGCTTGTGTGGGTTTATACTCTTCTCAGGGAGCCCTGGTCCCTTCAGAAGTACCAAGCAAACTCCTAACTCTGGAAACAAACCTGGGAAGTGAAGTGTATTCTAACTGTAGTCGCTGTCCCATCACACGTTGTCCACCAGCCCTTTGCAGAAGGTGTCAGACTATGGTCTAGCAAGCAAAGTAGCTCAAGCAACTATAAGATAACCCGAGACCCCTGCTCCTGCCAATGCTCTGTATAGGAACAGACTCTGCAGAGCCTTAGAACAGGTTTTCCTCCCTCAAGGATGTAATGTTCCATCTGCAAGGTTTCCCGTGCTGTTGGGGAGCAGAAAAACACCAGTATAAAAGGTGAGAAATTGGAATGGTGCAGGCAGCATCACCATCAGCCCTCCCCAGGGCAGCCAGGACAAGGGACTGCTGAAGACATCAAAATTGCTTGTTGCTCTTGTATCCTGCAGTGGTGATCTGGGACGTGGCTCCCCTTTTCCTCCTTCCTTTCTCATCTTCCTCGCAGTCCTTGCTGTTTCCCACTCTCTCTGCTCTCAGCCCCCATCTCTTCAGATCTCTGAGCTTAGCTTTGGAAATCACAGCAGTTCTTGTAGCCTCTGTGTCTAATACTGGGTAACTCTGGTGATTCTCTGTGCTGTTGGAGTTGGGAACTTAATGGCCATGTTAACACTTTGATCTTTATGCAGACCTGTGATGTCAGCAGCCTTAATGTGACCCTAAGTGAGTCTGTGAACCTGGGTCACTGCCTTCTCTTGTGACCGAGATGTGACACAAGTACATCAAGAGATCCCAACCCAATTTTCCACAGAAGCCTCAGAGCAAAAGCCAGAAATAAAAGAAGCTGATGTGGATTACACAGACAAGTTAAGTATTTTAACAGGTCAGATAATAATTTATTGAACAGTGAATTCTGACACCTTTGGAAGGGACAGAACGGAGTTTGAAGTCCATCCCTAACTCTTAGAATGATATTTTATTTAAAGATGAGTACTGGGGCAGTGCTGGGCCCTTCACTTCAAGAAAGAGATGGAGGGGCTGGAGCGGGTCCAGAAGAGCAATGAGGCTGGAGAAGGGGCTGGAGGGAAAAGCTGATGAGGAGATGCTGAGGGAGCTGGGGGTGTTTAGCCTGGAGGAGACTAAGGGAGGACCCTTCTCCCTCTCTACAACTCCCCAAAGGGAGGTTGTGGTCATGTGGGGGTCAGGCTCTTCTCCCAAGCAACCAGCACCAGGACAAGAGGGCAGGGCCTAAAGCTGCTACGGGAGGTTAGGTCGGATGTTAGGAAGCCCTTCCTCAGGGAAAGGGTGATCAGAGCCTGGACTGGACTGCTCAGAGCAGTGATGGAGTCCCCATCCCTGGAGGTGCTGAAGGCCAGCCTGGCTGTGACCCTTAGTGCCTGGTCTGGTTGATGGGGTGATGTTAGGTCCTGGGCTGGGCTGGATGAGCTCAGAGAGCCTCTCAAGTCTCAATAACTCTGGGATTCTGTTTGAGGACTAAAAGAAGGCACTTGTGACACAGAGACATCAAACTCTACAGTCACCCTGGAATAAACAGCACCAGTGCCTGAAGAGGCATCAAAAAAATGACAGCAACACACATTTCCCCCACAAAAACCATCTAGAGATTGTTGGTTACCATTAGCTTCAGATTTACTTTCACATTTCTTTTACTGAGCAGAATATCTTGCAGACAGATAAATACTCATGTCTCTCCTCACAAACAGCCAACCCCTACCCCCCAGCCCCGAGTCATTTTGGCACCTTGTGGCACAGTGTCCATGTAAACATTTCCTCCTTGCACACACCCCACGGGGGTGGCCCTTTGGCAACTCAGTCTCCCCTTCACCCACCGTATCAATTTCTGCAGGGAAATCAGTATCTGAGACTGCGAAACCTGGGCTTCCTGAGGTTAAGCATCGGGGGCTTGATGGTGGGTTTGTTCTCAGGCAGCATTGCTTCACTTTCAGTGGTTGGGAATCTGTTCCGGTAGATGATGGGATACTCCTTCTGGAACTAGGGATCACAGGAGGGAAAACATTAGCTATGAGACTCCAACAACAAAGCTGCAGCCCTGCTCACCCAGTGTGAAGCACTGGGTAAGGGTATTTGCTTCTCACAAACTGCTGGGACCCCTGACTCCAGCCCTTTCAACAGCACAAGCAGCTTTCCACCCCCCGAGCAGGGCACAGCAGCCCCATGATGTGCAGCCACACTGCCCACCAGAATGGACTGGTGTCCTTCAACAACCACTGTGCTAAACCAGTTCTGCCTGACTGGAAGTGAAGAACCAGCAGCTTTTGAAGGGGCTCTCTCAGGAACACTTAGGATCACCCACAGGAGGAGTTATTTGTTAACTCCTGCAGATACACAAGTACATAGGAGTGTCTGCCTTCAGAAGATTTTTGATGTGAGCTGGGTCCAGATCTGGGCTCCTTAGCACAGCAGGGACAGGGAGCTGCTGGAGCGCAGCCAGAGGAGGAACCCTCTGCTGTGGGACAGGCTGGGAGAGTTGGGGTGGGGTTCAGCTGGAGAAGAAAAGCTCCAGGAGACCTTAGTGCCACCTTTCAGAGCTTAAAGGAACCAATGAGAAAGATGGGAGAGGGGGGCTTTTCAGCAGGGGCTGTGGAACAGGACAAGGGATGACGGTTGAGGGGTGGTTGTGGCCGGGAGGAGGTTGCTCTCTTCTCTCAGGCAGCCAGCACCAGAACAAGAGGACACAGCCTCAAGCTGCGCCAGGGGAAATTTAGGCTTGAGGTGAGGAGAAAGTTCTTCACTGAGAGAGTCATTGGCCACTGGAATGGCCTGCCCAGGGAGGTGGTGGAGTCGCCAACTCTGGAGCTGTTCAAGGCAGGATTGGACGTGGCCCTTGGTGCCATGGTCTAGCCTTGAGCTCTGTGGTGACAGGTTGGACTTGATGATCTATGAGGTCTCTTCCAACCTTGATGATACTGTGATACTGTGTGGTTAAACTGGAAGAGGGAGATTTAGACTGGAGAGAAGCAGGAAATTGGTGCACAGAGGGTTGAGAGCCTGGCCCAGAGCGCTCAGAGAGGTAGGAGAAGCCCCATCCAAGCTTTAGTGACTATAACTCCTCTTCTGTACACGCAGGAAGATTTAATGAATCTGAAGCCCATCCTTCACTTCTCCAACAGCAGAGAGCTTCCACAACACATGACACGGTGTTGCAGAAGCTGACGGGGAGGAGCAGTGAAGAGAAAGAAATGTGTGGGCTCTGAAAAGCTGCTTGTTCCCAGTGGAGTCACAAGATTTACTTAGGAGATTCTAGGACAAGCACTGACCCACTCAATTGGTCGGGAAAAGCAGCCAAAGGGTTTCCAAGAGAGGGGAAAAAAACCCCCTCTGCAGTGTTAAATCCTGCCAGGACTGCTGCATTTCAGTGCTGGTATTAGGCAATGTGTCAGTGGGGCATAGGGGCACCGATAATCCTGAGCACTGTGCAGGTTACAAAACACAAGGCAAAGGTCAGGGACGAGTGTTTCTGAAGTGTGAAGAGACAGCTTCACCTCTGAGAGCCAAGTTGCTGCTGTTATTGCCACCTATGGCATCTAACACAACTGACACCACATCAGGTCAGGCTACACCTCAAGTACCAGGGGCAGTTCTGGGGCCCTCACTTCAAGAAAGATATTGAGGGGTTGGAGTGGGTCCAGAGGAGCAATGAGGCTGGGGAAGGGACTGGAGGGAAAGGCTGATGGGGAGAGGCTGAGGGAGCTGGGGGCATTTCGCCTGGAAGAGACTCGCAGCTGACCTTCTCCCTCTCTACAACTCCTTTAAGAGAACTTATAGTCAGGTGGGGGTCAGGCTCTTCTCCCAGGCAACCAGTGCCAGGATGTGAGGGCAGGGCCTGAAGCTGCCAGGGGAGGGTTAGGTTGGATGTTAGGAAGCTCTTCCTGATGGAAAGTGTGCTGAGAGCCTGGACTGGACTGCACTGGTGGAGTCCCCATCCCTGGAAGTGCTGAAGGCCAGCCTGGCTGCAGCCCTTAGTGCCTGGTCTGGGCCTCTGTGGTGATGGTAGGTCCTGGGCTGGGCTGGATGGGCTCAGAGGGCTTCTCCAGTCTCAGTCATTCTGTGATTCTGTATCATCTGTATTTTATCCTGGATTATTTCTACTATGGTTTAGGTCACCAGGGCGCTGAGGAGTAGCTGAAGGAAGTGGGGGAGTTGAACTGAAGAAAAGGGCCTTATGGGAGACCTGGCTCTCCACAACTTTGTGAACTTCTGGAGGTTGAAGCCAGGTGGGGGGGTGGGGGGTCAGTCTCTTCTCCTCAGGAAAAAGTAACAGGACAAGAGGAAGTGCCTTACATTGCCCTACAGAAGATTGAGGTTGGCCCTGAGGAACAGTTGCTGCTCCACAAGGGTTCCCCAGGCTTGGCTCAGGCTGCCCAGGGCAGTGAGAGAGTCCCCATCCCTGGAAGGGCTGCAAAGCTGTGGAGCTGTGGGGTAAGAGAGAGGGGTTAGTGGGGACCTGGCAGTGCTGAGAGAACACTTTGACTTGATTTGTTTTAAAGTTCTTCCCCAACCAAAGAGATTCTGTGAATGAAGAGACAGCAGTATCACAGAACAGCTTTACAGTGGCTTCTCAACCCTTGTTTGGGCACCACTGCTGCCAGTCAGCATCAAATGCTGTGTGAGACAATGCCTTTAAAATCCCAAGCAATCAAAACATTCAACAGCTCTGCTCTCCAGAACAAGCAACACTCTGCTGTGGGTCTGGTGACCAAAATCCTTCCTACAAGGTGTTTGCAGAAGTAGAAGAAACACTTACCTGTTTTAATTTCTTCTTTTTCTCTTTGACAGACAAGTTTCTATCTTTGATGATGTTCTCCAGGAGCTCTGCCACTGCTGCTTGGGAGGTGGAAACCTTCTGTTCCTCAAACTCCTCAGGAGTTATCTGCTTGCAGTAGGAGTATGTTGGCAAGATGGCACAGATGTCCTCTGGATATTTGCACTGAAACAGAGCAAGGGCTCTCAGCACCCTTTCCTGAGGAAGGGCTTCCTAACATCCAGCCTAACCCTCCCCTGGCAGCTTCAGGCCCTGCCCTCTCGTCCTGGCACTGGTTGCCTGGGAGAAGAGCCTGACCCCCACCTGACTACAACCTCCCTTCAGGGAGCTGGAGAGAGGGAGAAGGTCCCTACCAAGTCTCTTCTTTTCCAGGATAAACATCTCCAGCTCCCTCAGCCTCTCCTCATCATCCTTTCCCTCCAGTCCCTTCCCTAGCCTCAGTGCTCTTCTGGACCCACTCCAGCCCTTCCATCTCGTTGTTGACGTGATGAGCCCAGCACTGCCCCCAGGACTCGAGAGGAGGCCTCCCCAGTGCCCAGTACAGAGGGAGAACGGCATCCCTAGTCCTGCTGGCCACACTATTGTTGATCAAAGCCAGGATGCCATTGGCTTTCTGGGCCACCTGGGTAGCCTGCTCATTGCTGTTCAGCCAGTTGTCATGCAGTCGTGCCAGGTCCCCTCTCTGCCAGGCTGCTCTCCAGTCTGTTGCTACAGGGGGTTACTCCCATACCATCTCTGGGAGAAAGAAGCCCTAAGCTATTAGAGGAACTTCAACCCCTGTGCCACCACCAACCTGAGCCGCCTTCACATGCTCTATGTGATCTCGCACTGCGACCTGCAGGTAGGTGGGTACTTTGAATATTTCCTGTTGATGGTCCATCAGAAAGGAGATCAGTCGCGTAGAAAGTAGCTCATCCAGGTCAACCTCTTCTGCACAGCGCAGCACGCACCGGGAGAAAGTCTGGATCATCTGCAAGTGGTCAGCAGAGTGTTAGTGAGCGAAGCTGAAGGATTTCACTTCTGTCTGGTCTACGCTGTGGAGTCTGCAATTGCATCTTCCATTAAGACATCAGTAAATCAGTGAAAAAAAATTAATAGAATAGCTAAAGATCAGGACAATGGATTGCAACTTCTTCCTCAGCTGAAACAATTTACTGTAAGTTTTGGAACTGAATAGGATTTAAAGAAATATTTTAAAGAAGAAAGATGCAGCCTTCCCCTACGCAGCCCTCCCCTGTAGAGAAGCATTCATCCTCAATTAGCCCAGAGGAGCAATGTAGCCAAGGAAGGGACTGGAGGGAAAGGCTGATGGGGAGAGGCTGAGGAAGCTGGATGTGTTTATCCTGGAAAAGAAGAGACTCTGTAGGGACCTTCTCCCTCTCTCCAGCTCCCTGAAGGGAGGTTGTAGTCAGGTGGGGGTCAGGCTCTTCTCCCAGGCAACCAGTGCCAGGATGTGAGGGCAGGGCCTGAAGCTGCCACGGGAGGATTAGGTTGGATGTTAGGAAGCCCATCCTCATGGAAAGGGTGATCAGAGCCTGGACTGGACTGCCCAGGGCAGTGGTGGAATCCCCATTCCTGGAGTTGTTGAAGGCCAGCCTGGCTGTAGCTCTTAGTGCCCTGGTGTGGCCACTGTGGTGGATGTTAGGTCCTGAGCTGGGCTGGATGAGCTCAGAGGGCTTCTGCAGCCTCAGAGATTCTGTGATTCTGTTTTGTCTTATTTGACAAAAATCTTCAGCTGTTCTAGTGAAGGCTGAAATCCAGCCCTTGGTGTTGGTCTGCCAACTCAGCAGAGAGAACTTTGACTTTGGAACTGGTTTTGTCTTTATCTCACATAAAATTTTTGCCCGAGAAAGGCTTTCTACAGGCACTTTGCCAACACTTTGAAGTTAAACACTAGCTGAGTGAGAAATCAGGCCGAACAATCATGCACATTCTTTATAGAAACTATTTCCCCTCTCCTCCCAAGGTAAACACAAGCCACACCAGTATCTGAAAGACATTGGTTTTGAAACAAACAAGAAGCAGTTTGTGTCAGGTCAGACTTCTCTAAGTATTAATGAGCTGAAAGGTGGGCTTGTTCATCACTCTTTAAAGCACAGAGACAAGAATGAGCCACCAAACTGCAGCTGCAGCCCAGATGGCCAACCCCATCCTCAGCTGCATCAGAAGCGTGCCCAGCAGATTGAGAGAGGGGATTCTGCCCCTCTGCTCTGTCCTTGTAAGACCTCATCTGGATTTCTGCCTCCAGCTACAGAGCCCCCAACCCCAGAAGGATGAGGAGCTGTTGGAGCAAGGCCAGAGGAACCCATGGAAATGCTCAGAGGGCTGGAGACCCTCTGTTCTGGGGACAGGCTGAGGGAGCTGGGGTTGTTCAGCCTGGACAGGAGAAGGCTCCAGAGGGACCCTACAGTGACCTTCCAGCCTCTGAAAGGGGCTGTCAGAAGGCTGTTTCCAAGGTCAGAGAACAATAGGACAAGGGGTCATGGTTTGAAGCTGGAAAGGGCACAGTGAGGCTGGAAAAGAAGAAAAAGGTCTGGAATCTGAGGGTGGGGGATCCCTGGAACAGTCTGCCCAGAGAGACAGAGGAGGCCCCATCCCTGGAACTATTCAAGGTCAGGCTGGCTGGGGCTCTGAGCAACTTGGTCTGGTGAGTGCTGGCCCTGCTTGTTGTATGGAGGTTTACTGGATGCCCTTTTGGGGGTTCCATCCAACCGTATGATTTCTGCAACCTCAGGTCTGGAGCACTGCTGGTGTTGTCAGTGCCACCTCAGCCAACGGAGTTGTCTTACCAAGGAGCGTGTGCCCATGGCGTCATGCAGCCGCGGCATGTCGACATTCTCACTGATCCGGGAGATCATGCGCATCAGGAGCTGGATCTTCCTGCGGTTCAGTGGTGGAAGCAACAAGCAACAGATCTGCAGAGCCTCAACAGCAATTCTTTCTAAATGAGGCTGCAGGAGATCTACAAGGTAAAGACAGTAGATATTACTTAAAGCAACTTTAAGGATGGTTTTCACTCAGTACAAGAAATTTCTTAGGTTTTTATTTAATGAGGATCATCTGTTTCACAGAAATCATCTGTAACAGTGTAGATGAACTTTACATGGGCTTTTATTTTGTGGGGTCATCTTGAACTTGCTCCAGACTGCCGGTAACAATTAAAACCATGATCCCATTAAAAAGTGACACTCACTATTTCCAGAAGAAGTGTTTTGAACAGCAGAAAAAAACTTCCCAGAGGCAGGTCCATGCTGATTCTCTGCCTCACTAGGTTGGAATTCAAGATCACTTACCTGAGCACAAGGGTGAGCTACTGATGCACCACGTTTAAGACTCCAAGAAAACCACACACTACTGTCTGTCAGCAGAGGAACCAAGGGCTCCCTTTAAACAGGCAAATGGGACCTTTTTAAACCCCCACAGACCGTGTTATAGGGAACAGCACCAAAGATTAGGGAAGCAGAGCGAGTTAGTGAGCGCAGTTAGCCCAAACGACATGCTTTAGGAGAGCCAGCTTACTTTGCGTGCCAGTCAACAGAGGAGAGGGAGTGAAAGAGTGTTCTGAGAGTTCTGTGGTGCTTCTGCAGAGTCTCTTTTTGATGGTGAGATGAGAAACCCCAGTCCTGATGTCCACTGAAGCAACCACACCAGAGGTATCGGCTCTTCCTTGCTCACAAAGGCGAGACCTTGGCTTTATTGTGATTTCAGCAACTGGAACATTAATGCTAGAGCAGCTCTTGAAGTTCCTCTTGCCAAGTAAACTCGGTGACCTGCCTGTTTGCTTGGATCTTTGGGCTCCATCAAACAGGATTTTATCCTCAAGAGTTGCACCAGACCCTGCGATCGCCTGGGTTTGTGTTTGACACCTGTGACCAAACCCAGGCTCCACCACAGGACTGGCTTTACACTCACAGGGTGGCGGTCGCTTTGCATTTCGCATGCCCGGGGCGTTCACATCACCCTGCCTGAGGGGATTTGGCTCTCCTTTGTTATGCATGCCTGAGCTAGCAGCTCCTATCCTCTCCAGAGAGTAACACCTTGTCCTGAATGTTTGAGGTGGATCTTGTTCAGTCCTGAAACCTGAAAGATTCTGACAACTTCCTCCTAGGAGGTTGCCAGCACTGCCTGGTTTACACCTCAGATGGTACTGCCGCAGTCTCTTCGTGCATCGATTTTGAAGGGTTTGTTCTTCTGAAGAGGAATTCCCTGCCGCCTCACGTTCGTTCTTTTTGCCAGGCTCTTTGTGAAGCAGGCTTAGAAGAAGACACTCTGTTGACTTGAAAGAGTTCAAGCGAAGAAGCTTTTTTGAAGGTTGTGGGTGCCGTTTCTCATCTTGAACAGCCTGCTTTCCACTGCCTCTATCTGGAATTGTGATGTAGCCACACATAACTATCAGAAAATGAAATATAAATTAAGATGCAAGTGGTATGAAAACCGACCAGTTCAGACAGAAAGTTGCTAACTGAACAGAGAAGACAACAGATACCAGACATTAACTTAAGAGCTGACTCTGTTAGTAAAACCTGGTAAAAACTCAGCTCAATCCCAGAGTGATTTAACAAGAGAACGGCAACCAACATGCAAGAACGGAGCGAGTTCACACGCTGCAGTGGTGAGGACCAGACAGGAACGAGCACTTCCCTTTCAGTTATGGTTATTGCACGTTTGGAATGTTAGCTCAGACAGCAATTTGTGTGGGTGTTACGAGACAGAACTGCATGGCAATTAATAGTGTACTGAGGAGTGATAGCACTGATGATCTTCCTTAAGCTGCTGTATAGACTAGGGGGTCAAGGCCTGCTTTGAATCAGAGAGCTGCTCCCCAGTTGTTGTGGACATGGAGCTGGCAGTTTCTAAATTCATACCTACCCAAAATATTCACAAAGAGTTCATAGTATTCAAAAGTCAGCAATGGCTCGGGGAGACTGAGAAAGTAATCTGCGACCGTCCTGAACACATCCCGTTCAAACCCGCTGTACGTTGCTTGGCTCATGTCATTATTCCTGGGCCCTACACAGAGGTGAGGAAAAGAGTCACTAACAATGATTCACCTTAACAACACTTTTTTTTCCTACAAAGTATCAAGAGAACTGTTCTTGTAGGAGTGTTTCACAAGAATAATTCCTGGCTCCTCAGTTCCAGAAGGACACAGAGCTGATGGAGAGAGTCCAGCGCAGAGCCACAGAGATGATGAAGGGAGTGGAGCATCTCCCTCATGAGGAAAGGCTGAGGGAGATGGATCTCTTGAGCTTGATAAGAGGAGTTGATAAATATGGAACACTGATCAATATGGAAAGGGTGGGTGTCAGGAGGGTGAAGCCAGGCTCTGCTCAGGGGCACCCAATGATCAGGACAAGGGGCAAAAGGTGTGAGCTGGAACAGAGGAGGTTCCACATCAATGTGAGAAGGAACCTCTTCTGAGTTAGAGTGACAGAGCCCTGGAAGGGGCTGCTCAGCGAGGTTGTGGAGTCTTCTTCTCTGGAGATGTTTAAAATCTGCCTGGCCATGTTCCTGTTACTGGATCTAGGGGATCCTGCTGTGGCAGGGGGATTGGATTGGATGATCTTTTAAGGTCCCCTCCAATCCCAGATGTTCTGGGATGCTCTGGGATGTTCTGGGATCAATGTCACCACTACACTAATGTTTGGTTTAGTTGAATAAGATTTGACCCTGGGTAGATCCTTTAACCCTAACGTTACTATGCCCCACTGAACACCTATAAATGGATAAACCGGTTTACAGAGTGATTCTAATGAACTTTAAGAAGGTAGATTTAATTACAAAGAAGCAGTGAAAATGTTTGATGTGATTACCTTCATAATTGTACTCATGTTTTAGCACAGAATCATAGAATCATGGAATCCTCATGGCTGAAAAGGACATCCAGGAGCATTCAGGGCAGCCCTCATACTAACTGCTCCTTAACCCCTAGACCATGGCCTCAAGTGCTCTAGCTACTCAGTTGTTAAACACCTCCAGGGATGGAGACTCCATAATCTCCATGGGCAGCCTGTTCCAACTCCCTGCCACAGCAGGATCACCCAGGACCAAGTCATAGCATCAGTCAGGGTTAGAAGGGACCACAGGATCATCCAGTTCCGACTCCCCTACCAGGGACTGGGACACCCCACCCTAAGATCAGACTGGCCAGAGCCCCATCCAGCCTGGCCTTAAACACCTCCAAAGATGGGGCCCCAACCACCTCCCTGGGCAACCCACTCCAGACTCTCACCACTCTCATGGTGAAGAACTTCCTCCTCACATCCACTCTAAATCTACCCATCTCCAGATTTGCTCCATTCCCCCTAGTCCTGTCGCTACCTGACATCCTAAATAGTNCAGGTCCCTCTGGATGGCATCCCTGCCCTCCAGCATGTCTGCTGCACCACACAGCTTGGTGTCATCAGCAAACATGCTGAGGGTGCACTCAGTGCCTCTGTCCATGTCACTGACAAGGATGTTGAACAAGACTGGTCCCAGGACTGATCCCTGAGGGACTCCAGTTGTCACTGGCCTCCACTTGGACATGGACCCATTGACAGCCTCTCTCTGGGTGCAACTATCAAGCCAGTTCTTTACCCATCTAGTGGTCCACCCATCAAAGCCATGTTCCACCAGCTTGGAGACCAGAATGTGGTGCAGGACAGTGTCAAAGGGTCCAGCTCATTGTGACACTCCAAGCCCAGGATTCCAAACAGGCAGAACTCTGCCTTCTGTTCCCATAACTAATTTAGCTGAGTGTAAAGTTGACTAGACAAGTGGTTTTGTCTCAAACTTTATGCAAAACAGTCTTTCAATTCTTCAAAGACAATGTAGGAACTGGTTTAGTGCAGCTCAAAGATAGTAACTGGAAAAAAAAAGTCCTTTTACTCCTGAAAACTACGCACTGGTTTTCTCCCTGCCTGACTCTATTAACAGGAATTATTTTGGTAAACAGCAGCTTGTAACTTCTTCCTGGCCTTCAGCATCCTCCTGCTGAAAGCTGACAGTTCAACTAAATGCTCCTGTACACCCCATGTGTTAAGGAACACTGAGGCTCCCCTCTGTGGTGACTTACAGTATGCGAGGCACTTCATAGCTGACAACACCCAGTGGGGGAGGTCCTCTGGAATAAAGAAACAAGAACCTTATTTATACACAACCCCAAACTACTACAAATAATGACTGCAGGTAGTAAATGCACAAGATCACTTCTAAAACAAATTAAAATTAAATTCACCACAGAATCATATAATGGTTTGGGTGGAAGGGACCTTAAAGATTATCCAGTTGCAACCTCCCTGCACAGGCAGGGACACCTTCACTAGAGCAGGTTACTCAGGGCCCCAGCCAACCTGGCCTTCAACACTGCCAGGGATGGGGTAGCCACAGCTGCCTTGGGCAACCTGTTCCATCGTCTCCCCATCCTCACAGCAAAGAATTTATTCCTCATGTCCAAACTCAGTCTCCCCTCTTCAAGGCTGGAGCCCTTTTCCCTTGTCCTGTCACTACCATCTGCGTCAGAAGCCCTCCCCCAGCTTTCTTGGAGCCCCCCCTCAGAGACTGGAAAGCTGCTAGAAGGTCATCTGGGAGCCTCCTCTTCTCCAGGCTGAACAACCCCAGCTCACTCAGCCTGTCCTCAGAGGTGAAGTGCTCCAGCCCTCTGATCATTTGAGTTGCTCTCCTCTGGACACCTTCCAGGAGCTGTGTCCTTCTGATGTTGGGGACTCCAGAAGTGGATCCAGGACTCCAGGTGGGGGTCTCAGCAGTGCAGAGTAGAGGAGGAGAATCCCCTCCATCGACAGACTGTCACTGCCTCTTTTGCTGCATCCCAGGACATGGTTGGCTTTCTGGGCTGCCAGCACACACTGACAGATCCTGTTCAACTTCTGCTCCACCCTCAAGTCCTTCTCCTCAGGGCTATCCTCAATCCTTCTTCCTCTCAATCCATATTAATACATTGAACCACACAGTAGTTTGGGGATAAAAAACATGGAAGGCTATGAACCACAGTAGTGTAGTTACTATTTAATGTTTGTTGTAATTAAGCTTGAAGCAAAACCAGAAAAAAAATCATCTTACCTGTCTTGTCCTGCAAAACAACCACACCATGCTTGGTGGTGTTGGTCATGTTGTACATGATGTACTCAGGAATGATCTGTGTTGGCTGCAAAACCTCCTCCAGTGATGGGAGGCCTAGAATGGTTTGTAAACTGGAGGGAGGAAAAGAGCAGGCATTGTCTGAAAGGCTGGCTGGTGCTAAATGAAACCAGCTCTTCCCACACAGAATGACCAGGGTTGGAAGGGACCTTAAAGCTCATCCAGTTCCAACCCCCCTGCACATGCAGGGACACGTTCACTAGAACAGGTTACTCAGGGCCCTAGACAACCTGGCCTTCAACACTTCCAGGGATGAGGCAGCCACAGCTGGCTTTGACAACCTGTTCCAGCATCTCCCCATCCTCACAACAAAGAATTCATGTCTACCAGCTTTCCTGGGGGAGCTAACCTCAATCATACGTACGCTCAAAGTGTAGTTTCAGCAGCAGCACTCTAAGGCACTCTGACCATGTTTTAGGTTTGCTCCTCAGGGAAAGCTTGGAACTGCAGATAGCTGCTGCCAGTTTGAAGGGCTTCTAGAGACAATGAAAAGCAGCAACTGGTCTCCCCTCTTCCAGTCTGGAAGCCCTTCCCCTTGTCTTCTTGCTACCACCCATGTCAAAAATTCCCCATCTTTCTTGTAGTCCACTCTAGCTGTTGGAAAGCTGCTATTCACACTGCTGTTCACACAGCAGTTCATAAACCAGTTTTGTTGCTTAGTAAGTTCTTGTCTGCAGAAAGATTTGAAACGTCAATCTTTCCCAGGACAAACACCAAAAAGCAGTAAGAAAGAGTATCCCTGGTACTTGAAATACACTTCAACACTAACCACCATTCCTCAGCACAACACACCAGCAGTAATCAGTGCATTATAATGAGTAAAGAATAGTTAGTTACAAACATTGCATTTAAAGCAGAATTTTTAAAATGAAGGCAAAAGCTTGACTAGGCCATTCCACACCCAAACCGCACACGAGGAGGAGCTTTGTACTGTGTAGTACTCACTGTATAAGGATGATGTTTCTCCAAGTTTCTTTCACATATGCCTGGCTTATTTCCTTCCTCTGCAGAGTGTTGTCCTGGTGTTCCTCTAGCTTTGGTTTTTCTAGGTTTTCCTGGAAGTAAGGATAAGATAAACAAGATAAAGGATCCTCTTAAGAGAAGTGAAAATTCAGCAAGAATTGTTTTCAAAAGCATGTGGTGTTCCACAGCTCAAATCAACAGAATAATCATGGTTGGAAGGGACCTCCTAGATCACCAAGTCCAACCATACCCGAAACAACAACACACCTAAAGACCTAATTGACCAACAAGCACCCCTGCCACTACAGCAGGGTGTGAAGCACCTTGTCTAAACGTTTCTTAAATACCTCCAGGGTTGGTGACTCAACCCCCTCCCTGGGAAGGCGGTTTCAGTGCCCAACTACTCTTTCTATAAAGAATTTCTTCGTAACATCTAACCCAAACATTCCCTGCCTCAACTTCAGACCATTTCCCCTGGTTTTGCCATTAGATACTAAGGAGCAGAGACCAACACCCACCTCTCTACAACCCCCTTTCAGGTAGTTATAGAGGGCAACAGAGTTTCCCCTCAGCCTTCTCTTCTCCAGACTAAACCCTGCCCAGCCTCTCCTCATACAAGTGGTTCTCAAAACCCCTCTGAGCTTTGTAGCTCATCCTCTGGACATGCTCTAGCATCCCAGTCTTTCCTGTAGAGAGGGGCCCAGAACTGCCCCCAGTACTTGAGGGAAGGCCTCACAAGGGCACCACATCTTCCCTTCTCCTGCTGACCACACTACTCCTGAAACAGGCCAGGAGCCTGTTGGCCTTCTTGGCCACCTGGGTACCTTGCTGGATCATATTAAGCCAGCTGTCTACCAGCACCCCCAGGTCCTTTTCTGCTGGGCAGCTTTCATTCACTCATCCTCAAACCTGTAGCAATGCAGGGAGTGAGCTGAACAGCCCCAGCAGAGAAAGGCAAGGACACCCAAGCTAAGAGCAAACCAGGACACTATGAGGAAAAACTCAAATCAACTCCAAAGACAACATAAAAGAGACAAACACATCTAATCCAAATGTATTAGTGGGTGTAGTATCCTGCTTCAGCAATCTAAATCCAGAACACACTTCTCTCAAAATAAGGGCCAAACTCCCACATTCACTCTCTTAAAAAAATAATTAGGAGGCATCAATACAGGTTCAGTAGTGACCAGGTAGAGAGCAGCTTTTGGGAGAGGGATCTTGGAGTTGTTGTGGAGAACAAACTAGAAATGGATCAGTAATGGGGCTTACTGGTCAAGAATGCCAAGAGGGTGTTGGGATGGATCAAGAGGAGTGTGTCTAACAGATCAAGGGAAGTTCTTTTACCCCTTTATTCTGCTTTAGTGAGGCTGCACCTTGAATTCTGTGTCCAGTTCTGGTCTCCCAAACTCAAGAGAGATAGAAAATTAACAGAGAGAGTTCAGTGCAGAGCTATGAGCATGATTGGGGGTCTGGAACAACTGCCTTATGAAGGGACAGCGAGAACATTGGGACTTTCTAGTTTGGTCAAAAGAAGGCTCCAAGGGGCTTTAATCCTTGTCTATAAATCTGTGAAGCTGGGTGCCAAGCAGAAAGGAATCCTGTCTTTTTGATGGCATCAGACAGGACAAGGGGTAACGGATGCCAGCTTGAACACAAGGAGTTTCACCTCAATCTGAGCTAAAACTTCTTTACAGTCAGGGCTATTAACTATTGGAAGGGGTTTCCCAGGGAGGGTATGGAGTTCCCTTCTCTGGAGATGTTTCAGACCCTCTGAATGCAGTTTTGTGTAGCTGACTGAGGCTTTTCAGGTGATTGTGCTTTTCAGTAATTTGTATCCTGCTTGAGCAGGAGGGTTGGACCCGATGGCCTTTGAAGTCTCCTTCCAACCCTAATAAACTGCGTGCAAACTGTACTTCTTGTTTGTCCTAAACACAAACTAGATGAAGTTTAGACAAGGACTTGCTGTCCAGATACTTTATAGACCTCTCAATATTTTAAACACCCTAGCAAGGATAATTCAGCCCTGAGAAAGAAACAAACAAACCAAACAGCCTAAAGAAAACAAGAAACCTCCCACAGTGGGTGACCTAAAACTCAGAGAGTTAAAATCTCAGGTCACACTAAAGCAGAATGAGTCCCATACTGCAGTAAAGCTTTGAGATTGTACCTAATCCTTCTGTCAAAAGCACAGTCACTCCTTTTCACCTGCTGGCAGCACTTCAAAACCCCTGTGTAAGGGTTACAGCTGTGATTTCACATTTTGTCTCAGTATTTATAGGCTGTTTAATCAAACCTCGTTGTGCACACATCACACAGACTCTTTAGGATAAAACACAGCTGCATCTCTACAGAAATGTTTTGCTGTCTAGAAGCTCCTATCCATTTTGTTCTGCATTTAGAAAGTGAGATAACACAACAGAGCAGTGTCACTGAAAGCTGACTGCTTTGAATTTCACAGAATCACAGACTATTAGGGATTGCAAGGGACCTCAAAAGATCATCCAGTGTAATCCCCTGCCACAAGAGGATCCCTTAGATCCACATGCACAGGAACATGGCCAGGCAGGTTTGAAACGTCTCCAGAGAAGGAAACTCCATAAGCCCCATGGGCAGCCCCTTTCAGGGCTCTGTCACCCTCACTGGGAAGAAGGTCCTTCTCACATCGATGTGGAACCTCCTCTGTTCCAGCTCACACCCAGTGCCCCTTGTCCTATCATTGGGTGCCCCTGAGCAGAGCCTGGCTCCATCCTCCTGACACCCAACATTTCCATATTGATCAACATTAATGGGGTTACCCCTCAGCCTCCTTTTTTCCAAGCTCAAGACACCCAGCTCCCTCAGTCTTTCCTCATCAGGGAGATGCTCCACTCCATCTCTGTAGCTCTGTGCTGGACTCTTCTCAAGCAGCTCTGTGTCCTTCTGGAACAGGGGGGCCCAGAACTTGACACAAGATCCCAGATGTGGTCTCACCAGGGCAGAGTAGAGGGGGAGGAGAACCTCTCTCTATCTCCTACCCATCCTGCTTCTGATCCATCCAACGATGCCATTGGCCTTTTTGGCCACCAGGGCTCGTTGCTGGCTCCTGGCCATCCTGCCTAAGTTTTTTAGAATTCTTTTCTTTTTTAAAAAAATACATTGCAATTGCTGCTGTGTAGGAAACAAGGAATTACCAGTGACCGCAGTAGCTCCTGTTTTCTAACAGTTGTCATGGATAAATGGGGCAGTTTCAAATGTCTCTCCTTATCTGTAGAGGGGCCGTCAAGATTCTCCCTCAATGGACGTGAGCTCGGCAGAGGTTTAACCGGAGACATTGAAGGAAATCTGTGATGAACAGGGTAGATATTAAATACATTCAGAGCAGATTAGAAATATGAGTAGTCCCTTAACCAAACCCATACCCTATGATTCCAGACCATTCTGAAGAGATTCAGCTACACTGTCTCACATTATTAAGTTATAAATTAGCTTTGGGCTACTGTCTTCAGTTCCCAAGTCAAGCTGAAGACACTTGGATGGTTATATAGCACACAGAGCTGAACTCGGAATCACAGAACAGCTTGGGCTGTAAGATACCTTCAAGATCATCAAGTCCAACATTTTTCCAGCCCTGTCAGCACCACTAAACCCTGTCCCCAATGCAACATCAACACTTCTTTTCAACACCTTCAGGGATGGGGACTCAACCCCCACCTTGGACAGCTGTTCCAGTGCCTGACAGCCCTTTCAGGAAAGAAATTCCTCCTGACATCCAACCTGAACCTCCCCTGCTGCTCACAGCCATTTCCTCTCATCCTATCACTAGCCACTAGGGAGAACAGACCAACCCCTGCCTCTCTACAACCTCTTTTCAAGTAGTTGTAGAGAGCCATAAGGTCTCCCCTCAATCTCCCCTTCTGCAGGCTTAACAGCCCCAGGTCCCTCAACCACTCCTCTTGTGAGTACCATGAATACCTTTAAGACTTCAGGAAAGACTGTTTCCCAGTTAAACTTCTGGTAAAATACACAAGAGAAGTAAACACTGGATGGGCAGCTCAGGGCAGAGCTCTCTGGCTCCTCTCCAAAGCACACAGGACAGGGAAAAGCCTGGCTCAACACAGGCATGGAAACTGCCCTCAGCACAGGATGTGGGGTCTGCATTGCAGGTCAGAGGAAAGTAACACTGTGACAGCACTAGAAAGCTGCTAATAGCTCATTTTTGGCCCAGCTGCTCACCCCCAAAGCAAACTGGATTTGAGAATCTGGTCATTAAGACTTCTAAATTCTGTTCATGACCTGGATGAGGGGTCAAGTCTACCCTTAGTAAATTCACAGATGAAACCAAGCTGGGAGAGAGTGTCAATCTCCTGGAGGAGAGGAAGATGCTGCAGAGAGATCTGGACAGGCTGGAATAATAGGTAGAAGCCAGTGGGATGAGGTTTAACAGAGCCAAAGGCAGGGTCCCACACTTTGGCCACAATAACTGCCCACAGCTACAGACTAGGTAATGAGTGGCTGGAGAGCAGCCTGGCAGAGAGGGACCTGGCAGTATTGGGTAACAACCAGCTGAACAGGAGCCAGCAGGGTGCCCAGCTGGCCCTGAAGGCCAAGGCCACCCTGGCTTGGATGAGCAATAGTGTGGCCAGCAGGGCTAGGGACATAAGTCTCTCCCTGTACTGGGCACTGGGGAGGCCTCCCCTCAAGTACTGGGGGCAGTGCTGAGCCCCTCACTTCAAGAAAGGGATTGAGGGGCTGGAGCAGGTCCAGAGGAGCAATGAGCCCAGGGAAGGGACTGGAGGGAAAGTCTCATGAGGAGAGGCTGAGGGAGCTGGGGGCGTTTAGCCTGGAAGAGACTCATGGGCGACCTTCTCCCTCTCTACAACTCCTTTAAGAGAAGTTATAGTCAGGTGGGTGCCAGGCTCTTCTCCCAGGCAACCAGCACCAGAACAAGAGGGCAGGGCCTGAAGCTGCCAGGGGAGGGTTAGGTTGGATGTTAGGAAGCCCTTCCTCATAGAAAGGGTTGATCAGAGCCTGGAATGGATTTCCCAGTTCAGTGGTGGAGGTGTTGAAGGCCAGTCTGGCTGTGGCCCTTAGTGCCCTGGTCTGGCCACTGTGGTGATGTTAGGTCCTGGGCTGGGCTGGATGAGCTCAGAGGGCTTTTCCAGCCTCAGTAACTCTGATTCTGTAAATCAAGGTCTCAGCATTCAGGGCTCTGCCCACCGGCGCTCATCTCAGTACCTGTAGAGTGCACTGTTGTCTTCTAAGTTTTCAGAGCCCCATCTGCCTTTTATATCTTCAATCACATGATTCTTGAGAAACTTCCGTAACAACTGGACAGTCTGCTGCCTTGTCACCTCAGGACCAAAGTTGCTGTTGCTCCTCAACATTTTGTGGAGCCAGTCCGCAGCTTCCGAGGCAGTAAAACAACTCCCATGTTTTTTGAAGTGCTGCCTGTGCTCGCGCAGTGGCATCCCAGCTCGGAAGTACCTTGTTATCTCATTCCACTGCACAGGAAAGGAAACAGCAAAGGGTGTACAGCTTAAAACCTGAAGGGCATCATTTCAAATATCAATAGAAACAACAGTATCGCGATACAGTGCGTAAATTAACTGGTAGCGTTAACTAATATGGGTACTTCTACTCGATATTGTGGTGCTGATACAGACATAATGAAGTTCAGATTAAAAAGACACTTCCATCAGACACTTTTGATCTTTTTCTCCTATCACTGAAAACAAGGCTATGGTTTCACATAGAAAAGCATAGAAGCCCAGACCAGCTCAGGCTGGAAGGGACCTCAGAGCTCATGTACTCCAACCCCCTGCCATGGGTGGTGATGCCTCTCAACACCTCATCCAACCTGGCTCTGAACCCCTCCAAGGAAGGGGCAGCCACAGCCTCTCTGGGCAATTGATTGCGGAGTGTCTATACCCTTGCACTGAAGAACTTCCTCCTAAGAACTTCATAATGAGTTTTACTGAACCAAATCGGCAGCACTGAAGAATCACTGAGGCTGGAAAAGCTTGGAGGCGGACTCTATCGCTGCCCTAGACAGTCCATTCCAGGCTCTGATCACCCTTTGCATGAGAAAGAACTTCCTAACATCCAACCTAACCCTCCCCTGGCAGTTTCAGGCCCTGGTGGTTGCCTGTGAGAAGAACCTGACCGCCACCTGACTACAACCTCCCTTCAGGAGCTGGCGAGAGCTGTGAGGTCTCCACTCAGCCACCTCTTCTCCAGGCAAAACATCCCCAGCTCCCTCAGCCTCTTCCCACCAGATTTTCCCTCCAGTCCATTCCCTAGCCTCATTGCTCCTCTGGACCCACTGCAGCCCCTCCATCTCTTTCTTGAAGTGAGCAGCCCAGCACTACTCCCAGTATTCAAGGGGAGGCCTTCCCAGTGCCGGTCTAGGACTACATCTCTAGTCCTGCTGGCCACAATATTACTGATCCAAGCCAAGATGCCATTTGCCTTCTGGGCTACCTGGGCACTCTGATGGCTCAGTTGGCTGAGACACTGTCAAACCACAACCTTCATGCTCAGAGCATCTTGTGTTATCCCAAATTTGTCTACAACTATGTGACAGGAAGGTGGGGTCATTAACCCTTGGAACAGGCTGCCCAGGGAGGAGGTTCCTGGCAATGCCCAGGGAACTGTCATCCCTGGCTATGTTTCACAGTCATGGAGATCTGGAGCTCAAGGCCAGGATTTAGCAGTGAGTTGGGACAGTTGGGTTCAGGGTTGGACTCTATGAGCTTGAAGATCTCTTCCAACCTGAAGAAGTCTGCAATTCTCTCAACTATCCAGTTCAATACTGACCAGAATGCGCTCGAGTCAGCCCAACTCAGACATATCACAGTGGTTATAGCAGCCGTCAGCACTCAGCCAGGACCTGGGCCCAGCTGTCTGAGCCCAGAAACACTCAGGTTAAATCATTTTCCCCCTTTCCCTGCTCACTCACACAAAACCTCATAACCTGGTGATCACCTTCCTCCTCTGCCTTAGCTGTATCCCTCCTGCAAAGGAACTGAGGGGTCTGCACACCCCACAGACCCATTGACCCCTCAAACCCTAACTAACCCCTCAAACCTCCCCTAACTCCCTCAAACCCCCAATGACAATCTGATACTGCAATCCCCCCAAAACCATCAAACCCTCCACCGAAACCCTCAAATACCACAAACCCACTGACCCTTCAAACTCTCAACTGGCCCCACACACTTCCACCAACACCCTCGATCCCGCCCAACCCGCAGCCCCTCAGACCAACCACAAACCCCCACCGACCCCTCACACCTTTCCGAACCCATCAAGCTCCCACCCGCCACGCTCAAACCCACCCCACACACCCTCAATCCCCTCCCTCACCAGCTTAGTGGCTCGATAGGGCCCCGGGGCAGCCGCCCGGCCCTCCATGTACACCAGCAGAGCCGCAAGCCGGGGCACGCAGACCGCCGGCTCCACAGCCCCAAGGACCGACAGCCGCGGGCCCCGCCCGCCCTTTGAATCCGCGGCCGCGGCAGCCCATTGGGCGGGGTCGCGCGGGGGCTGCTGGGAGCCGGAGTGGTGGGGCCGGGAGTGGTTGTGGGGAGTAACCGTGGAGTCGGTTCTCAGGTCTGTAGGAGTAATTGTGAGGCCTGTAGTGGCGTGGTTGTGGGGCCTGTGTGAGAGTTATGGGGGTGTACTTTTGGGGGACTAGTTAGGAGGCCTGTAGGGAGAGTTATTGTGGAGTATTGGTGGGGCCCATAGGGGAGTAGTTGGGGAGCCTGTGGAGAAGCATTTGTGGGGCCTGTAGGGAGATTTGTTGTTGAGTGGTTGTGGGGCCTGGAGGGAGAGTATTTGCAGAGTAGCTGTTGAGGCCGTGGGCGAGTAGCTGTGGCGCTTGTAGGGGAGGTAATTGTGGAGTAGTTGGTTCTTGGGCCTGGAAGGAGGAGGAATTGTGAAGTAGCTGTTGGGGCCGTGGGGGAGTAATTGTGGAGTAGTTGAGGAGTGGTTCTGGGGCCTGTGAGGGGACTATGGTGTGGGGGTGTGTGGGAGTTGCTGACCCCAAGCATCCCCAGAACCATTTTAATGTTCCTTCCCAGAGGTCTCTTATAGCCTTATGGCACCAAGCAGGAGCTGCTCAGGGCTGGGCCCAGGGACAGAAGAGCTCCACTAGCCCTAAAGGTGAAGAGAAAGGGAACGTGGCACAGAGAGTTATAGGTAGGGGAAGAATGAAATGCTTCAATGACAATAATGACTGTGTGTATAGAAATAGAGGAAAGCAGTCCTGAACCCCAAACGTGTTGATTGCAGTTACACTGGTACAGACACTGGTAAGGTCCCATACTAGGCTCAGCATCAGCCTGGAACCAGATTCAGCAGTTGGAGTGGGAAATGAAATAGGTAGACTGGGATCAAAGGCAGAATAGACAGTACTCTCAACAGCAGTCACCTTGGTGCAGCCATCCGTTGCACAGACTGGTTTAGGTTCATTGCTAGAAGTCCTTTCATGGCCAAGAAAGGCACACAAAAGCCACAGACACTTCTAGAGGAAGGGATGACAGCATTGCCGCTGTGGGAAGATGCACCAGTGTAATGAGGGGGTTTAGGCAGTTAGACAGCTGCAGTGTGGAGAGAAGAGCAGAAATGAAAGCTGAAGCATCAGAACACGCAGTCACCTAGTTGGTGCCTCCCAGTGTACCCAGGGCTAGGGCAGCACTGGGGGGACCAGTTTCTCTAGCACATGTGTGTTTTTCACAGAATAACAGAACGTTAGGGATTGGAAATGACCTTGAAAGGTCATGCAGTCCAATTCCCCCACCTCAGCAGGATCCCCTAGATCCAGTCGCACAGGAACATGGCCAGGTGGGTTTGAAATATCTTCAGAGAAGGAGACTCCACAACCCCCATGGGCAGCCTGTTCCACTGCTCTGTCACCCTCACTGGGAACAAGTTCCTTCTCACATTGACGTGGAACCTCCTCTGTTCCAGCTCACACCCATTGCCCCTTGTCCTATCATTGGGTGCCCCTGAGCAGAGCCTGGCTCCATCCTCCTGACACCCACCCTTTCCATATTTGTCAACATTCATGGGGTCACCCCTCAGTCTCATTTTTTCCAAGCTCAAGAGACCCATCTCCCTCAGCCTTTCCTCATCAGGGAGATGTTTCTGTAGCTGCAGAAGTTAAGGCTGGCAGGGAGTAACTGTCTGTGACATCCATGAGATGTAGTCAGTAATTACTTGGAAGATGCTACAGCCAACAGCCCAAAGCTCAGGGAAGCTGTTTCATGTTTTATATCCCATTAGCAGCATCTGTGGAATCTCACTAGATTCAAAACCTTCCAAGATGCTCATCATCACTCCAGTAATTCAACATCTCACCTCCTGGTTGCTTTTCTAACAAGATCCCCTGATGAGTGGCTGCCAGGGCACAGGGTGGTATTGATTGTTGCATTGACCCAGGTTATGAACCTGCTCAAGACTATCAATCAATTCACTGATTATTTCAGGGAAATCTCCACCAGTAAAACCTGCAGGAAGTGGTGACTGCAGCTGCTTCACAATGGGTTACTGCCCCTGCTTTTGCTCTCATGTAAGATTATAATGCTAGATGTGTTTGCGTTTAAACTATTACCGGTAGAGCATCTAACACACTCTGAGAAACTTCTGTTACATCAAGTGGAGAGGTTTTAGGGACATGGCAGGTAAACAGGAGCCATCAGGGTGGCCAAGAAGGCCAATAGCATCCTGGTCTGGACCGGGAACGGGGTAATCAGCAAGAATAGGGAGGTGAGTGCCCCTGTACCCTGCACTCATGAGACCACACCTTGAGTACCGGATCCAGATTTGGATACCACAGGATCAGAAGGAGATTGAGGGGCTGGAGTGGGGCCAGAGAAGGGCAGTGAGTCTGGGGAGAGGGCTGGAGAACAGGTCCTATGGAGAGCAGCTGAGGGAACTGGGGTTATTGAGTCTAGAGAAGAGGAGGCTGAGAGGAGACATTCTTGCTCTCTACAGCTACCTTAAAGGAGGTTGTGGCAAGGCTGATGCTGGTCTCTTTTCCCAAATTCCTAATGATAGACCATGGCCTCAAGTTGCATCAGGGGAGGTTTACTTTGGATCTTAGGATGAAGTTGTTTCCTGAGAAAGAGGTTGGGCACTGGAACAGGCTGCCAAGGGAGGCAGTGGAGTCCCCATCCCTGGAGGTGTTTAACAGCTGAGTATCTGGAGCACTTGAGGCCATGGTCTAGGGGTTACAGAGATACTGGGGTGGGCAGATGAGGAGTAAAATGATCAGATGATTAGTTAGATAAGCAGTAAGACGAACATACGACTAGTAAAACGATCGGATGAGTAGTAAAAGGAGAAGATGAGTAGTAAGATGAGCAGGTGCCTAGTAGGATGCACAAAGATTCTTTTAGCAAGAGGCAAAGCTTATATTAACGTTAATTAGTGCAAACAAAGTGTGTGTGCAGTGTTGTGATCTGTGGATGCTCTGGAACAGTGAGCAGGAAGCTGGGTGGATGAGTGAGTGAGTTTCAAAGCCTTGCAGGAGTGTTTAATGTATAATTAACTACTAGGTCTTGCAACACTCTTGGATGAAGGCTGCTGCTCCCATGAATGTCAACATTTAGAGGGATTCAGGGGTGTTTCATACAGAATTGCCATAGCAATGGCTGTTTGAACTGGGTACCTGAGACTGTCAACTCTGTTAATTAATTAATTAAGAGTTACGTGTGTGGCTGAAGCTTTAACTGTGTAAAACCTTTGTGTGTGTGAACACTAGCTGTCTTCCAACACCATTAATTAACACAGCACAAAGCTTGAAGTACTTTTGAACTGATCCTAAACGAGAGCCCTTTTGCTTCGCCTTTCATCTATTATTTATTGTCATGTCAAAGGGGTTTTTAATCTCCTCCATCATCATGTGGGAGTTAACTGGTGCTTCTTCTCCCCCAGCCACGAGGGATTAAGTAGTGGATGCTGAGTAGAGTGAAGGGCTTTAGTACTGGGCAAGCACTGGGGCTTCTCCCTCACTCTGTGGTGTTGGTAGTGAAACAATATAGATCTTTTCCAAAGATACTGTCAATCATCTGCTGGTTTGACTTCCTCGTGGCCATTTCTGTATGGGGCTGAGTCTGCAGTTGTCACTGGCATGTACTTCTCTGAGGGTACCTGGTGGCTCCTGTGCTGTGTGAGAGGATGATTGAAAGGCACCACAAGAAGTAGCAGACTGTTGCTTCCTTTTGGGTGTGAAAGTTTGCTCTGATGCTTTAGTGTTGGTGTGTGGAAATGAATTCCAGCTCGCTGAGAGAAAGAGCAGGTATGCTTTATGGCAGCACTGGGCACATGGGGGAAAGTCCTCCAGAACAGATTTCATCAGGTTATAGCCAGTCTTTTCACACACATGCATAAACAGGAGGGGATATTACAATTAATTGTTATCATGAACCCCTCTCCTGACTTCTGTTCACGTCTGCACAGTTGGTCTTGGGGTCTCAGGTGGGGTCTGTTGACTGATACTGAAGACCTTTTTCACAGTGACTCGACCTTCTTGGCAAGAGTGCCAAGCTGTTATAGGCCCAAGCCTGGGGAAATAGCCTTGAACATTTTCTTATCAATCTGTCTCTGCTTTCAAGGCTGGCAACACTTGCTCATCCCATCCACCCCCATTCTTCTCAGCCAGTCTGTGAGGGCCCAAGGAGTTGTGTTTGGGCAGTTTTAGTGTGAGCTCAGGCTGGAGTAGAGACAGACACACAGACAGCCATCTCTGGTGATGAGGAGAGGAGCACCTTTGCTATGAGAACAGGCTGAGGGAGCTGGGATTGTTCGGCCTGGAGAAGAGAAGACTCGGGGGGGGGGGGGGGGGCTGGTAAGCCCCNGGAGACCTCATAGCAGCCTTTGAGTGCCTGAAGGGGGCTACAAGAAGTCTGGAGAGGGACTGTTTATGAAGGCCTGGAGTGACAGGAGGAGGAACAATGGTTTCACATTAGAGAAGGGCAGATTGAAATGGGCCGTTAGAAAGAAGTTCTTTAGCAGGAATGGGGTTGAACAATGGAACAGGTTGCCCAGGGAGGGAGTTGAGGCCCCATCCCCGGAGATATTCAAGTTGAGGCTGGAAAAGGCTTTGGGCAACCTAATCTAATTGAGGCTGGCCCTGCTCACTGCAGGGGAGTTGGACTAGATGCCATTTGGAGGTCCTTTCCAACCTAGGTGATTGTGTGAGTCTATGACTTGACCTTCCTCAGGCACCCTGGTGCTCACAGAGCTCCTTGGAACCTGACCCAGGTTCATCTTGCTCATCTTGCTAAGGACTTGGCTTGTTGCCTGGTTCCACCCTGCTCCCACCCTGCTCTATCACAAAGATAAGAGGATGGAGCAAGCTCTCCCTTTTCTGGCTCCAATCCCAGTCTTTTGGGATCGCTTTCCTGTGCTGCTGGGGCTGCCTTCTGCCACACGGTGGTGGTGGTGCCTTTTCCCTGACCCTGAACAGCATTGAGCTCGGCAGGAGCACTGAGAGCTGCTTGGTTTCTTGAGTCTTGTGTTGGTTTGCAGAAGTCTTCACGTAGTTTTGATGTTACTCTGTAGCCAGACTGTACCCACAGGTTGCCATCAATGTACGACAGCTTCCCACGCCTTTGCATCGAATATTTTCACTGCTTTGACCCCATAGGGGAAAGAGTTGATCCTTTTTTTCCAAGGGAAACTTAGGAACAGTTTGAGTCATTTACCATAATTTTATAAACTCTGGGGGTTTGGTTGTAAAAAGGTGGTTTAGGTGTCACAGAATCTCTTTGGTTGGAAAAGTTCTCTAAACTCATCAAGTCCAACTGCTCCCCCAGCATTGCCAGGTCCCTGCTAACCCCTGTCCTCATCCTACATCTCCACAGCTTTTCAAGTCTTCCAGACCTGGGGATTCCCCCACTGCCCTGGGCAGCCTGGGCCAGGCCTGGGGAACCCTTGTGGGGCAAAATTGTTCCTCAGGGACAACCTCAACCTCCCCTGGGGCAACTTGAGGCTGGTTCCTCTGGTCCTGTCTCTTATTCCTGGGGAGAAGAGACCCACCCCCACCTGGCTCAAATCTCCTGAAGTTCAGGGAGCTGTGGAGAGCAAAAAGGTCTCTCCTGAGCCCCCTTTTGTCCAGTTCAAGGCCCCAATTGCCTCAGCTGCTCCTCACAGCGCTGGTGCTCCAGCCCTTTCCCCAGCTCCATTGCCCTTCTTTGGATCCACTCCAGTCCCTCAATGCCTTTCTGGCAGTGAGTCAGGGGCCCAGAACTGACCCCAAGATTCAAGGTGGGGCCTCCCCAGTACCCAGTACAGGTGAATGATCCCTGCCCTGGCCCTATTGGCCACCCCAGTGCTGACAGAAGCCAGTATGCTGTTGGCCTTCTTGGTCACCTTGGCACCCTGCTCTTGTGCTGAGGAATGTATTAGCTCAAGTTCGTGTTGGCACAGGGTGAAGTTTGCAAAGGTACCTTGCTTGGTAATTGGTAGCTGCCTTGCTAAGGGAGGGTGGTTGATGCTGTGATGCTCAGCAGCAGACAGAGCTGGTATAAGCTGCTGTATGTGGTTTCTGAGCTCCTGATATAGGCTGATACAGTCCACATCTCCTTGACTAGATAACTTGCAGGCTCTCTAGGGCATTGACAACCTTCCTGAAAGTCTGGGAGGTTTTGGAGCTTCTGGCAAGGAGTAGAAGCAGCCAAGCAGGTCGGGACCATGTGGATGGTGTCCCAGAGCATCTGTGCAAGTGGCTGCCACGGCTGGCAGTGCTGGCAGGAGATGAGGGACAGTACAGAGTTTCTGTTCTATAGCAGCCAGCTCTGTCCATCTCGCTCCCCTGAGTATTGGTGTCCTTATTACTTATTTCTTCCTGGTCCATATGGAGAAAGTTTCAAGAATGTAGAATTGATTTTTGCAAGTATTTTTCTTGGAGGACTAATGAAAACCTTCTAAAACAGGAGGAAACCACTCAATTGTCACCATGATGTTATTAGAAACAACAGACTCCAAGAAGAAACCTATAGGGAAGAGAGAAGGAATAAGGACAGGATTAGTACTTGGAGGAGGTGATGCTGCTTTGTAAAGTTCTCCCCAGAAAGGAGAAGTCTAGGTGTGGTTGGATCCAGACTTAGACCAAGACTTCACGTGGAAGGATTGTTTGTGCAATTGATGCTTCGCATCACTTGGCTCAGACTGCAGAGCTGACTACCCATCAGGCTCTTGCTGAGGATTTGCTGTGAATAATGGCTCTTATTTGCCTTGGTTAAGAAAGGATCTCTTGAGCTCTGGTAAGGAATCACATAATTACTGAGGCTGGAAAAGCCCTCTGAGCTCATCCAGCCCAGCCCAGGATCTAACATCACCGCATCAGCCAGACAAGGCACTAAGGACCACAGCCAAGCTGGCCTTAAACACCTCCACAGATGAGGACTCTACCACTGCCCTGGGCAGTCCATTCCAGGCTCTGGTCACCATTTCCATGAGGAAGGGCTTCCTAATATCCAGCCTAACCCTGTCCTGGCAGCTTCAGTCCCTGCCCTCTCAGAGAACATCAAGGATTGGAAGGGACCTCAGAAGATCATCCAGTCCAATCCCCCTGCCACAGCAGGATCACCTAGACCAAGTCGCACAGGAACATGTCCAGGTAGTTTTTAAATCCACAACTGACCCAGGCAGCCCATTCCAGCACTTTGTCACCCTCAGTGTGAAGAAGTTCCTTCTTATATTGATGCAGAACCTCCTCTGTTCCAGCTCACACCTACTGCCCCGTGTCCTATCACTAGATGCCACTGAGAAGAGCCTGGCTCCATCCTCCTGACACCCACCCTTCACATATTTATAGACATGAATGAGGTCACCCCTCAGTCTCCTCCTCTCCAAATTAAAGACACCAAGCTGCCTCAGCCTTTCCTCGTAAGGGAGGTGTTTGACTTCCTTCATCATCTTCGTTGCTCTATGCTAGACACCCTCCAGCAGCTCAATGTCTTTCTTAAACTGAGGGGCCCACAACTGGACACAATACTACAGATGTGGTCTTACTAGTGCAGAGTAGAGAGGGAGAAGAACCTCTCAGTCTGCTAACCTCCCCTCTTCTAATCCACCCCAGAATGCTGCTGGCCCTTTTGGCCACAAGAGCACATTGCTGGCTCATGGTCCTTCTGCTGTCCACCAGGACCCCCAGATTCCTTTCTCCTACACTGCTCTCCAGCAGCTAAGTCCCCAGCCTATACCTGTACCTGGGGTTGTTCTTGCCCAGATGCAAGACTCGACACTTACCCTTTTTATACTTCATTAAAACTTCATTAAATTTCTTCCTACCCAGCTCTCCAGCCTGTCCAGGTCTTGCTGAATGGCAACACAGCCTAGCAATGACTGCTCTACTGCTGTCTCCCTTAGCGTACACAAGTGCATCCCATCTGGGCCCATGGATTTGTGTGCATCCAGTTTGATCAACTTATCTCTAACCCAGTCCTCATCAACCAAGACAGGCTTCTCTCTTGCCTCAACTTCCTCTGGAGCCTCAGCAGTCTGGGGCTTGATATCAAGACAGCCCCCACAAGTACAGACAGAGGTAAAGAAGGTGTTCAGTATCTCTGCTTTCTTTGCATCCTCTGTCTCCAGGGCACCCACCTCATTCAACAGGGGCCCTACATTGCCTCTAGGTTTAGTTTTAGCTGCAGTGTATTTGAAGAAGCCCCTTTTTGTTGCCCTTGACCTCTCTTGCAAGGTTTAATTCCAAGGAGGCCTTGGCTTTCCTAATTGCCTCCCTACATTGTCTCACCAGAGCCTTATAACCACCCCAAGTGGCCATCTCCTCCTTCCATGACCGATAGACTTTCTTCTTCCCCTTGAGTCCAGAGGGACATTGAGAGGCTGGAGCAGATCCAGAGAAGGGCAACGAGGCTGGGGAGAAGGCTGAAGAACAGGCCCTGTGGGGAGCAGCTGAGGGAACTGGGGTTATTGAGTCTAGAAAAGAGGAGGCTGAGAAGAGACCTTCTTGCTCTCTACAGCTCCCTCAAAGGAGGTTGTAGTGAGGCTGATGTTGGTCTCTTCTCCAAAGTTCCAGATGATAGGATGAGGGTAAATGGCCTCCAGTTGCATTAAGGGAGGTTTAGATTGGATCTTAGGAAGAAGTTGTTTCCTGAGAAAGAGGTTGGGCACTGGAACAGGCTGCCCAGGGAGGCATTAGAGGCACCATCCCTGGAGGTGTCAAAAACTG
This sequence comes from Rhinopomastus cyanomelas, assembly GCA_013400115.1. Taxonomy (NCBI): domain Eukaryota; kingdom Metazoa; phylum Chordata; class Aves; order Bucerotiformes; family Rhinopomastidae; genus Rhinopomastus; species Rhinopomastus cyanomelas. The sequence goes on from VXBP01007395.1 coordinate 140,276, forward strand.
AGTATCTGGAGCACTTGAGGTCTTGGTGTAGGGGTTTGTGAGCAGTTGTGCTGAGGTCTGGACTTGATGCTTGTGGAGGTCCTTTCCAGCCACAATAATTCTGTGATTAATATGAAAATTCATGTCATTCTCCCCTCAGAAAAGGCAGTGTTTCTGTAGCCAGTCCCTGGTTTGGGTCAGGGACAGAACTCTCCTCCGCAGCAGTGCTTTTCCATGAGTGTTCTGTCAGCCACAGCCCTATAGCAACGCTGTGGTGTGATTTATCTGAGGAGGATTTTAATTCATTGTGAGGAGTTAAACTTTTTCAGATCTTTGGGTTTAATTTGCTTGTAAGCTATGGACAAAAATGTCTTTGACATTTTTTTTCTGGCCCTGTTTTTTCTGCTCATAGTCATTGTATTGGGTCTCAACTCTTCAACCTTTGCTTCTTCAGCTTCTAGCCAACAGTTCTTTTAGCATAAATATTCATTGGCTAAAAAAAAGCAGATGCTGTTCTAAAACCGTTAGAGGCTGTTGTTAAAAATGACCTTCATGCAATAGTAGGTTATTTTGTTTAAAGAGAAGGCTAAATATAAGTTTCTCCTTCCAGCAGAGCACATTTGGACAGACTGGAAGAATTGCTCGACCATTAACTGAGATCATGAGCTTGAGAACATGAAGACATTCTGGGACTGCCCCGGGTTTAGTGCCAGCTGTTGGGGCAGCTGAGAAGAGCAGGGGAAGGACCTGGCTCCATGTCTGTGAGTAGTTGGGCTGGGAAGGATCTTGTGAATAACCAGAGAGTCAACAAAGAGTGGATGGAAAGGACAGACCAACATGATGGAGCTGGGACAGAGCACAGTTGGGGAATAGTTAGTAGCGAGGTGGGCAGGCAGACAGAGGTTGTGTCCTTGCTCCTCCTGGGAGTGTTCATGCATCTCCTGCTCATGCATGAACTCCAGGTTAAATGCTGCTTTAGAAGAGTGAAGTTTCCCCTCTGGCCTTGGATTTAAAAATTCTAGATAAAGACTTTATTGGAAAAGCTCTTCAAGCTCTTAGAGTCCAACCATGAATCTGGCTGTCCCAAGCCACCCAAAACGCAGTCCCTGAGCTCTGGTTCTCCACAGTTTTCAGAAATGATAATGGATCAAGGCAGGTGTTGCCAGGTTTAAAAATAAAACTAAACCAAGAGAAGCAGCACAGCAGCTGCTCAGCATTCATCAACAATTGGGCCTTCATTCCACAGAACTCTACTCTTATCTGTCAACCATTCATGCAATTAAGAGAAAGTTCTCTCCCAACGTTTCCATGGTGCTTGAGCGCTCCAGGAGAGCAGCCAGCCCACACAGGACCCAGGGCCGATGCAATATTAATTCAGCACAAGCACGTGTTCGATTATCTCAGCGTTTAATACCGGCCACAGTCATTCAGTCCCAGCAAATTACCCGCTTAAACAGAGCAGAGCCTGATAGTGCAGCGCTTGGCAATTACTGTGTTTGCAAAAACCCTGCCTGTTTGTTGTGGGATTAGGGCTGGCGATGTGCAAGTGGTGCTTTGCCGTTCGCGCTGTGGATGCTGCGATGGTGAGTTCAGGCCCAGCCCGCGGGAGCTGCCTTGTCTCCAGTTCAACCCAGTCGGTGGCTCCTCAGAACACTGGTGCTCCTGACTCTTCCCCAGCTTCGCTGCCCTCCTCTGGACACTCCAGCCCATCCATGTTCTTTTGGCAGTGAAGAAAAGGACGTTTGAAATGCTGCACAGCAAAGAGGGGTTTGTCTGCTGCATAGTGTGCAACTGCACTCCAGAAGGCCAACTGCATCCTGGGCTACATCTGTGGCCAGCAGATCGAGAGAGGGGATTCCACCCCTCTGCTCTGCCCTTCTGAGATCTTACTTGGAGTCCTGCTTTCACCTCTGGAGCCCTCAGTACAGGACGGACGTGGACCTGATGGAGCAGGTCCAGAGGAGGCCATGGAAGTGATGAGAGGGCTGGAGCTCCTCTGCTATGAGGACAGGCTGAGGGAGCTGTGGTTGTTCAGCCTGGAGAAGCCTCTGGGGGGACCTGATAGTGACCTTCCAATACCTGAAGGGGTCTACAAGAAGGCTGGAGAGGGACTGTTTACCAAGGCCTGGAGTGATGAGATGAGGGGCAATGGGTTCACATTAGAGAGGGCAGATGGAAATTGGCTGTTAGGAAGAAGTTCTTTAGCAGGAGAGGGGTTGAACATTAGAACAGATTGCCCAGGAATGGAATTGAGGCCCCATCCTTGGACATCTTCAAGGTGAAGCTGGAAAAGGCTCTGGGCAACCTGATCTAATTGAGGCTGGCCCTGCTCACTGCAGGGGCGTTGGACTTGGATGACCTTTAGACTTCCTTTCCAACCTGGGCCATTCTATGATTCTGTGGCTTGGTGATCAGACCTGAAACTGGTGTTGGTGTCTCTTGCAAGGACTTGCACATCTCAGAGTAGGTTTTGGGGGAAGTTGTACCCCCTCTATGAGCACCATTTGGGACCGGGGTCTGGAAGTCTCTTGGAACAATCTCCTACTTCAAAGACTCAAGTGGAATAAAGAAACCAGTGTTCAGCTACCTGGGTCCAGCCTAACCCGAACAGAACAACTCAGTGAGTGGACAGGCATCTCTGCAACTGGAACCATAGCAGAGCCCAAATCTGAATTGTGGTGTCCTGGTGGGAGATGTTCTGGATCAGGGTGCCCAGCTGGCCCCGAAGACCAATGACATCCTGGCCTGGATCAGCAATAGTGTGGCCAGCAGGACTAGAGACATCATTCTCCCCCTGTAGCAGGCACTGGGGAGGCCTCCCCTCGAGTATTGGAGGCAGTGCTGGGCCACTCACTTCAAGAAAGAGTCTAAGGGGCTGGAGCAGGTCCACAGGAGCAGTGAGGCTGGGGAAGGGACTGGAGGGAAAATCCGATGAGAAGAGGCTGAGGGTGCTGATGGTGTTCAGCCTGGAGGAGAGGAGACTCAGAGGGGACCTTCCTCTCTCCAGCTCCCTGAAGGGAGGTTGTAGTGAGGTAGGGGTTGGGCCCTTCTCCCAGGCAACCAGCACCAGGATGAGAGCTCAGGGCCTGGAGCCACCAGAGGAGAGTTAGGAAGCCCTTCCTGATGGAAAGGGTGATCAGAGCCTGGACTGGACTTCCCAGGGCAGTGGTGGAGTCCCCATGCCTGGAGGTGTTGAAGGCCAGCCTGGCCGTGGCCCTTAGTGTCCTGGTGTGGCCACTGTGGTGATGTTAGTCCTGGGCTGGATATGCTCAGAGGGCTTCTCCAGCCTCAATGATCCTGTGATTCTGTTTAACAACAGGATTGGACAGGATCAGCGAGTACAGCCTTCCCACTGTGAGCACAGAATACATAATCCTACAAAGAGCTATTTTCCCCGGCATCTGTCAGTGCTGAAACAAAACAAACCTCGAATGGGAAACCCTCCAAGAGATGAACACAATGTTCATTGACAAACTGGTGTGAGACTGGCAGCACCACTGAAAAATTTGCCACCTCAAGCTTATCGATGTGAAACTTTCTCCAAACCATTTGTCACCAGTTATCTGCAGAGTGTTTTTCTCTAGTGTTGATAATAAGATATCTCACCCCTGAGATCTTTTCAGCCTCTGGTCATACATTTGTGTGGCAGCCAGCTGTGCACCTCCATCAGGGCACTGAACCCATTGTGCTTGTGACAGTGTAGAGATCCATAGCTGCCTTCAAGGTTTCCATCTTCTCCACTTGCTTTTCTCTACAACACTCTGAACTTTGTGCTTTTGCTTCATCCTCCCCAGGGAAAATAACTGGCAGACCCTCATTTTGGTGACTTGTGAGAGTCTTCTCAGCCCATGGGATCAATTACTGAGTGTCTGTCATGCTTGGTGTGGTGGGAGCCAGCAGCCAGGTCCTTTTGCAGCCCCCATGGACCTTTTGCATCTTGTATTTCTCTGGTTTTCATTTTGCTCCTTCCGTGGTGCACCAGCTCATCCATAAACATCCCATCCTGGCTCTTAATGAAGTGGATTAATTCTATATTTATTGGACATTTGAGGCTTATTTGGATGTTCAAGACAACTTCATAATATTTCACAGCATTGGGGTAAAAGACCATGCATTTATGACCTGGAGCTTCTTTTCCTACTGGCTCTGGGGTTTGTTTCACAGAATCACAGAACATTAGGGGCCTCAAAAGATCATCCAGTCCAATTCCTCTGCCACAGCAGGATCCACTAGATCTAGTTGCAGAGGAACTTGTCCAGGCAGGTTTTAAATGTCTCCAGAGAAGGAGACTCCACAACCCCTGTGGGCAGCCCTTCTAGCTTCTCTTGCATGTGCAGGTCACTATTTCTCTGATCTCCTTATGTTCTGTTCAGTATTTTCCTGAAATTTATTAGGGCCATGGGTTAATGGCATCCTGAGGTGGATTAGAAGAGGGGTGGTTTAGTAGATGGAAAGAGGTTCTCCTCCCCCTCTACTCTGCCCTGCTGAGGCCACATCTGGAATCTTGTGTCCAGTTCTGGGCCCCTTAGTTCCAGAAGGACACATGGCTGATGGAGAGCTACAGAGATGATGGAGTGGAACATCTCCCTGCTGAAGGAGCTAGGTCTCTTGAGCTTGGAAAAAAGGAGACTGAGGGGTACCCTGTTGACACTGATCAATATGGAAAGGGCAGATGTCAGGAGGCTGGAGCTAGGCTCTGCTCAGGGACACCCAATGATAGGACAAGGGGCACTGGGTGTGAGCTGGAACAGAGGAGGTTCCACATCAGTGTGAGAAGGACCTTCTTCCCAATGAGGGTGACAGAGCACTGGAAGGGGCTGCCCAGGGGGGTTGTGGAGTCTCCATCTCTGGAGATATTTCAAACCCACCTGGCCACGTTCCTGTGCGATTGGATCTAGGTGATCCTGCTGTGGCAGGGGAATTGGACTGGATGATCTGTTGAGGACCCTTCCAATCCCTAATGTTCTGTGATTCTGTGATGTTTTAAGGTTTTAAAGTGATGTAGATGATATTTTACAGATTAAATGTAGAAGAGACTGGCCACAGAAGGACCTGCTGGCATATGGGATGACCACAAGTCACTAATTTAGTTGAGAAAAATGGATTATTGGGACTTAATGAATTTCACTTTCAATGAGAACTCCCTGGTGTGTGTGTCTACCTTCCTTCCTCTTCTCAACTCACCCCTCTCCATTTGGACCTGGATCTCTTGTTCCTTTTGTCTCTCTGGGGTTAGAGCTCCGTCCGTCATGAGCACTCAGTTTGGGTGCCCAAAATCCCTCCATCCAAGCCTCCAGCTCTGAGGTTGGTGCCAGTGTCTGTTCCCACAAGGGATAAACCCCTTAATTAATTGCTGGCAAATCCAGCCTTTCCAGCCTGCTTGACCTTACGTCCGTGGTGACCTGGCTCAGTTGCACAGCCAGGTGATCTGTGGGCAGAGCCTCTTGTCCTGCAGCTGCCCAGAGGTTTCCTCTTTCAGAGAATGGTCTGGGCTGGAAGCGAGCTCAGAGCTCCCCCAGTGCCAACCCTCTCCAGGGGCAGCGACGCCTCTCACCAGACCAGGTTGCCCAGAGCCCCATCCAACCTGGCCTTGGACAGTTCCAGGGATAGAGCAGCCATAACCTCCCCGGGCAACCTGTTCCAGGGCCTCAGCCCCTTCTCAGGGAGACACTTCTGCCTCAGATCTCATCTTGGTTTCCCCTCTTCTAGCTTAAAGCCGTTTCCCCTCATCCTCTCACTACAAACTTGTAAAAAGCCCTTCCCCAGCTTTCTAAGAGATGCCCTTCAGGAACTGGAAGCACCCATAAGGCCTCCCTAGACCCTTCTCCTCTACAGGCTGAACAGCCCCAGCTCTCTGAGCCTGTCCCCAGAGCAGAAAGGTTCCAGCCCTCTAAGCATTTCTATGACCTCCTCTGGACCTGCTCCAACAGCAACTCATCCTTCTGGTGTTGGAGACTCGAGAGCTGGACGCAGGACCACAGGTTGGTGTACTCCAGGGGACAGCTACACGTCTTAATGGTTTTAGTGGGAATCAACTTGACTGAATCGTGTTTGAATAGCCCACAAACCATGAGAAGAGAAACCAAAGTGGTGCTTGAGTTCCTCCCATGTACTGGCACACATTTCTTTCTTGGTGTGCTGACTGTCCAGGTCTTATGTACTTGCATTTAAAACAGACAAAGCTGCTTCTATGATTGTAGTGAGTTTTATCAGCCGGTCCGGAGACGGGGTGTGAGTCAGACGTGTGGGTAGAGAGTTACCCGTGCTGACACACTTGCAGAGAGATCTCAAGGTACATGACTGTGACATGCGAAGTGTCTGCTAAAAGCTCCATCCTTTGGAGAACCACTTTCAGAAATGGGGTGCGAGGACATTAGGGAGGTGATGGTGCCCATGTACTCTGAACTCATGAGACCACACCTTGAGTACTGGGTCCAGTTTTGGGTGCCACAGTATCAGAAGGAAATTGAGGGGCTGGAGCAGGTCCAAGAGAAGGGCAACAAGGCTGGAGAGAGGGCTGGAGAACAGGGCTGTGAAGAACAGCTGAGGGAACTGAGTTTTCTTATTCTAGAGAAGAGGAGGCTGAGAGGAGACCTTCTTGCACTCTACAGCTACATGAAAGGAGGCTGTAGCAAGGCTAGTGCTGGTCTCTTCTCCCAAATTATTGATGATAGGACAAGGGGAAATGGCCTCAAGTTGCATTAAGGGAAGGTTTAGATTGGATCTTAGGAAGAAGTTGTTTCCTGAGAGAGTGGTTGGTCACTGGAGCAGGCTGCCAAGGGAGGTGTTGGAGTCCTCATTCCTGGAGGTGTTTAAAAACCAAGTAACTAGAGCACTTGAGGCCATGGTGTAGGGGTTAGGGAGCTGCTGGGCTGAGGGCTGGACTTGCTGAACCTGGAGGTCCTTTCCAGCCATGACGATTCTGTGGCAATATTGGGTGGACTAAAATTAAAACAGTGGGAAAGTTGCTCTGGATGGAGTGTGTGGTTGTGCTTATCTTTAGAGAGGAGTCTTGAGGGCTTGGCTGGCATGATGAAAGCTGGCAAATAAAGTGCTGCCACTTTGTCACCAGCCAATACAGTTGTATTTCTGATTTCTGCAGCATGGTGGCTGGTGGTCAGTGTGTCCTTACAGCTGCTGGGTGTGCAGGGAGGTGAGAAACAGAATCACAGAATCATTCAGCTTGTGAAAGCCCTTCACTTCAAGCTAGTCAAGCCCAACCCTGATCCCAACTGTCCCAACCCACTGCTCAACCCTGTCCCTGAGCTTCACATCTCTACGACTGTGAAGCACGGCCAGGGATGGCAATGCTACACCCTCCCTGGGCAGCCTGTTCAAGTCCTGAGCTCATTTTCCAGGAAGACGTTTCTCCTCAGGACCAATTTCAACTTCCCCTGGGGCAGCTTGAGGACTTTTCCTCTTGTCTTGTGAGAAGAGACCAACCTTCACCTCTCTGCACCCTCCTGTCAGGCAGATGCAGACAGCAGTAAGGTCTCCTCTCAACCTCCTTCTCTCTAGTCTAACCAGCCCCTGCTCCCTCAGCTGCTCCTCACCAGGTTCCTTCTCCAGATGCTTCCTCAACCTTGGGGCCTTTCTCTGGCTCCACTATAGCACTCAATGTCTGTCTTGTATTTCTGATCCAAGGCAGGATGCCATTGCGGTCCTTGGCCACCTGAGCTGACTGCTGGCCCATGTGTAGCTGATGATTGATCGATACCCCCAGGTCTTTTTGTGTGGAGCTGTTCTGGTGGGTGCTCAGTGAGCCCTGAGTCTGCTCCCATCCCATGAGGTGGCTGGAGCACTGTCTGCCAGGCTGTTTCATGCCCACAGTAGAAGGAGCCCCTTCACACAGGGTTATGCTCTTCATTTGCCAGTCAGGCACCGAGAAACTCTATCTGCCACCTCCACAGAACCTGCCTTGTTTCTACAGAGCTCCCCATGATTGTCAGTGGCAGCCTCTGCATTCACCAACATCTCTTGCCTGAGGAACAAAATTGATCAACAGCAGCTGGAATGAGGCAGGGTGTGCCCAGGGGGCCAACAAGGTCACCAGCATTCTGGCTTCTGTCAGCACTGAGGTGCCTAGCAGGACCAGGGCAGGAATTATCCTGCTGAACTGAGCACCCACTGCCAGGCATGGAGGGGCTGGAGTGGGACCGGAAGAGAGCAACTGAGCTGGGGAAGGTGCTGGAGCACCAGCACTGTCAGAAGCAGCTGAGGGAACTGGTGGGTTTGAACTGGAGAAAAGGAGGCTCAGGGGAGCCTTCTCACTTTCCACAACTCCAAGAACTTCAGGACGTTGGAGTCAGGTGGTAGTTGGTCTCTTCTCCCCAGGAACAAGCTACAAGACCAGACAAACTGGCCTCAAGTTTCTTCTTTCTTCTTGTGGAAAGAAAACTCAGCCGAACCAAATTTTTGTCCTGATGTCAGCAGGTAGAGCTGTGGCTGCAGGGAGCAGGTTGAATCAGGTAGAACCTCTTTACAAAGTCCTGCAGAGGGAATACTTGGTTTTGAGAAGAGCAGAAAGATCCAAACGTGTGATTCTGAGGGTAGAAAACAGGCGGCACAAAGAAGGTGGAGAGACTATAGAGTCCAGTGTAGAGCCACAAAGATGATGAAGAAAGTGAGGAATCTCCCTGATGAGGAAAGGCTCAGGGAGCTGGGTCCCTTGAGCTTGGAGAAAAGGAGTCTGAGGGGTGACCCCATGAATGTTGACAAATATGGAAAGGGCGGGGGTCAGGAGGATGGAGCCAGGCTCTGCTCAGGGACACCCAACGATAGGACAAGGGGCACCGGGTATCAGCTGGCACAGAGGAGGTTTCACATTAATGTGAGAAGGAACTTCTCCATGGTGAGTGTGACAGAGCCCTGGAAGGGACTGCTCAGGGTGGTTGTGGAGTCTCCTTCTCTGGAGACATTTCAAACCTGCCTGTCCATGTTCCTGTGCAATTGGATCTAGGTGATCCTGCTGTGGCAGGGGAATTGTACTGGATGATCAGTTGAGGTCCCTTCCAATCCCTAATGTTCTGTGATTCTGTGGTACAAGATCTAATGGGATTGCCAGTGTGACTATGATCCTGAAGCTTCTTCCTTCATGTGGGGGGGACAGAGCAAACTGCTGCAATCACTGGGAAAAGCCCCTTTGTGTGAGATGTGAGGAGAGGAGGCTGCTAAAACTGTTGGTGCTACCCTCCTTTCCCTAGTTGGTTTGAGCAAGGAGTGAGACACCGACGAGGAGATGTGAAATGTTTGAAGCTGCAGCCAGAAGCCACTTCAGACGCAGTGAAATGAAGCCAAGCCCTGTGATGTAAGAGGAGTGGCTGAGGGAGCTGGGGTTGTTCAGCCTGGAGAAAAGGAGGTTGAGAGTAGACCTTAATGCTTTCTACAACTACTTGAAAAAAGGTTGTAGAGAGTCAGGGGTTGGTCTGTTCTCCCTAGTGACCAGTGATTGGAGGAGGGGAAATGGCCGTGAACAGCACCAGGGGAGGTTCAAGTTGGATGTCAGGAGGAATGGGCTGTCAGGCACTGGAACAGCTGCCCCGGGAGAGGATTGAGTCCCCATCCCTGGAGGTGTTTAAGAGAAGGGTAGATGTCGCCTTGGAGGACAGGGTTTAGTGGTGCTAATAGGGTTGGGAAAAGGTTGGACTGGACGATCTTGAAGGTCCCTTCTGGCCCAAACTGTTCTATGATTCTAAGAGTGTTTAAGTGACTGCCCTTATGGGGTTTTCTGTAGTGAAAAGGGCTGACTGTGGGGTCAGGAACAGAATTGTAGACAGAGAAAAAGAAGCAAAGGGGAGGAGCAGTAAACAGCTCCTCAAATCCTTCGTTAGTGCTGCAGGAATGTTTGACTTCCCTGGAAGGAGCATGGAGCAGCTGGTGGTTGCTGGTGTTTGATGTGGTGGAACCTGTTGTGTCCTGTAGGTTCTCCTTGTGTCTTGGGGTTTTCCTTGAGCCTAGGGCTGTGTGTACAGAGGACTTGGCCGTCCTGGCTTGAGGCAATCCCAGACCTTCCCTGCCTGTTCTTCTGCCCCACTAGTCCTCAACCAGTCAACACAGCAGCTCAGCCAGCTGTGCTATGGGGCAGCAGATAGATCCAGTTTCACAAAAACCCAGCAACCTCCCATACCCACAAAAATGCCAGGACAAGGCCAGTTCCAGGGGGTCCCGCAGGACAACCAAGGAGGTGGGTGGCAGGAGAAGCCATGGAGGTTCACTGCAGTGAGAAGGAGAATGGGGAACGGAGAAAGGAAATAGGAAGCAGCTGAGCGTCAGCAGGGCCAAGCGTCGAGGCAGCAGGGGTTGCTTAGCAATGAGCTGAGGCTCATGGAGAGCAGCAGAATAAACAACGTTCTCATAGCGACAGCTTTAAAAACATCCCTTTCTTCACATGCTTTTCCTTCCTCTGAAGGTAGCACAGTGCTCTTGACATTCGAGGGCCATCCTGAAGGACTCCAGCACTGCTTATTGTTCCAGCAGAGCTCACGGCATGGGGGGGGACTGTACCTGGGGCAGCTTCCCCAGCATCCCTGTTGTCATCTCTCAGGGCTCATACCCACTATAGCAATGCTTGCCAGGATGCTTCTCTGAATCTGAGCTGCTCCTGAGGGGCTGGTGAGCACCCAAGATCACCTGGAAGGGCCCATTTACATCTCTTCCAAGTTTGTGGTGGTTCTGCTTCACTATCTGATTGTTTCACTGAATAGGTCCTGATGAATGACTGGTTTGTAGACAGCTTGTTTCTATTCTGTGATTGTATTTGGTGTTCATTTTATTCAGATGTGGCAGGCATGGAGCTGTTTCCTCACGTTGTAGCAGAGATCCTAATGGTCCCCCAGTGTCCTCAGAGCTGTAGAAAATCTAATGAAAAGAAAAACACTTTGCTGAGCACTTACGAGAGTCACAGTGGGACCGCTCCATGTCATCACCGCTTGGGTTTTGTCTTTCACAGAATCACAGGGTTGGAAGGAACTTCCAAAGGACATCCAGTCCAAACCGCCTAACACCAAGCAGGGTCAGCACTCACCAGATCAGGTTGCCCAAAGCCCCAGCCATCCTGACCTTGAATGGCTCCAGGGATGGGGCCTCCACCCTCTTTCTGGGCAGCCTGTTCCAGGGATCCCCCACCCTCAGATTCCAGACCTTTTTCACTCCTGTCCAGCCTCATTCTACCCTTTTCCAGCTTCAAACCAGGACCCGTTGTGCTATTGTTCCCTGTCCTTGGGAACAGCCTTCCCCAGCCTTCTGACAGCCCCTCTCAGGAGTTGGAAGTTCGCTATAAGGTCCCTCACAATGCTTGGCAGAGCTTCTGCCCCCTCTGAGGAGGCCCTTTGCCCCTCATCCCACAGCGAATGGTCTGCAGAGCCTCCAAGCCAAGAGCTGCTGCCCTTGCTGTACCTGATCCCCATCAGCGTTCCTTTGCTTGTGCGCTGGGGGTGATATTCAGAAGGATGTAATTAAAAACAGTGTCTCAGCTGATAAGGATCTTAAATCAAAGCACATTATCCACGGTACTGCCTTCTCCCACAGATGATCGTGCTGATAAGGTGTTATTCAGTGCCTGCCCCAGGCCCCATGGGGGTTTAGGCCCTTGGTTTCTGCCTAATAAGCCTTCACCCCAATAGGACAGTAGCTTGGGGCTGGAGAATTTGTCTGGAAATTGTAGTTTATCTCAGTGTAGATCTGGAAAAGGAGGAAAAATCATAATCACGTATCCAGACCAGCAGGTTTGGGTGTTTAGACCTGTCCTAAGAACATGGCTCAGGTATCACCAGTGTCCCTACAGAATGCAGTGACTCCAGACCAGTGCCTACTGGTCTGAGCCTGTCTGTGCTGTTTAAATAACTGAAATTCAGAGTGATGGAATTTCAATTTAATATTTTAGTTGCTCAGCACAAGTGGGGGCTCTTATAATCATGGAATCACAGACTGGGCTGGGTTAGAAGGGAACTCAGAGTTCACCCAGCCACAATCCCCTGCCATGGGCAGTGACACCTCTCACCAGACCAAAGTGCCCAGAGCCCCATCCAACCTGGCCTTGGACACCGCCACGGGTGGAGCAGCCACAACCTCCCTGGGCAACCTGTTCTAGGCTCTCAGTCCCCTCCCAGGGAGGGACTTCTGCCTCAGATCTCATCTCAATCTGCCCTCTTTGAGCTTGAACCCATCTCCCTTGTTCTATCCCCAGAGCCTCCCATAAAAAACCCCTCACCAGCTTTCCTGGATCCCCTGCAGGCACTGGAAGCTGCCACTGTCTGTCTGGAGAACATTCTCCTTGGTGTACTCTCAGCAGTGTCACTGTACAAGCTGTAGGGTCACCTGCCTGTGCCTTGGAGGGACCCATCCCCCTTGTCTGAGCATCAGAGATGCCTTCTTGGAAAGCCCATTGGTACCAGCTGGTCTTGCTGGTTGGTGTAGATGTGAGATCTACATCTCTTGATCTCCAGGGGTGTCTCTAAGTGCATCTGCACCAGTAGAACCATCTCTGTATAGGATGTAGAGTTCCCATCTCATTTTAGGATGCTCTGCTGCAAGCTTCCTACCAGGACAGCTGGCACCCAGTTCCCTTGGGCTGGGGTGTCCCCAGCCACACTCCCTCAGCACCCTCCAGGCGTTTTGGACTTGCTTGGGTTCTGGGTGGGTAATCACAGGGAAACAAAGGAGCGGGGTGAGGCTGTCTCTGGGAAGCGCTGTGCCACACACAGGGCTCTCAAATGAGCTAAATTTAAGAATGAAGTGTGAAGCTCAACTTCTGCTTGTGTGGTGCTTTGAAGATACGTTAAGCCCCCAGTTGTACTATGTCTGCAGAAAATGGATTTGGATCTTTTCTTTGTGAGTCCAACAGTCTCTGAGATTCCCATTTTCTGCTGTAAAAATTTTAGCTTCCCTAATTCCTTCCCCTACAAGAGGGCACTATTTTTAAATGAGGCTTGTGTTTTCCTAATTAACCATGGAACGACGGCTCTTCTGTTCCTTCCAATGATGATCTATTTGAAGGTATCTCATTCAGGCTTTGGTCCTGCTGCTCCCATGGTAAGAGCCAGAACTTTAGAGCCTGGAGAAGGTTTTCACAGAATCACAGAATGATTGAGGCTGGAGAAGCCCTCTAACCTCATCCAGTCCAGCCCAGCCCAGGACCTAACATCACCACTGCTGCCAGACTAGGACACTAAGGGCCACAGCCAGGCTGTCCTTCAACACCTTCACAGATGGGGATTCCAGTCCAGGCTCTGATCACCCTTTCCATCAGGAAGGGCTTCCTAACATCCAAGCTAACACTCCCCTGGCAGCTTCAGGCCCTGCCCTCTTGTTCTGGTGCTGGTTGCCTGGGAGAAGAGCCGGACCCCTGCCTGACTGCAACTTCCCTTCAGGGAGTTGGAGAGAGAGAGAAGGTACCTTCTGAGTCTCCTCTTCTCCAGGCTGAACACCATCAGCTCCCTCAGCCTCTTCTCATCAGATTTTCCTTCCAGTCCCTTCACCAGCCTTGTTGCTCCTCTACACCCGCTCCAGCTCCTCAATCTCTTTCTTGAAGTGAGGGGCCCAGCACTGCCCCAACAGGGAAGGCAACTTTCTGCTGAGAACATAACAAGCAGCAGGTTGACATGTTCCCCATGGAAGGTGGCTGGCACATCCCAGCTTCATTGCAGCTCCCAGTTTGGTTGATCAGCAGTAATATATCCTGGGGATAAAGGAAGAGTTCTTAAAGTGGATCTCATTGGTACTTATAAATATCTTAAAGGACAAAGGATGGCACCAAGCTCTTCTCAGTGGCGCCCAGTAACAGGACTGGGGGCACTGGGCACAAACTGGAACCCAGGAGGTTCCATCTGACCAGGAGGACATTCTTGTTTGGTGTGAGGGTGGCAGAGTCCTGGCCCAGGCTGCCCAGAGAGGGTGTGGAGTATCCTGCTCTGGAGAGATCCCAAACCCACCTGGAGGTGTTCCTGTGGGATCTGCTCTATGGGATCCTGCTCTGGCGGGGGGATTGGACTGGATGATCTCCAGAATTCCCTTCCAACCCCACCAATCTGATTCTGTGGGTCTGTGAAAACCTCCTCTTCTCCTGCAGGTCTAGAAGCCACTCCGACACCTCTCTATGGGGTTTGCTGTACATGCCAAGCAGCTCAACTCTCAACTTTCTCTTTTCATGGATCGGGGTTATCCCAACTTCACCGTGATCAGGCAAAATCTCCTCAACACCAGCATCACTCACCCTCAAAACTATCTGGATCACCCCGAGCCTTGTCATCCTAAACAATCCCTCAACCCAGAGCTCAGCAGAGCAACGGGGTCAGGATGGAAAAATAAGATCCCCGGTGAGGAGAAGATGTAGTGAAGTCCCTAAAGGCCCATGAGTGCTGTTTGGGGCAGTGGATTTGTAAAGCCGGAGCAGGAGGGTGCTGGCAAAGCAAAGGGTAAAAACAGCATGAAGAACATGATGAGCACCATCTCCTCGGAAAGATCTTCCAGGGCAGATTGTGAGGAGAAGGAGTTTTTGCAAATTAAGGAGTTTGCAGTAGGGACTGACCTTCCTTTGGGAAAACTATTAATAGAGCCCTTTTCTTACTGTTCTGGGGTCTGGTATTAACTTCTTACCAGTGCCAAGTGCTCCACAGAAACTGTTTTGACAAATTGGGCTGCGCTCTTGACCTCCCCTTCCCACTGCTACCTTGTGCTGCTGCTGCAGCATAACAGATGTGACAAACCCTGTTAAGGTGAGAATGAGGTCTTCTTCATAACCTTCATGACTTTGAGCAGTGTTTCTCCTCAGGACTGACCACTTGTGTGAGCACTCCTGATGTCCGTGTTTGCACTAACACTCCTGTGGCTGGGCCACTGGCTTTGGGAAAGTGGCTAACAGAGAGGTGCCCCTAGCTCAGGAATGTCTCAGGAATCAATCAAATCATAAAAGACTCTCCTCTTTAAAAAAAGAGGTGTGAAATGGGTGGGTGTTTCCTCCTTGGTGTTCTCCTGCCTCTGATACCTATTTTTCTGCTTTCTGGAAGGATGTTTCCCTCGCTTCATTGACCTCGAGCCTCTGAGCGGACGTTGTCTGTGGCTCCAGGTGTGGTGCAGTGAGTAGGCTCCTCTGTCTGGGCATGCTTGGTTTCACATCTCCTTTCACATCCCTGGAGCATGTAAAAAATCCCTCACCAGCTTTCCTGGAGCCCCTGCAGGCACTGGAAGCTGCCACTGTCTGTCTGGAGAACATTCTCCTTGGTGTACTCTCAGCAGTGTCACTGTACAAGCTGTAGGGTCACCTGCCTGTGCCTTGGAGGGACAGAGAAGATGCTCTGAAGAAGAACTACCAGGAGAAGTTTGGGTTGGTTTGTGCTGATGAAATCATGCCCCTCACTGATAACATTCCAGTCAAAGGAGCAGAATTAGGATGGAATTTTCAGGCAGGACATTGGAGAAGTGGACTGGGAAGCATGGAGGTGAGGAATAAACCTGAGGCAGCTTTTGCCCACCTCAAGACCTGGTTCTTTCACCGGTGATACTGGGGCAGTGACAAGACGCCACCCAGTCTGGTGGGCTGGTCTGTCTCCCAGTGTGAAGGAGCTATTTTCTGTCTCCTCATGGCAGCTCCTTGGCTTTTCCTTTGAGACAGAACTGGAGTTTTTCTCTCCGTAAGTAGGAAGGGATGGATGTTTGGAGAAGATCTCTACCCTCGCCTCTGTATTTTGAATTTCAAATACGCAACACAGCAAAGCTCTTGCAGATGCAGTTGCTCAGACAGGATGAAGTCAGCCACTTGCAGAAGGACACAGGAGACTGGTGGGGAGAGCAGATCAGTCCACAACAGCATCCTTGGGACAGCATTGCTCCTCAGGTCCCGGGTGTGCGGAAACAAGGCACCCGCAGCACTTGTTGAATGAAGTGCTCACCACGATGTTGTCCTCAGCAGGGTTGGTCACCGCATCGAGGAGGAGCTCAAGGGGACCAGAGCTATGTAAATTCCCAAAGGTGATTTCACACTGCAGAGCAGCCAGACAACAGCGAGCAGAGGGGCCATAGCAGGCTGCGGCTGCTTGTTTGCTGCTGCAGCCCACTCCACCTCCTTCAGCCCAACTGAAATTCTGTGGGCGGCTAATCCAGAGCCCACCAGGGCCGCTGAGCACAGCGGCAGCACAAGGCAGACGCAGCAGAGTGGGAGCAGCAGTTGCCATGCCAACCTCTTGCTTCACAGGCATCGCAGGGCAGCTGCGATCGCAGCAGAAATAAACACAGGCTTTGCCGTGCAGTGGCAGCGCTGCTGTGGGCATTGAGCTGGCGCCGCGTGTGGAGGAATGTTCAGGAGCAGAAGAAACCCGGCTGCTGTCATGAGCTGCATCCCTGACACCAAATAGCTCTTCTCGGACTTGTAATGAGTTTCTTTTCTCTTTGTAGAAGGCTCCTCTGCCCACTGGAGTCGGCGCTGCCTGTCCCCACTGCCTGTCACTCTCTGGTAGTATCCGTTGCATTTTGGGGGGTTTTTTTGGGTTGTTTGAAGGATTTTTCCATGCGCCAAGCTGACAGCCTGTGCATGATGCGGATCTGTAAGTCGGAGCTGCAAATAGACGGTGTGACGGTGTGATGGGTAGAGCGTGGGCAAAAGCTCTGAGCTTCTGCTGGCAGGGGCTTGGGGAGCTCCAGGCACAGCCTGCGACACCGCCACTTACCGTTCTGGCTTCCCTTTCATCATTTTTCATCCTGAGATGGCTTTGGGGACCTGAATGTCTTTATACAGGGACATATTTTCCATTAAAAAAAAAACCTAAATAAAACTTTCTGCCTGTAGAGGGATGGCAGTGACTGGAAGATCTGTGGAGGACAGGGGCTGACTGAAGGTTGAAGCTGCAGCAGAAGCTCTGGTGGGTCAGTGGTGCCAAGGAGCTGCTCAGCCCAGAGCCCACCCCTGCCCAGCAAAGCAGATCTGGGTTCATTGAGCTCTGTGGGTTTTCCTTCCTGATCCCTGGTCACTGGGTACCTCCGTCACCTAAGGAGCTGCCCTGAGTTTCTCTGCTTTGCCTTTCTGGGAGCTCCATCGTGGAACGCGGGGGACAGAGTTGCTCAGCCCTTGAAGGAGATATGTAGGGGCAGGGATTTGTACCAGGGCCTTTCCACTGCAGTTGGGTTTGTCTGACTCCCAGGAGCTGGTTATGTCTCCTGCTTTTACGTCAGCCTCCTCGGTTCATAACAAATTGTCTTCCTGCCAGGTGTCCAGAGCTGTGGAATTCTCTGTGGGAGCTGGGTGCCGTCAATCCCTTGTTTTTTCTCCCTGTGCTTTCTCATTCTCATGCTGCAGTGAATGGTGAGCAGCTCACAGCTCTCAGGCACAACTTTTACTGACAGAGTTTAAACCATAGGATGGTTGCAGTTGGCAGGACCTCTGGTGCTGATCTACTCCAATCCCCCTGCTCCAGCAGGGTCACCAGATCAGGTGTCCAGGATGCATCCAGCTGGTTTGGGATCTCTCCAGAGGAGAAGACTCCACACCCTCTCTGGGCAACCTGGGCTGGGGCTCTGTCACCCTCACAGCAAACAAGTTTCTCCTCATGGAAGGTCAGGTGGAACCTTCTGGGTTCCGGTTTCACAGAATCACAGAATCACAGAATGATTGAGGCTGGAGAAGCCCTCTAACCTCATCCAGCCCAAGCCAGGACCTAACGTCACCCCAGCCACCAGACCAGGGCACTAAGGGCCAGGCTGGCCTTCAACACCTTCACAGATGGAGACTCCACCACTGCCCTGGGCAGTCCAGTCCAGGCTCTGATCACCCTTTCCATCAGGAAGGGCTTCCTAACATCCAACCTAACCCTCCCCTGCAGCTGCTTCAGACCCTGCCTTCTTGTTCTGGTGCTGGTTGCCTGGGAGAAGAGCCTGACCCCCACCTGACTGCAGCCTCCCTTCAGGTAGCTGTAGAGAGGGAGGATGTCTCCTCCGAGTCTCCTCCAGGCTAAACACGCCCAGTGTCCTCAGCCTCTCCTCAGCAGACTTTCCTTCCACTCCTTTCACCAGCCTCGGTGCTCCTCTAGACCCACTCCAGCCCCTCAATCTCTTTATTGGAGTGAGAGAGCACTGGCCCAGCACTGCCCTCAGTACGCGAGAGTCTCCTTCTCTCCAGGCTGAACAGCCCCATCTCTCTCAGCCTCTCCTCAAGATACATTTGCTTTGCACACAGCAGATGAAAAGTGTGGAAGACCACAGCATCGCTGAGCTCTGCACCCACCAGCTCTGATACAGCTGAGGAGCACTTTCTAAGTTCCCTTTTCCCACTGTAGGGTGAGCTGATACCTGGCTGCTCTCACCTGTAATAGCCCGCGTGGTCCGTGTGTGCGCTACTGAGATAAAGATGGGATTCTTCCTCGTTGGGTTGCTTTTGCAGCCCACAGATGGAGTCAGGTGTGGAAATATTGGGGAAAAACAATGCCCAACTGCGAAGAAACCCCCTCAAAACCAACTCAGAGGAGATCTGAAGGGTCTGGTTTAGGGAAAACTGATGGAAGTGTTGGTTTGTAGCAAAGGCAGAATGTGACTGGTGGTACAGGGTAAGTGGTGGGTCTCTGAGTACTCTGTCTCAATCCAGCGCTTCTCCACAAGTTCTCTATTAGGAGAACTTCTTAATAAATGCGTAAATTAATAAAACTTCTTAACAAATCAATAAATAATTTATTAAGCATCTGCAGACAATAGAAGCCCAGAACCCTCCCTGCAGGTCCTTGCTCACTGTCAGAACTCAGCCTTTTAGCCAGGAATGTGCTGTTTAGTCAGGAAGTCGGTCCCTCACTGCAGGATGCTCCACGTTTTTGGGCTGGCTGGTGTTGAAAAGCCATCTTTTAAAAGGCATTCGATGGGATAGAAACGCACAGACAGGCAGCAAGAAGCGGCAAGTTTGCCTTTTTTAAAAGCACCGGGTTGGGCGCAGAGAACAGCTCCTCCGCCAGCCAGCCGCAGCCGCTCACTGCTTTGATGAGTCATTATGGTTTGCCCTGAATTAGCCACTTAGCAGCAAATAGCTGCTGCCTTGCCAAGGCCAGGAGCCCGCTGTTGGTGTTTGAAGGGAGGGCCCAGAGACATTCATTTTTCAAAAGCCACGTTGTTTAGCGGCATGTGAGGCCACGTGCTGCAGCAGCTCAGCAGCTGGAATGGATGGAAAAGTGATGGTGCCCCTGTACTCAGCACTCGTGAGACCACACCTTGAGTACTGGGTCCAGTGTGGGGCACCACAGTATCAGAAGGACATTGAGGGGCTGGAGAAGGCCGGAGAAGGGCACGAGGTTTGGGAGAGGGTTGGAGAACAGGCCCTGTGGAGAGTGGATGAGGGAACGGGGGTTATTGAGTCTGGAGAAGAGGAGGCTGAGAGGAGACCTTCTTGCTCTCTCTAGCTACTTCAAAGGAGGTTGTAGTGAGGCTGGTGCTGGTCTCTTCTCCCAAATTTCTAATGATAGGATGAGGGGAAATGGCCTCAAGATGCATCAGGGAAGGCTTGGATTGGATTGTAGGAAGAAGGTGTTTCCTGAGGGAGTGATTGGGCACTGGAACAGGCTGCCCAGAGAAGTGGTGGAGTCCCCATCCCTGGAGGTGTTTAACAATCGAGTATCTGGAGCACTTGAGGCCATGGTGTAGGGGTTAGGGAGCTGTTGGGATGAGGGCTGGATCTTGTGCTCACCAACAAGGTGGGGCTGGTTGAAGCAGTGAAGGTTGAGGGCAGCCTTGGTTGCAGGGACCAAGTGGAGTTCAGGGTCTCATGTGGTAGGAACAGAATAGCTAGCAGAATCACAACCCTGGACTTCAGGAGGGCCAACTTAGGCCTTTTCAAGCAATTACTAGGAGAAATCCCATGGGACATGGTACTGGCAGGTAAGGGAGCCCAAGATAGCTGGTTAACATTCAAAGATACTTCTATGAAGCCCAAGATCAGAGCATTCCAACAGGCAGGAAGTCAAGGAAGGGAGCCAGAAGACCTGCATGGTTGAACAGGGAGCTGCTGGACAAAGTCTAGAGGAAGAAGAAAGTCTATAGGTCATGGAAGGAGGAGATGGCCACTTGGGGTGATTATAAGGCTCTGGTGAGACAATGTAGGGATGCAATTAGGAAAGCCAAGGCCTCCTTGGAATTAAAGCTTGCAAGAGAGGTCAAGGGCAACAAAAGGGGCTTCTTCAAATACACTGCAGCTAAAACTAAACCTAGAGGAAGTGTAGGGTCTCTGCTGAATGAGATGGGTGCCCTGGAGACAGAGGATGCAGAGAAAGCAGAGATACTGAACTCCTTCTTTGCCTCTGTCTGGACAGGCTGGAGAGCTGGGCTGAGAGAAATTTAATGAGCTATAACAATGGTAAGTGCAGAGTCTTGCATCTGGGTAAGAACAACCCCAGGTACCAGTATAGGTTATTGGTTGACCTGTTGGAGAGCAGTGTAGCAAAAAAAGGATCTGTGGGTCCTGGTGGACAGCAGGATGACCATGAGCCAGCAATGTGCTCTTGTGGCCAAGAGGGCCAACGTGGATCAGAATGGGGATGGTTAGGAGATCAGGAGAGGTTCTTCTCCTCTTCTACTGTGCCCTGGTGAGACCACAGAGAGTATTGTGTCCAGTTCTGGGCTCCTCAGTTCAAGAAGGACACGGAGCTGCTGGAGAGAGTCCAGCGTAGAGCAACAAGGATGATGAAGGAAGTGAAACACCTCCCTTATGAGGAGAGGCTGAGGGAGCTGGGTCTCTTGAGCTTGGAAAGAGGAGAACTGAGGGGCGACCTCATTAATGTTTATAAATATTTGAAGGCTGGGTGTCAGGAGGATGGACCCAGGCTCTTCTCAATGTCTAGTAATCGGACAAGGGGCAACAGGTGTAAACTGGAAAATAGGAGGTTCCATATAAATATGAGAAGGAACTTTGTCACAGTGAGGGTGATGGACCACTGGAACAGGCTGGCCAGGGAAGTTGTGGAGTCTCCTTCACTGCAGATGTTTAAAACCAGCCTCAGTGTGTTCCTGTGTGACTTGGTCTAGGACTCTAGGTGATCCTGCTGTGTCAGAGGTATTGAACTAGATGATCTTTTGAGGTCCCTTCCAATCCCTGTTGTTCTGTGATTCTATGATTCTGTGATCCCCACTTACCTCACAAATTGCAGAAGAGCTGGGGACTTCACGGGAGTCTGCCCATGACTGGACTCATCAAGAACCTCCTTATATTTCCCTTTTATTTCTGCAGGCCAGAGTGGTTCTGCATTGACAGGCAAAGCAGAGGGCCATTTGCCACTCATATGGGACACCTTGACCTACCCAGCAAAGGGGTACCTTTTGCTGGTCACTCAAAAATTGACTGGGAGCAAAACCTGATGGGAGAAACTCCTTCTAGGAAACGGCCCTCAGGCCTTGGCAGAGGCTGTCCAGGGAAGGGCTTGAATCACCATCCCTGGCCGTGTTTCACAGTCGTGGAGATCTAGAGCTCAGGGACAAGGTTTAGCAGTGGGTTGGGACAGTTGGGTTCAGGGTTGGACTGGTTGAACTTGAAGGTCTTTGCCAACCTGAACGATTCTGTGACGATTCTCGGCAGCAGACACAACCACTCCCACTGCCCCAGGAACTCACCCGGCGTGTTCAGTGTCTGACACTCCTGCAGACGTCTATATTTATCGCTCTGCCATCTCTCAATTTATGCACTGCTCCAACAAACTCATCATTTTAAAATACCCCCCAGCCAGCACAGGTAGCGGAGAGAGGGCGGGGATGTTTAAAAATTCAGCTCATTTAGACTAATTTTTAATCTCTTTCCCTAATTATTTAATCACCGACATAGCGCTGCGGATGTGTCATAAATAATGCTGCCTTTCTCCTGTTTCCCACAGCTATCTGCTCCCTCCTCAGCCCAGGCGCAGCGCAGCGAGGGAGAGGCACAGCTCCTTCATCTTTTATTCTGATTGATCTCAACTCCTGTTACCCAGCAGCATTAAAGGAACGGGACCCAAAGGTAACTTCATACTGGCGCTGCCGTTAACAAACACGGTTTTATTAAGAGCCACATCCACGTGCATGTCACCTACCCCCGTGCCTTTGGTGGTGGCACTGCTCTCCTCTCCTCCTGTTCATCTCTGCTCTTGGAATAAATTAAGAGTTTGTGAATAAAACAGAAGGGAGCAGAATTACACCCTGGTGTAAGGTGTGCGATGGAAAAGAGCTGTGTGTTCAGCAGGCACCTGGGTGGGTGTTTGCAAGTCACTGGCTTCCTCATAGGGCTTTCTGTCCACAAAAGGCCTTCATAGAGTCCTTGGTGCCTCACAGTGCCCTAGGCAGAGGGACAATCCCTTGTGTCTAACCTTCCTAGGAAGAGTTAGAATGGTAAACACGATCTATGCTAATCATAGAGTCATTAAGGTTGGAAGAGACTTCCTAGATCAAGTCCAACCATCAACAGTCCTACAGTGATTCTCCAGCTGTGATTGAATCACAGTGCAAAGCAGCACCCACATCTTTGGTTAGATCCCAAAATGCTCCTGAACCAGGCCCTGGGTGAGCTAAGGAGATGTTAGAATCACAGAATCTTTTAGGTTGGAAGAGACCTCCAATATCATCACCCCAACCCAACCCTGCCCACTAAACCCTGTCCCCCCAGGGCCACAGCTACTCAGTTGTTGAACCTCTCCAGGGATAGAAACTGCCCCCCTCCCTGAGCAGTCTGTTCCAACCCCTGACCACTCTGTCAGTGTTGCAGGACTCCCCACTCCTAGTGAGGTGCTAGAGCTGTCTGCTCCCCACTCTCTGGTGGGGCTGAGCAGGGACTCCTTGCTTAGTGTGGAACTGCACCCATGGTCACTGGGTTGGGCCTTGGAGGAACAAAAGAAAGGGAAAAAATCTTTCCCTGCACTGTAGTGTGAAAACGTGTCCTTGACAGTGCTGAGGGATGATCCCTGCCTGCTCTTAAGATTGTTTTATGGAAATGGGCTTTTCTAGGGTTGTGGTGGGAGCTGTGCCCTCCACTCCGCCCCAGGGAGGTTCAGACTGGATCTGAGGAAAAACTTCCTCCCAGAAAGAGTTGGAAGGCCTTGGAACAAGCTGCCCAGGGGTGGGGTGGAGACACCAACCTTTGAAGGATTCCACAAACAGGCAGCCAGGGTGTTTGAGGAGATGGAGTAGTAGTTGGAGGTTGTAGGGCCGGCAGTTGCACTTGGTGTTCTTGAAGGTCTTTTCCAACCTTGATGATTCTGTGATTCTGAGGGTCAGTGTTTGTCCCTGGGTCAACTCTGCTGCTGCTGGGGCAGAAGAGTTTGTGCTAAACCCATAGGGACACGATGAGAACAATCTCAAGTTACTCCCAAGACCCTTCACATAAAGAAAACTCAGTCATTCCCAGAGAGCGAGGGGAGTCACCATCCCTGGAGGGGTTCAACAACTGAGTAGCTGTGGCCCTGGGGGACAGGGTTTAGTGGGCAGGGTAGGGTTGGGCTGATGGTTGGACGGGATGAGCTTGGAGGTCTCTTCCAACCTTAATGATCCTGTGATTCTGTTCCACTTTGTAACTCTCTGCAGCACATGTTCGTGGTACTTGGCACAAGTTTGGCTGGGAACTTGGGGCAATGACATTGACGTAAACTAATTCTTCTCAGAACTTTTCACAAAGACTTTAAATTTTGCATGAAGTGCTCAGGCATCAGTGGACTCCTGAGCAGGAATTTTGTTGGTGTTCCCATGTAAGGCAGATGGGGGTGGAGTGATGAAATGGAGAGCAAGATTTTGTCTCAAATAGAAGAGACCTTGTGGTGGGTTCAAGACCACAATTAGAAATAAAGGAAAAGAAAACCAGTTAGGTCTTGATGAGATTTCGGATAGAACTTGCCAGAGAATGGATAACTTAGGGAAAATGGAAAAGGTTTCATTAACTCTATAACTGTACATGGAAAAAAAGAAAAGGTTAAGCAAGTTAGTGCAGGAAAACTAGAAACTGTGTCACAAATGCCATCGCATATTCTGAGAAAAATACAGTGGGACATCACTGTCGTATCGGTCCTTGGTTTTTTACATTAGAGTCCTGGGGAAATAACATGTCAGTCAAGTAGAAACAAGTACCACCACCCTCTGTATTCTCCCTTACGTGCCGCCACTCTTGACCGCAGACTCCAAACCCTCGGCTGTCCAGACTGGCGAACTCTTCAATTCTTCAGAGCAGCTTCTCCAGCAAAATGCTGATCGGGCAGCCCTGATTCCTCAGCACCTCAACTGCATACCTCGATACAGGGGACGTGCTTTCAAACAGGACCCAGTCTCTGTCTTCCATGCCCAAGGTTTAAGGATTCTTGAGTCCTTCTGCTTTCTTCAGCTAAGCACGAAGGAAGTCCCAGATGCCTCTCTTAAGGCTCCTTCTCTCCCCAATACTCGAGCATCTCCAGCTTTTCTCAGTGGCAGTCTCTCCTCCTGCAGATCACCATGGTTCACTGAATGGTTGCTCCATGGTGGGGGAAGATTGACACTAAGTTCTTGCTTCTCTGGTCTGCAGTGCCAGCTCAGAGCCAGGCTGGGTTGGAGCCAGCGCTAGGCCTGGGTCAGAGCCGGCGCCAGGCTGCCTTCCCGTGGCAAAACCACCACCCCACCGCTGTCTCCAACAGGGGGAATGGGGCCGCGGCAAGACGCCACAAGCCACCCTGTCTCGTCTTCCCCCCAACCCTTTCCAGAGCCGAAGCCCTGTTCAGAGAGGAAGCCCCCAGCCAAAAGAGGCAGGGCTGGAGCATCACCCCTCTTTTATAGTGCCACCTAGTCCACCTCCCCCAGGACAGGTCACTGGGACAATTCTCTTAAAGTGAAATGCACCTTTTTTCCTCAGGAAAGCACAAATATACCTGAAAATTCTGGTAATATTCAAACTGCAACAGAACTTTAATCTCATGGAGTCCAACCATCCCCCAGCACTGCCAGGGCCCCACTAACCCCTGTCCCTCACCTCACAGCTTTGCATCTCCTCCAGGTATGGGAACTGCCCTGGCCAGGCCTATGGAATGCCTGTGGGGCAGAAATTGTTCCTCAGGGCCAACCTCAACCCCCCGGGGCAACTTGAGGCCCGTTCTTCTCATCCTGTCACCTGTTCCTGGGGAGAAGAGACCCACCACCACTTTGCTCCAAATTCCTCAAGTTCAGGCCATTGTGGAGAATGAAGCCCCTCCTGAGCCTTCTTCAATCCAGCTACTCAGTTCCTTCAGCTGCTCCTCAGAGCACTGCTGCTCTAGACTCTTCCTCAGCTCCATTGCCCTTCTCTGGACCCCCTCCAGCCCCTCAATGGCCTTCTGGCAATGAGTGAGGGGCTCTAAACTGATGCCAGGGTTTGAGTTGAGACCTCCCAGTGCCCCAGTACAGGAGGACAATCCCTGCCCTGGTCCTGCTTTCTGCAAGCTCCCAGTGAGGAACCGAAGAACAATCCTCCTCTCTCTCCTGGCACTCTCAGAGGTGCTTTGACACCCTGGAATCTGCTTTCCAGGAATGCAATTTCATCTGTGGAAGGGTGAGCGTCTTGGATTGATGGGCAGAGCACGTGGCTCCCCGCAAGCCTGTTCTTTCCTGAGCCCTAATGCTTTACAACCCGCCGTGGCCACTCCAAGTTCATAGTGCCCACCCCTTCTGTCACTGCAGCGCCCCCGGTCAGGGGAGTTGGTGCCACATTTGGGTTCTGTCCCTAAAGGAGAAGGAAAAGGTGAGGAACCATCCTGCCAAAGAGGGAGACTTTTTTCTTCATTTATCCTTTCTTTTCTGGAAGTCAATTAGCTGGCAGAGACAACCCAGCGAGTCTCTCGGTAGCTATGGAGACGGGGCTGAGGAGCCGGGGGAGAATAGCACCATTTATTCATGAAAAGCCCAAATTTTGCCTTCTAGTATTTTTAACCTTTTCCAGACAATTATAAACTCTATTAATTTGGATATTTATCCCCCACTGGCTGCTGCCTGCATGGAAAGAGCTGAACGGGCCCTTCTCAGCTCCGCCAGACCCAGACTCATCCTCCTGTGTTTGGTGCAAAAGGAAGAACCTGGGATTGATGTGTGAAATGTGCCCAGGACTCCTTGTTCCTATTGAGGTACCAGTTTGGCACTGGAAGCCCAAGGAGACCAGCAGATAATTTAAGTTTGGACTATGATAATTAGTGCCAGGCTAGTGTTGCCCTTCATAAGGAGCCCTCAAAATGGAGATTTGCTTCTGGAGGTGGAGCATGGAAGGGTTCCTCAGGGAAAAATGCATTTTTCTTTCTGGCAGCAGCACTGGAAGGTCCAGGTCTACTGTCCTGACACCTTCGCGGTAGATGCTGGCCTGGAGAGATCCCACCTCCTTTGTCCACATAATCACAGAACATTAGAGATTGGAAGGAACCTTGAATGTTCATCCAGTTCAATCCTCTTGCCACAGCAGGATCCCCTAGGTCCAGTTGCTCAGGAACATGGCCAAGGCAGGTTTGAAACCTCTCCAGAGAAGGAGACTCCACAACCCTCCTGGGCAGCCCGACAGCTTTGAGCATCCCGATTTCTTTCTCTGGCACTTCCCAAACATTCCTGGCTTTCCCAAAGTACAAATTAGATCATTCAGAGGCAACGTTTTGTTTGGAATGAGACAAAAACTTCTGCAGTTGTCCCATGCAGAAGAAATGTGAAAGGAAATTACTTCACTTTGAAACGGCCCCGGCCCAGAGAGTTTCCAAACTCTGCCTTTTGAGGTCTGTGTGTTACTCTGTTTGCAGTGCAGAGGGTGATGCCCTGCATGGCAGTGTGGACCTGGTTCTGTGGGTGGTTTCTCTGTGGCACAACTGTCAGCCTCATCTGTCCCTGGAGGGGTTCAACAACTGAGTATCTGTGGCCCTGGGGTTTAGTGGGCCGGGTGGAGTTGGGATGTGGGCTGGCCTTGATGACCTTGGAGCTCCCTTCCAACCTTAATGACTCTGTGATGCTGTGACCTTGGAGTGAGTGGTGGTGGACCTGGCTGGCTGCTGGACAAGACCCATAGATCTGCAGCCCAAAGCTGGAGCTGCAGCAGGGCATCAGCAGATCCAGATCTGAAGGTACTTGAGCTCTCCTATCTTCCCTGTGCACACCAGTGGCTCCAACACCCTCCACACTGTTGGAGGAATGAAGCAGAGAGCTGATCCCCCCAGGGTCCTGGAGCATCGAGGGTGACTCTGTGTGGGATGGGGGCACATGGAGCAGATGGAGCTGCCGGCTGTGAGTAACAAATGTAAGCAGCTCCTGTTCAGGTCCATCAGAAACCTGAGCTGCAGCCTGAGTGAAGGGATCTCTGCAGGGATGATGGTGCCATCTCAGGGTCCTGGAACTACTCAGTTAGTGCTTTCTGTGCCCAGTTCCACCCCTTTGCAAGGCAGAGTGTATTTTGCTAGCAGCTCACTCCCAGTGTTCTAGCCTGGCAATGAGACCCAGGACATCTCCCTCACACGTACACCTCTTCACCAGCTGCAGACGTGGTCAGAGCCGGGATAAGCAGCAGTTCTGTGGCAGGAAAGCCACTGCACAAGGTTCCTGCTGCACATTCAGGTCCTGAATCCATTCTCAGTGGAAGGCAGCATCAGTCCTCAGCTGGGAAAACACAACCCCCAGAGATTTTTTTTCTCAGCAACAAGCAAGGTCAAAACTTAAACCTGTTTTTATCTCTGTGGAGCTAAAAGTAGCAGGTTTTGCCTTGTGTGAAGAAGCAACCCAGCTGGCTGGGACCTGCATGTTCAAGGGGGCACCCAGGGACCTGTTTGCTCCTGAAGATCTTCCAAACGTCTGTTTTAACTAGCAGGTGCTTGCCAGAGCAACCCTCTGATTTTAATCAGGACAAAATAAGGGGGGAAAGACCTGCAGCCCCCCTCTACCTTGGCCACCCCAGAAATTTTTCAGAAGAAAGCGTTTTGGGTTTCTGGGCTTCAGAAATATCACTTGTACACAGTGTGAAAATTCTTCTTATCATTTGGTTTCCTTTCTTTCCCTCTCCCCTCCCAATTTTGCACAACCTCCTTTTGCTATTTCTGTAGCGACCGGTGGCAAACGAGGCCAGCACACGCTCTCCCTTCCCCAGCAGCGATGCTCTGCAGGCTCAGGGCTCTCCTCCTCCTCTCAACCCACTGCTGTTCTCAACTTCCTCTGCTCCGCAATGTCTTTGAGCCCTCAGACTTCCTTCTCACCTGCCCTGGGAAGCGCCAGCTTCAGCACCGCTGTCCCAGGAGAGAGGGTGAAAATGCTACTGGATGGCTGGGAGAGGACAAGTTGCCACAGAGCAACAAACCTATGACATTTTGTATAGAACCTGCAATTTGATCCTCTTTTCTTATGTTTTTTTAAAGCTATTAATGTGGACATTCCTGTGAAATCCTCTGCTGACTCTTGGTTAACCTGTGTCGTGGTTTCTCCTCAGTCGTCCCCAGCATGGGCTTGGTCCCAAGGAGCATGGCCAATACAGAGCGGAACTCATGGTCCTGGGTCATCTTTGTTTTCAAGGCCAGTGATGAAGCAAAACCATGATCTCTTTCTTGCCTTGCTCTCACTTTCAGCCGGAATCAAAGATTCCTGACCCTCCAGCAGATCCACACTCTCACCCAGCATGGTGTCACCTGCAAACTGGCTGAGGGAGCCCTCAATCCCCTTGTTTGGATGATTGATAAAGATATTGAAGAGAAGAGGATCCCATTCTGAGCCCTGGGGACACCAGTCATGACCAGACACCATCTGGGTTTAATTCCATTCCCCACCACCATCCAGCCAGTTTTCATCCAGAGGACAGGACTCTCATCCAAGCCAGGAGCAGCCACTTTCTCCAGGAGAGTGCTGTGGGAAATGATGTCCTAGGCTTTACTGAAGCCCTGGTAGACAACATCCACAGCCTTTCCCTCATCCCCTCAGTGGGTCACCTTGTCCTGAAAGGAGCTCAGGTTAGTCCTGTGTTAGGGAGCAGCCAGTGTTCACAGCAGGAGGTGTTCCCTCATGTTATGTGCTGAGTGACAGTGGGTGGCAATGACCCTGGAGCTGATGACACCTGGAAACCCTCCTGCTTCTGGGCTGCAAGAAGTGTCTGTGCCTTCTGCTGCAAAGGAGCAGCAGTGGCTGTGTCAGACGTTCTGCTGAAATGTCGCCCAGCCAAATTTAGATGCCCTGCCAGAGGGCAAGAGGGGACAAACTCCTGGGTGACCTTTTGGCCGCCTGCTTATGGTCTTTGTATCATAGAATTGTAGAATGTTAGGGGTTGGAAGGGACCTCTAGAGTTCATCCAGTCAGACCCCCCTGCCAGAGCAGGATCCCCTCAGACAGGTCACACAGGAGCACCCAGATGGGTCTGGGATCTCTCCAGAGCAGGAGACTCCACAACCTCTCTGGGCAGCCTGGGCCACGGATCCATCACCGTCACCGGGAAGAAATTTCTCCTCATGTTGAAGTAGAACTTCATGTATTCCAGCTGATCCCCATTATTCCTTGTCCTATTACTGGGCACCTT
This sequence comes from Rhinopomastus cyanomelas, assembly GCA_013400115.1. Taxonomy (NCBI): domain Eukaryota; kingdom Metazoa; phylum Chordata; class Aves; order Bucerotiformes; family Rhinopomastidae; genus Rhinopomastus; species Rhinopomastus cyanomelas. The sequence continues at coordinate 169,677 of VXBP01007395.1, forward strand.
TGAGAAGAGACTGCTCCCTTCCTTTTGACCCCCATCCCTCAGATATTTACAGACAGCAGTGAGATCCCTCTCAGCTTTCTCTTCTCCAGACTAAACAGCCCCAGCCCTCTCAGCTTTTCCTCACTGGAGAGGTGCTCAGTCTCTTCTGCATCTTTGTAGCTCTTTGTTGGACTCTCCAGAGTCTCCTGAACTGGGAAGCCCAGAACTGGACCCAGTATTCCAGGTGTGGCCTCACACGGCTATGGTGGCACTTTAAAGCTGCTCAGCCCGAGGGGCAGCCTGGCTCCAAACAGGAGCAGAACAGACTGTATATAAAACCCATGGAGAACCTCATTCTTTTAGAGCTCGAGGCTGTCAGTGAGCTGGTAGAATAATTCCACTGGCGTTGCAGGAGATAGGGAAAAAGCTTTCCTAGAAAAAAGCCCTGAATCCCAGAAATCACTGCCCTAATGTTTTTGTGCCCATTGCAGTGGTGCCCTCCCTGCCGTGGTGCTTCCCAACCTCTCCTGGCTGGAACCTGGATGTTATGGAAGGTGGGAAGAGCTTTCCTGAGCTTTGAATTGCAAAATCAGTGGAGTCAATGAGTCTGTGTAAACAGAGAGAAAATATTTGCGATGGGTTTGCATTTGAGAGGGGATGGTGGTGGTTTGGATTGGCACTCTGGGCTGTTCCAAGGGCCGGTGGCCAGCAATCAGTCCTGTATTATGGGCAAAAGACAGAGCTCATCAACCAGCTTAATGCACTTTTGGAGAGAATCCTTTAAACATCAACCACGGACACCCCAGAGAAGGTGACCTCGTTAGAAAGAGCAGCTGTGGAACATCCTTCCTCACCAGCCAGTCTGAGAGACCTTCGTGTTCCTAGGCAAAGTCTTGGTGATTCAGAGCTTAAAATGTGATACAGATTAGGGTTTTCCATACAACCCCATCCAAACAGTCAGCTCTACCAAAATATTACCCTGAATACTCCCCATCCAGCCCTCCCTTGGCTTTACCAGTGGGTTCAGGGCATTTTGACTAGTGGTGAGCTTCCAGGCATGTGAACATCCCTGTAGTGAAACCAGTTTAAGGACAGGAAGACTAAAATCCTTTGGAAACACTCTGTTGTGGGCTGAGGCCTCAGAGGGTAGCACAGCAGGAGCCTATAGGGTTTGGCTGGATTTGGGCAGTTGAAGCAGGAGGATCCCCTGTGGTGAGGTCCAGGGGTGGGTGGGATTTGCAGAGGGCTGGGTGGGTTTTGCTCAGCTTTCTGAAGGGACGAGAAATTCAATTATTGCAATTAATCAAGCAGGCATCACTGCTTCTGAGATGAACAGCCCCACAAATTGTTCCTCTATAGCAGCCCTGAGTTTGGGTTGATAATAACTGAACAATTCTCTCTCCATGAGAAGAATCCTTTATCCTTTGAGAAACAATGGGGGAATGAACCTGGAAATTAGTTATTGAAACTGTTGATGAGGGAGCTGTTGATGAGGGAGAGAACCCCACCGGTGAGTGATGCTGGTACCACCAGCAAACCCAGTTGTCTGATGCCTTTCAAGCTCTGTGGGCTGACACTAGCTGGTCCCGTCCCACCAGCATCATTCCTGCCCAAAAGAAATGGCAGTGAGGGGCCCAAAACTGACCCCAGGATTCAAGGTGGAACCTTCCTAGTGCCCTGCCCAGGTCCTGTTTGCCACCCCAGTACTGACACAAGCCAGGATGCTGTTGCCCTTCTTGACCACCCGGCTCATCTTTCTGCTGTTGTCAATCAGCTCCGCGCTCCGAGTTCTTTTCCCTGGGCTGCTCTGCCCCAGCCCATTACAGAGCAAAATGTTTCTGTCTTAGCTCTAGAAAGGGTTTATTTGGGAGGGAATGGGATGAGTGTTTCTTCTCTTGATGGCCATTCTCTTGTGTCCTCCTTCACCCTTTGTGTTTACAGATGGTGATGCTGCTGTTATAGCTGCTAGGTGGAAGCTACCTGGAGAAGCAGAGGAAGCGCTGTCTGTGTCCAGGAGGTCTGTCCTGTACACATCCCCCCGATGCCACATTGCAGATCCGCTCTTTTCACAACAACCCAGATGGCAGATGGGGCCGTGGCTGTCCTGCGAGTGTTGAGTCGCCGTATCACATGCTGGGCTGCTCTCACGGCTTCTGTGGCCTCCTCCTCTCACGGCTCACGGCTCTGCTCCAAAGAGGCTCTAAGGTACTCGGGGAGATTAAAAGGATGATTAAAAAAATAAGAACAAAACCAGATCCGGCAGTCTTTGAAAAGGGGATTTATTTGTAATCACAGAAAAAGGAAAATGAGGTTCCAACCTGCTGCGCTGCAAAGCGGGAGCGTCACGATAAGGACTTGAGCTGGATCCCAGTTCATCTATGATCTTCACCATCTGTAATTCAATAGGGGTTTATCTGGGCACAGTGTATCCTGTCCTTCCTGCATTTGTACAAGAGGAACATCTCTTTATTCTGTTTTCGATGGTTTGGTTGGAAAGTGGTTTCTGAAGGGCATCATCGTGTAGCACATCCACTGGTTTCCTCACAAGCCTTTGAAGCAAATGGGGAGGGGTAATTTTTAACTCTGCGTGTTGTGTTGTTCTAACTGGAGCCTGAGGGCCTGCAGCACGTGGAGGAGGGTGCTGGAAACCTTTACTTCCAATTAATTGAGAAGAATTATGTCAAGGGGTGTAATTACAGCCCTTGAGTCAACACCTTTGTCTGTAGTGCCTAAATAATGAGCAAATTTCCTGCAGTCTTTTCTGAGCTGAAGTGCTTCTCCGAGCCCTGAAGGTGCTGTTGGAGCAAAGGGCTGTTGTTGTGATGCTCTGTGGAGCCTCAGCTGTTAGGATTAGGGTTTGTAGAGCTGGAGGAGGGTCCTGGAGGATCTGTGGGCAGGCTCTGTGCTCAGATTTACCAGCAAGCAGCCTCTGCCCTGGTTTTACCTTCAGCATTTCATGCCCATCAATCTGTTCAATCTGTTAAATAATTTCTAATTAAGAATAATTTATCGGTGGGCACTGGATGAGAATCTGTAGCGAAGCACACGCGGACACGGGGCTGTTTGCCACGTCCTGTTTGCAGCAGTGATTTAGCTCCCTGCCCCCTTTTTGAGCTGCCTCTCATTAACAATCCAGATAACTTTTCTAATCTGGTCCTGGAAGAGCAGTCAAATGTGTGATCTCTAATTAATGTGACTGCTGAGAGAAGAGAGACTCGTGTCGCTATCATTATAATCATAGGATCACAGACTGGCTTGGGTTGGAAGGGAGCTCACAGCTCACCCAGTGCTAAACCCCCCTGCCATGGGCAGCGACACCTCTCACCAGACCAGTGTACCCAGAGCCCTATCCAGTCTGGCCTTGGACACTGCCAGGAATGGAGCAGCCACAGCCTCCCTGGGCAACCTGTTCCAGGGCCTCAGCCCCCTCCCAGGGAGGGATTTCTGTCTCAGATCTCATCTCAATCTGCCCTGTTTTAGCCTGAACCCATCCCCCTAGCTTTATCGTCAATAGTACCCCGAGTTCCTCATCCCTTTGCTGATCAAACCTGGGATGTGTTTCTCCCTGAAGTCTCAGGGTTTGGGAACTGGTGCCTGCTGACTGCTGGGCCACTGCCTGCAGACAGCAGCTTGGTGACAAGGGCTGGCATCTAAAACTCTTTGTCTGCAGAGGGCTCAGCAGGAGTGTCCTGGCTTCCATGGATGTGATTTTCTCTTCAGTGTCTCATTGCTTTGAAGGTTTAGTGGTGTTGGTAGGGCTAGTAAAAGGTTGAACTTGATGATTCTGAAGGTCTCTTCCAGCCAAAACTGTTCTATATTTCTGTGATTCTATGACTGTGTGATCGTCTCTTGTATCAACCTCTGTCCTACTCAGGGGTTGTCCAAGGGGCTAATTTTGCTGCAGAAACAAGAGATGGGAAATCTGGGAAGAGAACGACCTAAACTGACAGTGAAGAGTTCAGTAACTCAATTTGACCTCACTGGGTAAAGGAAAGAAAAAAACCTTTTGGTTGTCTGAGAAGGAATTGCGAACTGTCAGCAGATGAAGGATTGCAGGGCTCGTTGCTCAAACTCATCTCACCAAGGGGCTGAAGCGGTCCTGGCCCCATCCTGCAGAACAAACCTCAGGGCATCTGGGCTCTACTGCCTTTGGGATGTTGCACATTAAATAACCCTCTTTCTTTAATTCCTCTGTTTCAAAATCTAGGTGAAAATTAGTTAAGAATGGAGAGCAAGCCTTGATTAATCTTGGTCTCTCCTGTTTAAGGAGCAGGTATTTTTAGCTACTGCTTGTTCTGTGAGTTTGTGAAGACTTGGACTGGATTCCTGTGCCACTCTGCTCAGCTGCTGGATGACCAATGGGCTGCTGTGGGGTGAGTTTGGGTCATCTTCTCCTCAGAAAGCAGCAAGACCCTGTGGGGGTAACAAGAAGTAAAGCTTATGAGGAGAGATTGAGAGAGTTGAAGCTGTTTAGTTTGAGGAAGAGGTGGCTAAGGGGAGACCTCATCTCTCTACAACTACCTGAAAGGACACTGTAGAGATGTTGGTGCTGGTCTCTTCGCACAGGTCATTAGTGATAGAAGCAGAGGGAAGGGCTTCAAGATTCAACAGGGGAGGGTTAGGCTGGACATCAGGAAGAAATTCTTCCTGGAGAGAGTGGTCAGGCACTGGAATGGGCTGCTCAGGGTGGTGGTTGAGTCCCCATCCCTGGATGAGTTTAAAAGTTGCTTAGATGTTGTGTTGGGGAATCTGGTTTAGGGGTGAACTTGTAGAGTTGCTGGTTGGACTTGATGATCCCAGGGGTCTTTTCCAACCTTCATGATTCTGTGATTCTAAATGAAAATGAAGATGAAACCAAGAGGGTTTTGTGGTTTAAAAGGATGAGAAAATGGACATCTTCACACACTGTGATGAAGACTTACTCACACAGCCAAGGTAGGAATGGCCAAGGGCTTTGTGAAAGGAGGCATCAAAGAGCCATAGTGTAGTCAGAAAGACAAGTGCACGTGTCAGCATCATTTGAGACCAGAAGAGGCTGTCACTGCTCTGGCAGGGAGGGTTGGACTTAGATCATCTTTCAAGCTCCCTTCCCACCTGTAACATTCTGTCATTCTGTGATTCTCTCCTGCTCTCCTCTGCTCAAAGCCCTCAGTGAGACCTGGAAGAAAAGCAACTGTGCACAGTGCACTGCCCTTCTGAAATCCAGTGCAGGAAGCTGTTGGCAGCCCAAGACATCCATCCTCTAGTTAGCCAAAGATTTAAATATTGTTGACAGTGCAGAGAAGGTCGATAGCCACATTTAATGACCTCCTGTTGAAGGATGGCTTGAGCTGTAGCAACTATTGACTAGGCTCTAGCAGCAGTAAATGAATGAAAACCATCACCCTGTACACCTTCTGCAGTCCTGCTGGTGGGATGGCACAGCTCCTGCTCACGGGAGCAGCATGCGTGTGCCTGGGGCTTCCTACACACCTGCTCTTTCGAGCTGTCTGCAAGCATCTGGCTGTAGTGGATGATGTCCAGCCTCCAGCAAAGCTTCCACGAGTTTTATCTCCAGCTCCGGTGCAAGGCCAGGGCAGGGGGTGCTGCAAAATCCAGTGGCTGTACATTCCATCCATCTTGGGTGAAATAACCCTTTCCTAGATCCCAGTTGTTTGATTAAGTCACTTGGATTTTTTTCTTATTGATCTGATGCTTCTGGAAGTCAGGCATTGGTCACCAGAGGAAGGAAAACACAACCTCTCTTGCAGGATGAATCTGAACTTATTAGTTGAGATAGGAGCAAAGTCAACCGTGGTTCCTTTTTTAGCTCCTTTCTTCCCTGCTCCGTGTTGTGACAGGGCTGTTCCTTCCGCTCAGCTAAGAATAGTCCCCAGGAGCAGGCTCAGCCATGTGCACCCCGGCCCTTCGGAAGGAGTATGGGAAGGGGAAAGACTCCCCCAGCTAATGGGTTTGTGTTATTTCTACCAACACTTAGCTGTAGTTTAGAGGTGGATTAAGACTCTGTGGGTCCTGCTCCATGCTGGTCTGTGTTGGATTCCATCCTGAAATGCAATTTCTCTTCCTTCCATCTGTGTCCTGATTGCAGGAACTTTCCTCTTCCATTCACCCACCTGGAGAACTTGCAGTGAGTTCAGTTTTGAACCCTTCCCTCCTCAGAAGTGGCTTCTGATCCTCATCAAGGTACCTCATAGATCCATAGGACACCACGTTGGAAGGATCATCTAGTCCAGCCTATCCAGCTAGAATAGAGTTGAAATTAGCTGTTTAAGCAGCCTGTCCAGTTGGATCTGAAAACTACCCCATGTAGGGCAATCGACCCCTTTCCTTGGGAGCTGATTCCAGGGGTTAATTGTTCTCTTCTCCAGGCTGAACCAACCCACCTCTCTCAACCTTTCATCATAAAGCAACTCTTCCAGCCGTCTGATCATCCTTATGGCCCCAGTCAGTGAGAGCAGCAACATCACTTTTTCCAGTAGGAGACTGGGATCACAGTTATTGAGGCTGGAGAAGCCCTCAGTGCTCATCCAGCCCAGCCCAGCACCTAACATCACTACTGCCACCAGACCAGGGCATTAAGGGCCACAGCCAGGCTGGCCTTCAACTCCTCCAGGGATGGGTACTCCACCACTGCCCTGGGCAGTCCATGCCAGTCTCTGATCACCCTTTCTGTGAGGAAGGGCTTCCTAACATCCAACTTAACCCTCCGCTGGCAGCTTCAGGCCCTGCTTTCTCGTCCTGGCCCTGGTTGCCTGGGACAGGAGCCTGACCCCCACCTGACTACAACCTCCCTTCAGGGAGTTGGAGAGAGGGACAAGGTCCCCTCTGAGTCTCCTCTTCTCCAAGCTGAACACCATCAACTCCCTCAGCCTCTTCTCATCGGCCTTTTCCTCCAGTCCCTCCCCTAACTTTGTTGCTCCTCTGGACCAGCTTCAGCCCCTCTATCTCTTCCTTTAAATGAGGGGATGCGGAGACCAATCCCCTTGAAGTCCTGCCCTGCCTCTCGCAGATGCTTTGAGTGCCCCAGAATGCACTTGCCAACATGTTAAGCCACAAATACCATTTTGTATTCCCCCGACAAGTATTCCAGAGTTTGAGAGAAGTCTTGCTGGAGCAGATGCCAGCCAGGAGCTGCAACGAGAACAACAGCCACAGCCTCACTCGGAAGCGTCAGTATTTTGAATATTTGTCTTAAACGAAGCTGACTCTGTTAATTTTATTAATCTGACATGAGGCAGGAGAACATATGTTGCTGCAAAACACGCCGCGTCTCTGAGGGCTGCCTGCAGGTGCCACGTGCCTTGGCACATCTCGCCCTCACTGCAGCAGCCCTTCCTGCTCCATTGGATAAACTCTTCTCGGTATTTGCTCCGACAGCTGGAGAGGTGACTCCCTTCTGCTGCGGAATCCATTCACGTAAGAGACATCATCAAGAGCCCAGCTCTGGCATGTGTGGGGGGGGGTGTTGAAGAGTCAGGACCAGAGGATGCTCATTTCACCCAGAGGCTGGTACAGCTGCACGAGCGAGCAGTTGTGCTCCAGAAATGGGGGTCGGGTCTGTTTGTCCTCTCTGCTCCAACAACACTGATGCTGATGGGGCCCTTTGAAAAGCTGAATTATCATCGCTTGGGCTTTGCTAGCTGTAGTTTTCACATCTGCTATTTGAGCAGCTCCTCAGCTGCTTTTCCTCTGCCCAGCATCTTTAAACGAGTGTTTGGCCACAGTCATGTTGAGTAAAACAGGGAAATGTGAGTTTCCAGAACAATAAATGAAGGGGAAATGATCATCTTCCTCCTGTGCCATGGGTTCAACATCTCCCATCCATAGGCTCCTTCAGCAGGAGAGGTGGTGTGGGAGGACAAGGCTTCCCCTGCAGCAAGCTAAAGGGCTTTCAGGTCAGGTTCACCCATCAGGAACTGTGTGTCAGGAGCTCTAATATCAGCAACTCTATTAAATAGGTCACGGATTCTATAGAACAGAGTGGGTTTGGTTGGAAAAGTTAATCCAGTCAAAGTGTTCCCCCAACACTGCTGGAGCCCCATTAACAACCTGTCCCTCACCCCACATCTTCATGGCTTTGCAACCCCACAGATGATAGACTTGGTTGTCTTAAAGGTTTCTTCCAACCCAAGAGATTCAGGATGTTGGGCAGGTGGGCTGTACCATGACTGTGGTGGTACTGGTTCTGCTTAATGGGGTGAGGAGGGTGGTGGATGAATGTGTGGTGATACCAACATGGCTTTTCCAGGACCTACAGGATTCATAGAATCATAGAATCATTAGGGATTGGAAGGGACTTCAAAGGATCATCTAGTCCAATACCCCTGACACAGCAGGATCACTTAGACCAAGTCATAGAGTCAGGGTTAGAAGGGACCACAGGATCATCCAGTTCCAACTCCCCTACCAGGGACAGGGACACCCCACCCTAGATCAGGCTGGCCAGAGGGTCATCCAGCCCAGCCTTTAACACCTCCAGGGATGGGGCACCAACCACCTCCCTGGGCAACCCATTCCAGGCTCTCACCACTCTCACAGTGAAGAACTTCCTCCTCACATCCACTCTAAATCTACCCTTCTCCAGCTTTGCTCCATTCCCCCNGAGGTTGGGATATCTCCTAGAGAAATATCCTTCATCCTGAGGTGCTCCAGCCATTGGGATTACAGAATCACAGAACATTAGGTATTGGAAGGGACCTCGAAAGATCATCCAGTCCAATCTCCCTGACACAGCAGGATCCCCTTGATCCAGTCACACAGGAACATGGCCAGGTGAGGAGTTTGAAACGTCTCCAGAGAAGGAGACTCCACAACCCCCCTGGGCAGCCTCTTCCAGGCCTCTGTCACCCTTGCTGGGAAGAAGTTCCTTCTCACATTGATGTGGAACCTCCTCTGTTCCAGCTCACACCCATTGGCCCTTGTCCTATCACTGGGTGCCCCTGAGCAAAGCCTGGCTCCATCCTCCTGACACATTTATCAATATTCATGGGATCACCCCTCAGTCTCCTTTTTTCCAAGCTCAAGAGACCCAGCTACCTCAGCCTTTCCTCATCAGGGAACCTCCACTTCCTTCTATGTGGCTCTGTGCTGGACCCTCTCCAGCAGCTCCGTGTCCTTCTGGAACTGAGGGGCTCAGAACTGGACAGATTCCAGATGTGGTCTCAACAGTGCAGAGTAGAGGGAGAAGACAACCTCTCTCCATGTACTAACCACCCCATGATGCCATTTGCCTTCTTGGCCACCAGAGCCCACTGCTGGTTCCTGGCCATCCTGCTGACCATCAGGACCCCCAATTCCCTTTCTGCTGTGCTGCTCTGCAACAGGCCAGTCCCCACCCTATACCGGTACCCGGGGTAAGAGCATTTCTGAGTTGAAATCAGAGCAACGAGGAGCAGCAGCGAGCAAAGTGCCCGCGGCCTTCCTGCTGATGCCGGCACAACCACTGCTCCCAATTAGCAGCAACTCCGGTGCCATTAGCAGCAGCCTGGATTTAGGGCAAGCACCATTCCTGACCAATTTTGCATCATTTGAAAGAAAAAAAGCCCCCCTGAATGAAATCCCACTGTTATTAATAACTTCTTTAGCATATTGAGGTGGAAGCGGTACAGACGTGCTGTTACCACAGAAACAAGAGCTCCAGCTAAAGGGCTGGAGGTGGGATTCTCCCCAGCACAGGAATGACCTCCAGCAGCTCTGCTGAGGGACCCAGGATGAGGAGCTGGACTGGAAGTAGCTTGCCTTTACCTTTTCTTTTAATCAACAGAAAGAAATGATGATCATTCGAAGCAGGGAGGTGGGGAAGGTGGAGTTAAATGCTGTCTGCATGGAAAAAAGCCTGAAATGCTTTTACTGGGGGCTTAAACAGAGAATCCAGCTTCCAGCATCTCCAGTCTGAAAAAGGCTGGTACCTGTGTGCTGCAGCTGGTGGAGGTGACACTGCACAAAAACACAGTGGGAAACAAACCCAGTCCCGTCCTGGGGGATGGAGGGATGAGAAGGATTCCCAGGGAACCCAGCTCATCCCTCTTCTCCCATAGCCATCACTATAGATCGCAGGCTTCAGATCTGGGGCACCAAATATAATCAATTATTTTAAAATGGGGTTTTAGAGCAGCTTCCAGGACCTGAAGGGGCTACAGGGAAGAGGGAGAGGGAATTTTTATGACGGGCTCTAGTGCTAGGACAAGGAAGATGGGTTCAAGCTGAAAGAGGGGAGACTGAGATGAGATCTGAGGCAGAAATCCCTCCCTGGGAAGGTGCTGAGGCCCTGGAACAGGTTGCCCAGGGAAGTTGTGGCTGCTGCATCCCTGGCATTGTCCAAGGGCAGGTTGGATGGGGCTGTGGGCACCCTGGTCTGGTGAGGGGTGTCCCTGCCCATGACAGTGGTTTAGCACTGGGTGAGCTCTGAGCTCCCTTCCAGCCCAAACCACCCTGTGATCCTATGAAAAGCTCTTCTGTGACTCTTATAATCTTGTTTTGCTCTTCATCATTCAGCCAGAGGTGCCTCCCCTATGAATCACTGAATCACCAAGGTTGGAAAAGACCTTCAAGATCATCAAGGCCAATCAAACTGCCATTTGGATTCCAGCAGCTCCCAGTCTCTGTGAGTTGCAAACATCTCAAGAGGTACAGAAGGGACCAGGGTCTGTCTCTGAGGCTGAGGATCGCTCTGATTCCACCTTTAACTTCTTAGATACCCCATCCCTTCAAGCTTGCCTGTGTGAACCCCCTGGGGATGGGGGAAAGAGAGGGAAGGAGGGAGCCTGGCATTGTTGGGCTGGTGGCTGGGCTGTCCCAAGCAGCTAGACAAGGGCTGGGCACAACAGGGAAGAGATGACTGTGAAGCCATCCACAAAGGATGCAAGAATTAGCCCCTGGGCATTCATTTATTCAGCAAATGCACTGTGGGAGCTGCCAGCACAGTAAATTACTAGCAATATTGCTAATCACTGCCCCTGAGAGTTTAATTGTGCCCAGAGCACAGACAATCCCATTTGCAACGCTCAGCTCTCATCACACTCCTTACCGTCTTCAGTGGTTCCTATCTCCTTTATTTCCAGATCATTGGGGCAATCTGCTGCCCCAGAGGAGGCAGCACCCTCCCCAAAAGCCACTGAGGGAGCTGCGTCGATGCTGTGGGGTGGAAAACAGGGCATGGGGAAAGGCAGGAGAGGCAGAGGTGCTTCATCCCCTGCCAAACATCACCACTCGGCACACGTTTGCTAGAAGGAGAACATAAAATATTGATTTCGAGCCACGCATCTCCCATGCCCCTGGAATGCTAAGTTTTACTAACAATTTTTGGAAGCTACGAGGCTCTGTTTTATGATAAGAAGTGTGAGAAGGGTTTTAATTGTGGGCAGAGACAACACAAGAGTCGCGGGAGAGTCGGGCGGGGAGACACTGAATGAACTCTAACCAGGACAGTGTAGAGTCTGGCATCTGGGCAAGAACAACCCCAGGTACCAGTGTAGGGTGGGGACTGACTTGTTGCAGAGTAGCACAGCAGAAAGGGAATTGGGGGTCCTGATGGCCAGCAGGATGACCAGGAGCCAGCAGTGGGCTCTGGTGGCCAAGAAGGCAAATGGCATCATGGGGTGGTTAGTAGATGGAGAGAGGTTGTCTTCTCCCTCTACTCTGCACTGCTGAGACCACATCTGGAATCTTGTGTCCAGTTCTGGGCCACTCAGTTCCAGAAGGACACGGAGCTGCTGGAGAGGGTCCAGCACAGAGCCACATAGAAGGAAGTGGAGCATCACCCTGGTGAGGAAAGGCTGAGGGAGCTGAGTCTCTTGAGCTTGGAAAAAAGGAGACTGAGGGGTGATCCCATGAATGTTGATTCTGCTGTGACTAGATGATCTTTCGAGGTCCCTTCCAATCCCTGCTGTTCTGTGATTCTGTGATTCATTGCTGCCCAGTGTCTGTTCCATGCTCCTCCTTGGTTCTTGTGGAGGTTTAGGAGCTCTCCTGGATCCTTACAAATTGCTGAAGCTAAGTGAGGACCATGGTGCTTACTGGATCCTGCTTTTCATGGTCTCTTTGAACTGCTGGCAGAGACACAGACACAGGTCATTAGGGGTTGGAAGGGACCTCTAGATGTCATTGGATCCAACTCCCATGCTTGAGCAGGTCTATAGAACCTAGTGCAGGTAATAAAACCTGTTTGTTCATCCTGATACCCCCTTCCCATGGCCTGACACTGTCCAGCAGTAAAATGTGTTAAATTATGCTGGGAGGGAAGGGATTTGTTGTTTTTTCCTAGATCCTATAAGGTTTGAGCCTTTTTTCCTAGATTCTTTAAGGTTTGGGATGTTTCTTCCTAGATTCTTCAAGCTTCTTGCCCTCTCCAGCTACCTCAAAGGAGATTGTAGCCAGGCTGATGCTGGTCTCTTCTCCCAAGTTCCTAATAATAGGATGAGGGGAAATGGCCTCCTGTTGCATCAAGGGAGGTTTAGATTGGGGATCTTAGGAAGAAGTTGTTTCCTGAGAGAGTGGTTGGGCACTGGAACAGGCTGCCCAGGGAGGTGGTGGAGTCCCCATCCCTGGAGGTGTTTAACAATCGAGTAGCTGGAGCACTTGATGCCATGGTGTAGGGGTTAGGGAGATTTTGGACTGAGGGTTGGACTTGATGCTCCTGGAGGTCCTTTCCAGCCATGATGGTTCTGTGATTCTATGATTCTGAGGTCAACTGGCTGGTCTGTGGGATTCCTCAGCTTCCAGCTGGAGCCTGGCTGTAGAGGTTCTGCTCCTTTTGCTGTGTGGAACTAGAAGGCAGCAGGATGAGGTATTGAGTTCCTTTGTTCAGTTTAGATCCTCTCTGAATGTAGAGCTCTCAATGGAGTGTTGAGGAATCAGGTCATTTTTAGGATGAATCCGTAACGGTTTATCCTGCAGCCTCAGCTGTTCCAACTCATTTCACATGAAACTCAGCGAATTTGGTTTCTCCTTAATGAAGCTATAAAGTCTCATTCTTTTTCCTTTCTCTCCCCCTTTCCTGCATCAATGTTTTCTAGGCAGACACAGTGTGATTTGGTTTGAGAAGCTGTTTCAGGGGCTCTGAAGAAGCAGCTGCAAAGGGATCCTCTTTTTCCCAGGCTCTGTTGGAGCTGTGTGGGACCAGGCATCACTGAATCCTCAAATCACAGACTGGTTTGAGTGGGAAAAAAACCTTCCAAGCTCCTCCAGTCCCACCCCCTGCAGTGGGAAGGGACATCCACAACCACAGCAGGTTGCTCCGAGCCCCAAAGTCCAGCCTGACCTTGACCCAGAGAGCCAGCTTTTTGGGTTTGTTCCTTTAACTGGTTTATTTATATTTGCACTCAAGCAAAGAGCAGGACTGGGATCAGATGACTGGAGTCACTTTAATTGTCAGATTGTTCTTTCTCACTGCAGATTCAGTTCTGAAGAGCAGAAGGGTTGGCAACACTGAGGAACACATAGACATCAGACTGAGGTGGTTGAGATGCTGTGAGCAACCATGGAAAGCAGCAAGTGTGGAAGATGTGATGATGTTTGACATGAGAAGCACAGCCAAGGCAGGAAGGACTTTGAGCCAGAGGGGCCAAGGGACTTGTTGGTGAAGGCTCTGCTGGTGCTTTCCTCACTGTGATGGGTGCTGCCCTCCGACACCCTCCTGCCAATCCTGACTGCTGCTGCAACCACCAGTGAAAGGGCTCGTTGACAAGACCGTGGGGCACAAAAACCAGGGCAAAAAGATGGAGACATAATTAAAAATTAGGAGCTGGACTGCAGATAAGAAGATTAAGGTATTAGCCCATGGCTAAAGCTGCAGCAGTGACACAACAGCACTTAATTTCCTTCCCCAGTACAGATCCAATGCTTGGTTTGTGGCTGTGCCATGATGGGTTTGAGATGGCTGTGTGGGTCATAGAATCACAGAGTCATCCTGGCTGGAAAGGACCTCCTGAAGCATCAAGTCCAGCCCTCAGCCCAACAGCTCCCTAACCCCTACACCATGGCCTCAAGTGCTCTAGCCACTCAGTTGTTAACACCTCCAGGGATGGGGACTCCACCACCTCCCTGGGCAGCCTGTTCCAGTGCCCAACCACTCTCTCAGGAAACAACTTCTTCCTAAAATCCAATCTAAACCTCCCTTGATGCAACAGGAGGCCATTTCCCCTCATCCTATTATTAGGAACTTGGGAGAAGAAACCAGCACCAGCCTGGCTACAACCTCCTTTGAGGTAGCTGGAGAGGGCAAGAGGGTCTCCTCTCAGCCTCCTTTTCTCTAGACTCTATGACCTCAGTTCCCTCAGCTGCTTTTCACAGGTCCTGATCTCCAGTCCTCTCTCCAGCCTTGTTGCCCTTCTCTGGCCCTGCTCCAGCCCTCCCCTGTCCAGCCTCGTATTATCCTCTCTCAGCAATGACATTTCCACAAAACAAGATGGAATCAGTTTGTGGGGATGGGGTTTTTTTGCAGCCATCAATATTTCTTGGGGTTACATTTGCAGGTCCCTTGTTTTGAAGCAACAATGTCATTGTTTCTGAGCCTGACCCGTTCAGCCTTGCCCTTGGCCAGATATAATAGACTTATTGATCATCACTCAGACAAATGGAGTAAAGGAACTTTGTCGTTCGATGAAAAGCTGGAATTGACCTCGTGAGTTGTGAGAGGAAGAATCTGTGCTCCCACTCCTCGCTGATACAGAGTAGACATTAAGATTTATTTAATGATTTCAAGCCTCCACAGCAAGATGTTGGTATTTTAATGCTCTCCCTGCAAATCCAGCTGTTTTACAGCAGAGTTCATGTTGAAACTGTTGTTGAAATAAGCCATGAGGCAGGCTGGATACTCATCTGGGAGTCTGCAACCTGGCTGGTCTCACTGTGCCCCAGCCCAGCAGCCCAGGGCTTTTGGGTGTCTTTGGGACCCACTCAGGGCGAGTGGCTGCTTCAGCTCCTTTGCTCAGGGGGTTGATCAGGTCTGGGCTCTTGGGGTCAACCCACCTTGGGGTGGTGATCACAGTGTTGTGAGGCTGATGTCCAGAAGCTGATGGACATTGTGCTTCTCCAGGCTCAGTGCTGCAACTCTCAGCTGAGGATGAGCTTGAGGAGCCTTTCACCTCACAGCCAAACAGCTTGACTATCAGCAGCTGGCGAGTCATTGATCTCAGTAGTTTCCTGCCAGCAGTTTTAAAGTGCTTTGAATTCTTTGTGGTAAGAAACGATGACAAAAACTCAGGGTTCTGGTTTCTGGAGTTATTTCTCAATGCACTCTGAGTAGCAGAGAGGGCTTTGCAGGGCTCTGCTGCAGGTCACTGCTTGTCCCAGGTCAGTGCTGCACACACTGCAGTTCCTCAGGGCAGAGGGCAGTTATTTCTAGCTGCCAGCCATACAAACTCCTCTTGCTCTCTAGCAGAGGCTGGTGTGACTCATGTGCTCTGCCAAGTGCAGAGGCAGAGGAGCTGCATTTCTCCTGCCTCTCCACCTGCCCAGCCCAGGCTCTGCAGACTGGGTGATTAAGAACAATGCTTGCAGCCCCTTGGTTTAGTGTGAACCATGCCAAAGCATGGTCTGCTCTCACCAGCCCCAAGTCCAGCACCTGAGCATCATGTCCTCACAGCTGTGAGGTCCCCCATGCACCAGGAAATGCAGCCATGTGTGCAGATTTCAGCGCTCTGAGCATTTCCACAGTCTTCTCTGGACCCACTCCAACATCTCTTTGTCCACATTAGCAAGTGGAGTTGGACGATACGCAGCTGCCCACCACAGAGGTGCTTGGAAAGAGACTTGAGGAACCCTCAAAGCTCCTGATACCCTCAAAATGTCTTAAACATGTCCCATCCCAGCCTGAGGTCCCTCATGGGTTTTTCTGAGCCGTGTCTAGTGATGGTCATGGTGCTCCTGGAAGAGAAACCTGGAAGGAAAACCCGAAAGAGAAACCTGGAAGAGTAACATGGAAGAGAAACGTCTTCTGGATCCGTGGTGTCCAACAAAGATTGACATGAGTACCTCTGCAAGGTGCTTTAGGACCACAACAAAGCTGCAGGCTGGTTCAAGCAGGAGCTTAACAAGTCTGTTCCTGATAACAAACATTCCCAATGCAAATCCACAGAGAGAGCTCTGCTCTTTGCGACTGGTGTTATCGATGGGCGAGCTGGAGCTGGCTCTTGTGGAAGGAGAAGGAAAGGCTCTCTTTGACGTCAATGCGAATTAAATCGAATCCCTGGAAAGGATCCAGGATGAAAGTGAGTGAATAATTCACAACTGATAATTTATGCAGAAAATGTAGTTTCCTCCCCGACTTCAGGCTCGTCTGTAAAAGGGAAAAGATTACTTCAGCTGTGTTTGTTGCTTGGGGTTGTTCAATTAAGCTGAGCGAGGCTTTGAATCTGTGACTCTGTGAGTCTCGGGTTTGGGTTGTGGGTTGACTGTACAGAGTGTAGATGTCTACTACTTCATCTTCAGGAAGCCCCCCACCCTGTGCTGGGTAGGGACCATTTAGCTGAGCTTCACCATGACGCTGGTTGCTGCACACTGGTTGAGTAAAGCTTAATACTTGCAGGGCTTGACCCAAATCTCTTTCCCATCTCTTGCCCTTGGATTAAGCCCATGAGCAAAAACAGGCTGGAAAAAAGAGTCTTGTCGTAGATGCTTATGATGCTCAAGAAAAGGAAGAGATGAGAAGAACTGGGGAATTTTAGTCAGCACTGAGTGTTTTCTGCATCTCTTCAAGGAAAGGAAGAAGCAAGAATTGGGAAATTTTAGTCAACACTGAAAAAGTTCACTTCAAGAAAAGAAAGAGGTGATAAGAACTGGGGGGGTTTAGTCAGCACTGAAAGTTTTCTGCATCTCTTCAAGGAAAGGAGAAAGCAAGAAGCTGGCCCATGGTGAACTTGTCCACCACAACTGCCCAGGTCCTTCTCTGCAGACCTTCTTTCCAGAAGTTCAACCAACCCCAAACCTGGACAGGGTTATTCCCTGCTAGATGCAGGACCCAACATTTGCCCTTGATGAACTTTATTGGATGCTCCA
Source organism: Rhinopomastus cyanomelas (assembly GCA_013400115.1). Classification (NCBI taxonomy): domain Eukaryota; kingdom Metazoa; phylum Chordata; class Aves; order Bucerotiformes; family Rhinopomastidae; genus Rhinopomastus; species Rhinopomastus cyanomelas. Next base: position 186,651 of record VXBP01007395.1, read on the forward strand.
AGGCCAGGTTGGACGGGGCTTGGAGCCTTCCAACTTGTCCTGGTTTTGGAGCCAGTGGTGGAACCCTCACAGGGCAGATTCTTTTTAATAAGATAATTTTCAGGTAAGAGAGATCAGGCAACTGGTATCAAATGCTATAACTTTAATGGGGGAAAATAAGAGGTGTAATGAGATGAAAGAGGTACAAGAGGAGAAAGATCGAATGTACAAAGAAACAATACAAATGAGCTCAGTCTAGAGAGATACCAGTGCTGAAGGATGGGAGGCAGAACTGGCATGAAGGGGTGCAGCCCCAGATTGACTGTGGCTGTGGGAAGGCTGCAGTAGCAGAGTGGAGCTCAGAGGAAAACTAAAGCCAACCCAGAGCCAGAGCACTCTCAGGCAGCCAATGCGCCGCAGGCGAAGCGAAGAGCCAAAAGGAAGCACTCAGACCGCGTCAGAATTGTGTCTGGGTGCTCTTTTCTCTCCACACCTTCTTCCTCTCAGAACCCCCAAAGGGCTTGTGTCTGTGTTCTCTCAAAACCTTCCCCTCAGCAACCTTCCCACTTGCCCACCAGCACTGCTGCTGAATCACTCTGAGTGGAACAAGAGGACAGACTGGCAGGGAAATACCTAATCTAAACATTGATCAGTGCCAACCCAATACACAACCCAAATGCAAACCCCGTGATTCTAAGAACTGGGACATTTTAGTCAACACTGAAGATTTTTTGCATCTCTTCAGTTTCTTGAAGCATCTGAGGTTTCTGTGAGGTCCTGTCTTTCTGTAGGATCTGTCTGGTGAGCTGTGAACAAGAGGAGCTGCACAGGATACCCAACCTCTCCTTGACCCACACATCCTTAGGGATGTTATCTGAGGATCCCTAAGGGAGGTGATTGTCCCCCTGCACTCAGCACTGGTAAGGCTGCACCTTGAGTACTGGGTCCAGTTTTGGGCACCTCAGTGCAAGGGAGACACTGAGGTGCTGGAGCAAGTGCAGAGGAGGGCAATGAAGCTGGGGAGACCGAGTGGTCTTTTGCCTGGAGAATAAATCTGATGAGGAGCCATTGAGAGTGTTGGGGCGGTTTAGTTTGAATCATAGAATCATAGAATCATTACGGATTGGAAGGGACCTCGAAAGATCATCTAGTCCAATCCGCCTGCCACAGCAGGATAAGGAAGAGGAAGTTAAGGGGAGACCTCATCTCTCTCTACAACTACCTGAAAGGACACTGTAGAGATGTTGGTGCTGGTCTCTTCTCACAGGTAATTAGTGGCAGAAGCAGAGAGAAGGGTTTCAAGCTCCAACAGGGGAGGCTTAGACTGGGCATCAGGAAGAAATTCTTCCCGGAGAGAGTGGTCAGGCTGGTGGTTGAGTCTCCATCAGTCTCCATCACCCTGGGCTGCCCAGGGTGGTGGTTGAGTCTCCATCCCTGGATGAGTTTAAAAGTCACTTAGATGTGATGTTGGGGGATCTGGTTTAGGGGTGAACTTGTAGAGTTGCTGGTTGGACTTGATGATCCCAGGGGTCTTTTCCAACCTGAATGATTCTATGATTCTATGATCCTTCCTTAAAACCCCAAGAACAACCCCTAGATGTTGAGCTCAGTCTCAACATCTTATTGGATGTGGGTAGGTAATTAACAAAGGGGCTAGTTCCATGGAGTCAGCTCCATGTTCTCAAAGCAGGACACAAGAGACCCTAAAGGAGTGATGGGCTCCGTTAAGCAGTGCATGAGTCATTAGAGATGTGAGACTTTAAAGGAATTAGAATTCTTCTTCAGACAATTTAATAAATGATTTATATTTTAAAGGAGAAAACTTACCTGGAGTAGATAAAGAAAATCAAAATATCTGTGTATTTAGGGATCATCCCAGTTGCAGAAGGACAGGGGGAGAAGGGACCAGCTTCGCTGGCTATTGGAGACCACTCACTACTTTCAGCTGCTCACAGCACCTCCCTCCATCCAGAAATCTCAACACTAAGTTAAGTGGAAGCAAAGACATCAGTTCCTTGAGGAGCTTCATTAGTGATCCCTCTGCAGCCAACTGGCCTTGAACTCCATGTCCATCCTGCCAGCCCTGCCCTGATCCTGCACTCCCCAGTTATCTACTGGTGATCAGTGCTAGGATAAGGGGGATGGGTTAAAGCCGAAAGAGGGGAGACTGAGATGAGATCTGAAGCAGAAATCCCTCCCTTGGACGGTGCTGAGGCCTTGGAACAGGTTGCCCAGGGAGGCTGTGGCTGCCCCATCCCTGGAAGTGTCCCAGGCCATGTTGAATGTGGCTCTGGGCAACCTGGTCCGGGGAGAGGTGTTGCTGGCCATGGCAGGGGGTTGGGGCTGGGTGAGTTCTGAGCTCCCTTCCAACCCAACCCAGTGTGTGATTCTGTGACCCCAGGCCTTTCTTCCATGTTCCTTCTCTGCTCCTTTCCAGATGCTTGGGGACTGAGTTCATCCACCTTTATTTTCAATATGAAAGATGATTCAGGAGATGAATTAGCACTTTGGGGTTGTGGGACTTGATGATCTCGAAGGTCTTTTCCAACCCTAATCACAGACTCCCAGAACATTAGGGATTGGAAGAGACCTCGAAAGATCATCCAGTCCAATCCCCCTGCCACAGCAGGATCCCCTAGATCTGGTCACACAGGAACATGGCCAGGTGGGTTTTAAATATCTCCAGAGGAGACTCCACAAGTCCCCTGGGCAGCCCCTTCCAGGACTCTGCCACCCTCACTGGGAAGAATTTCCTTCTCAGACTGATGTGGAACCTCCTCTGTTCCAGCTCATACCTGCTGCCCCTTGTCCTATCACTAGAGGACACTGAGAAGAGCGTGGCTCCATCGATTCTATACCTCATGGCGGGGCTGTTCATGCTGTGATCTGGAGATGGAGCAGCAATCACCGGCCTTTCAGGAGGGACTTCCAGACCCAGCTCCTGTGGATTGGCTCATCAGGCTCAGCTCAACTCTTCCACGCGTCTTCTCTTTTTGTCAGGGAGATCAATGCAATCAGCAGGTGCTGTTCTGAGCTTTACGTAACCCCTCGCATCAATTAACATTCAGCTGACAGGCCGAGGTGCACCGAGGAGAACAATCCAGTCCTCGTAATCAGCCTGCTGGGGAAGAGACGCTGTCACTGCAGCCCTGTTCCATCCACTGAGAACAGTCCCGTACGCCCTTGTCAACAGCCAGGCCAGAAAGAGAGAGGAAGGATGGTCCGACTGAGAATTCAAATGCAAAGCATCTTGGTGGAGCTGAACGTTCTGAACAGAAAGTGCTGTCAGCGCTGGGCGAAGGGACTTCTCCCCCTGAGGACACTTTCCTCTGGTTTAACAGAGCTGCTGTTCCAGTCGTGTGCAGGCAGATTTAAACACTGTGCCCTGACAACATCCACGGGACCCCGGCAAGCGAAGAGCAGAGCAAGCAGCTTCTCGCTAGGATGTTCATGGTTTGATGCTGAGCCATTGGGTTTGGTCTGTCTGGAAATGTGTGAGGAGCTGCTGCTGGGGCACTGCTGGTGTTAATTGTGTTAATTATCCACCTAGGAGCAGGACGGAGAAAGGACAGCAATAGGCATCTGCAGTGTGCAGGCCCCATAGTGCTGGGACCTGTCCTGTAAATCCCTCGTGTCCCGGGTAAACGTGCTCTGGGGAGGTGTTGTGCATCCATGGATGGAGCAGAACTGCAGCTCGCGCTCCCTCAAAGCTCCCCACACCTCCCAAGTCCTGGTCAGGCAGTGCGAAAGGAGTAACAGGAGATGAAGCCAAAGGCTCCAGTGGAAGGAGGGAGAGGCTCAGTGCTCAGCAGTGCCTCAACTTGGGCATGGAGCCACAGGCAGCTCCTGCAGCCAGGACTTCTCTCTTCATCCCTATGGCTGCATCAGACTGTGCAGGGCACTGGGGGAACTGCAGAGGTCTGGCACTCCAGCTGAGTGTGAGATCTGGGGATCTGAAAGGAAAATGAACCTGGGGCTGTCACAGCTAAGAGCATCCCACAGGGCTGGTGCTGCCTCAGGTAGGAGAACACGTTGTGACAGCAACATTGGGGACAGACTCGGGGGGATCCAGGAGAACAGCGTTGTTGGCAACTACCACGTGCACCAGGAGCTGCGGAGGTCTGGGAGGCACCTAGTGCTAGGGACAGGGCTCGGAATAGAAGCTGTTAAAGCAAAACAGGCAGAAGAGGATGAGAGATACATCAGGAGGAGCCACGTGTGGAGAGAAGCCAGTCAGAGCATAGGAAGGCCTGGGGTTTGGAAGAAGACACCATGGTGGGTTATGCCACATGAAATCATTAATGTTGATCAATATGAAAAGGGCAGGTGTCAGAAAGATGGAGCCAGGGGCTCATCTGCTCAGGGGCACCCAATGATAGGACTAGGGCCAATAGGTGTGAGTTGGAACAGAGGAGGTTCCACATCAGTGTGAGAAGGATCTTCTTCCCAGTGAGGGTGACAGAACCCTGGAAGGGCTGCTGAGGTGGGGTTGTGGAGTCTCCTTCTCTGGAGGTGTTTCAAACCTGCCTGGATATGTTCCTGTGTGACTGGATCTAGGGGATCCTGCTGTGGCAGTAGGATTGGACTGGATGATCTTTTGAGGTCCCTTCCAACCCCTAATTTTCTGTGATTCTGTGAAATCAGAGGGTAGCTGCTAATGATTAAATGATGAAATGATGAAGCCCCAGTGGGTTCAGGCCAGGTTCTTGGTGGGTTTATAAGGTTTGCAAGTCCTAAAAGGACCAAGATGGAGCAGTGAGAGTTAAATAGGGACCAGTTAATCTGTCAGGAACATTTTTTATGCAGGTCAGGAATGTTTTTATGTGGTGGAATCCCTGTCCAATGAAGACTTAAATAATATGTGGAGCTGGTGCTGAGAGACCTGGGTTTGTGGGGACCTGGCAGTCACAAGGATTCTTGTACAAGATGATGAGTGAGTGCTGCTTCTGAGGACTGACCGGAGCTCCCACTCGAGCTGGACATGGTTCCTTCATGGGCTGCAGCTGCTGGGAGCTGTGGTCGGTGCCTGGGTGAATTCAGCCCATTTGCAGTCCATCCATCTTTCATTGAGGAAATCCTGATGCATTTGATCCTTTGGAAGGTGTTGAGCTTTGCCCAAGTGATGGTTCAGCCTGGGAGTGGGAGGAGTGGAGCAGGCAGAACCTTCTCTCCAGCATCAGGAGGAGCTGACAGCTGACAAGGTGAGGGATACATAGGACAGGGGGTACCAGCTCACCAGGGAGAGCTGGTCTTCAGGTGAAAAAACCTCAATCTAGGAGAAAGCACAAGGATTTTGGAGCAGATGTCTAGGATTCTTCTGCCTTAGCTCAGGGTTTGTGTAGGGTCTAGCACCGCTGGCTCCGGGCTGGAACAGAAACGATGCAAGGAAGGACAATGGGGCTGCTGGTGAAATCAGGGTTTGCATGTGCAGAGCCCTTTCAAACTGAAAAAAAAAGGGGAACGTTCCTATAGAAGAGGGTTCCTCAGTAGTTTTTGCATTTGTGGAGGGTTCAGTATTTTGTATAAATTAAAGAAAACCCTCCTAGCTGCAGAAATGCCCTGGAACACACTGAGCAGGGGAGCAGGAGGAAATATTGCCTGGTAAGTGATAATATATCAAGGTTCCTCTGCTCATTATCAGCATCAGAGACATAATCTACATAAAATGTAGGTCACAGCATCCCATTTAACACTCTGTTCATCCTTGGTGTGAGAGGCAGTTGTGTGCTGCTGCACAACAAGCTGTTCTGATAAGGGATTTCAATGGCAAAAGCCTCTGTCAGATAAGCAAATGGGATTTCTTCCTCCAGGGATGCTGGGGAAGGCTGGGAGAAAGCCCCTCCATCCCATGGAGGGTCTGAGGGCACTAAGGGGCATCTCCAGAGGTCCCTGGGCAGGAGAAGGTGGTGGCAAAGCAGACAGGAGAAGGTGATGGCAAAGCAGACAGGAGAAGGCAGGTGGAAGGGACCAGTGTGTCCTTCTGCGCTGGCCTGAGGGATGGGGAGAGCCACACCAGCACCATTCCTGGACCCAAACGAGAGCAGCTCCAGCAATTTCAGCAGTTGCAGAGTTACAGAATCACAGACTGGGTTGGAGTGGAAAAGCCCTGTCAGCTCATTGAGTCCTACTGATCCTCCAGCCCTGCCAAGTCCCCATTGACCTGTGTCCGTCACCCACATCTTCATGGCTTTGCAACCCCTCCAAGGATGGGGACTCCCCCATTGCTCTGGGCAAGCTGGGCCAGGCCTGGGGAACCCTTGTGGGGCAGAAATTTATCTTCAGGGCCAACCTCAACCTCCCCTAGGGCAATCCCCCACCTGGCTCCAACCCCTACCTGGCTCCAACCTCCTGAAGTTCAGGGAGCTGTGGAGAGCCAGAAGGTCACCTCTGAGCCTCCTTCAGTTAAACCCCTCCAGTTCCCTCAGCTGCTCTTCAGAGCACTGGTGCTCCAGCCCCTTCCTCTGCTCTGTTGCCTTCTCTGGACCCACTCCAGCCCCTCCATGTCCTTGTGGCGCTGAAGATTCTAGAGCTGAGCCCAAGATTCAGATGAGATGTAGGAGAGATCCAGTGACATTTAGCTCTGCAGGCACCCTGCTGCCACCTGAGCTCAGGTGTTTTCTGGTCATTTTTCTTTCCTCTTGGTGTCTTTGACAGTCACTCAGCCCTGCAATCACTGTCACGGGGACAGGGACACCAGGAAGCAACACCCACATGTGTTGGTGCCGGTGGCACTGCCCAGTCCTGGTCTCAGCTCTCTCCTTTCACATTGAGCATCCACATTTGGTGACTTTGGAAAAGTCTGAGGTTCTCAATGACTTCTTTACCTCAGTCTTCACTACAAAGGCCTCCAGCCACACTCCTGGAAATACTGGCACTACTGAAAATAATGGCAGGGACTGCAAAGAAGAACTGCCCATCATAAGTGAAGATCTGGTTCATGATCACCTGAAGGACCTGAAAGTGTTCAAGTTCACGGGACCCGACGGGATACACCCACAGGTACTGAGAGAACTGGCAGATGAGGTTGCTAAACCCCTCTCTATTATCTTCCAAAAGTCATGGTGGTCTGGTGAAGTCCCCACTGAGTGGAAAAGGGGAAACACAATTCCTATTTTCAAAAAGGGTAGGAAGGAGGAGCCAGGAAACTACAGACCAGTCAGTGTCACCTCTGTGCCCGGTAAGATCATGGAGCAGATCCTCCTGGAGGCACTACTGAGACAGGAGAATAGTGAAGAGGTGATTG
>VXBP01007395.1:194199-218960 GCA_013400115.1 Rhinopomastus cyanomelas
TCTCCTATGAAGATAGACTGAGAGAGTTGGGGCTGTTCAGTCTGGAGAAGAGGAGTCTCCCAGGTGACCTTATTGTGGCCTTCTAGTATCTGAAGGGGGCTACAAACAGGCTGGGGAGAGACTTTTTAGGATGTCAGGTAGCGACAGGACTAGGGGGAATGGAGCAAAGCTGGAGATGGGTAGATTTAGAGTGGATGTGAGGAGGAAGTTCTTCACTGTGAGAGTGGTGAGAGCCTGGAATGGGTTGCCCAGGGAGGTGGTTGGGGCCCCATCCCTGGAGGTGTTTAAGGCCAGGCTGGATGAGGCCCTGGCCAGCCTGATCTAGGGTGGGGTGTCCCTGCCCATGGTAGGGGAGTTGGAACTGGATGATCAGGTGGTCCCTTCCAACCCTGAGTGATTCTGATTCCATAACTTCTCCAGTGAAGTGATCCTGCTGTGGCAGGAGGATTGGACTAGATGATCTTTTGGGGTCCCTTCCAATCCCTAGTGATTCTATGATTCTATGACTTTTTGGGGGAGGTTCTGTTCGCTGAGGACACCACAGCTGCAGTCGATGTCCAGTGGTGATCGCTCAGCAGTTCTCCGATGCACTGTAGATGCTGTTCTGCATAATAGTGAGAGAATTAGAGACATGAAACATCTCCAAACTAATTAATCAATAAAGAAGGTGCAGGAGATGGTGACAGACAACCAGAAGGTTGCTACAGGTGAAGGCTGAGCAGAGATGATAAATGGGGAGGGGGAGGAGGGAAGAGAGGAAATACTCTGGCACAGGAAACCTGAAATAATAATAGAGCAAAGCTTCTGCCTGACTTTCTTCGTCAGGGCAGAGCATGGAAGCAGCACTGTGTCAGGAGATGGATCATCAGGCAGCTGAGGTTTGTCTAAATCATGGAGATGAGGGAGACACGGAAGCACTGGGCTGGAGCCCATAAGGGAGACAGACCATGAGGTGGGAGGAGTTGGTGCAGTATGGATGAGGACTAATAGGACTTGCAAAGCCAGGAATAGCCCTAAATCTGGGTTGTGGCAGGCAGAGAGCGCTGGACTGATGGCTAACACCCACCCCGACCTCAACGGCAAACAAAAAGGATTGGGGAAACAAGGAGAGCAGCACCATGGGCTGGTGATCTGGAGCCTAACAAAACCAGGAGTCTTCCCTGTTGTGGTCTTCAATAGAATCAGAGAATCATAGAGTCAAAGGGTTCTAAGGGACCACCAAAGGGCATCCAGTCCAACTCCTCGACACTCAGAAGGGCAAGCACTTGCCAGACCAGGTCGCCCAGAACCCCAGCTAGCATGGTCTTGAATGCCTCCAGGGATGGGGCCTCCACTTGTACAGCTGCTCCTGTACAGCTTCAAACCATGACCCCTCATCCTATTGTTCCCTGCCCTTGGGAACAGCCTTCTCCAGCCTTCCAACAGCTTCTTTCAGAGGCTGAAAGGTCACAATAAGGTCCCCCTGAAGCCTTCTCCTCTCCAGGCTGAACAGCCCCAGCTTTGTCAGTGTGTCCCCAGAGCAGATGGGCTCCAGCTCTCTGAGCATTTCCATGGCCTCCTCTGGACCTGCTCCAACAGGTCCTCCTCCTTCTGGGGTTGGAGCAAGTTGTGAGGGAAGTGTGTGGTCAGATAGACAGATCTATACAATCCTGTAAGTGTTGGCATCTCAGCAGACAGGCTCCATGCACAGAGCTTGCACCCCCTCTCTGAGCACTCTGTTCCAGGGATTCCCCCACCCTCAGATTCCAGATTTTTCCCTCCTGTCCAGCGTCACTCTGCCCTTTTCCAGCTTCAAACCATGGCCACTCATCCTATTGTTAGAGAAGAAATGTTGTTGATAAGGTCCAGAGCTGGAAAGAGGCAAAGATGTGTTTGTAGACAATGGGATGGTGAGTAAAACCCATCCTTTGAAGGAGCAGCTGTCATGGCAGGGGTTGGGAGTAAAGTCACTCGTGATATTAGTGATGATCTGGATCAAAACATGGGCCAGACTCTAGACAGAAGTAGAGGATCTCTAGAGTAAGACTCTACAGACACCCCAAGGCTTCTGAAGCTGGAGAAAAGCAGCAAAAACTCGCAGCAAATGCAGTTCAGCAGAGGAAAACGCAGGAAGCTGCATGAGACACATTTGTGGGGTGGGGGGCGTTATTGGGGAAGGAATATGTTCCTCTGCAACCACACAGCTTTCAGGGCTCATCCTACCCCACAAAACTGACTGTAACAGCGAGATCTCCATCTCTCCAGCGGCAGATGAGCTGGGAGTAATGAAGGTGCCACTGGCTCAGCAGGGAAGTCCTTACACGGGATCATTTCCAAACATGAACTGGGGAAACACAAAGCATCACGTTCCCCAGAGCCTTGGGTGCTGTTGTGCTGAAACACTGAGTCTCACCCCTCAATCCCTCCTTTTTAGAGATAATGGTTGGGGTTCCCCCCCCCCGTTTGTTTAACACTAGCTACCATTGGGCAGCTTTTATTTTTAAACCTGTGGACACTACAGAACCTGCGGTTATTTTGTCATAGATGGAATTGTTTCCCTCCCTTCCTCTCCATCTGGAAAGCCCCTTGGAACTCATTTCATGGTCTGCGTTCCCTATTAGAGGGAATGAGGTTGGTTTCTTCACTCAATTCAGGAAAAGTTAAATTAAGCTGAAAAAACTGGGGAAGAAAACAGCTTCTATATTTATCCAGAACCTAGAGGTGCAAAATACAAGGCTGAAACTTGGGTGTTATAAAACCCAGGCTGTAGTTCTAATTTTATGAAATCTAAAACCCAAGACTATATTTCCAATTTTATTAAATATAAATCTGAAATGTAAAACCAGGACTAGATTTCTAACTTTAGGAACAGTCCTAGGGGGTTCCGTGGGAATGAGAGAATCACAGAACATTTGGGATTGGAAGAGACCTCGAAAGATCATCCAGTCCAATTCCCCCAGCACAGCAGGATCCCCTAGATCCAGTAGCACAGGAACATGACCAGGTGGGTTTGAAATGTCTCCAGAGAAGGAGACTCCACAACCCCCCTGGGAAGCCCCGACAGGGCTTTGGCACCCTCACCATGAAGAACCACACACTGATGTGGAACCTCCTCTGTTCCAGCTCACATCCTTTGACTCTTGTCCTGTCATTGGGTGCCCCTGAGCAGAGTCTGGCTCCATTGTCCTGACACCCACCCTTCACATATTGATCAACATTCATGAGATCACTCCTCAGTCTCCTTTCCTCCAAGCTCCAGAGACCCAGCTCCCTCAGCCTTTCTTCAGCAGAGAGATGCTCCACTCTCTTCATCATCTTTGTGGCTCCTTGCTGATGCATAAAAGCATCTCTGTGAGCATCGAGGGGATGAAGCCTCCAGCCCCAGTGCCCTGCACACAACAGGGAGTTTAGTGCTTGAGGGTCTAACCGTTGCTGTGTGCTTTCAGCATCCTCATCCCTCCAGCTGCAAGCCTCCCTCACAGAATAAATGGTGTTTCTGATTCTCTTTGTGTTTCAGGGTTGAAACTGGTGGGTGCTGATCCTATGCCACCTTCTGTTGGTTTCCTTTTTCCCATTAAAGTTTCCCATAAAATACTCCTGGTGCTGAAGCCCAGCAGAAGTTAATGCTTTGTGAATCATAGAATCCATGGGATCGTTAAGGTTGGAAGAGACCCCCAAGATCATCCAGTCCAACCAGCACCCCAACCCCACCCTGCCCACTAAACCATATCTCCCAAGGCCACAGCTACTTGGTTGTTGAACCCATCCAGGGACAGTGACTCCTGCACCCCCCAGACATCAGAAACCAGAAAGGTTTCTGAGTGTAGTAGAGACCCCAGGGCTGAGCCCCACACAATCAGCAGCCCCAACACCAAAGGCTGGGACCTTCACCCAGTCTTCTGCCCACCTCCACATGCTTTGGGATGTGAAGGGTGATGTTTGAGAAGGCACTGGGTACCTTTGAACAACACATTCCTGCATCCACATGGATAAAGACTATCCAAGGCCAGCTGAGCACATCTTTGAACCTGAGCAAACCAGTCTCGTACTGTTTGCTCCAGAGTCACAAACTGGGATGGGCAGGCTGGATTGTGGAAAGAAGTGCAATGAGGAGACACCTCTGGACCAGCATGTGCTGCTGGTGGCACAAATGTCGCCCCTTCTCTGCAGCCAAAGGGTGGCAGTGGGTTCCTGTGTTGGAATGAAGCCTGGATGTCTTCAGAACCCTACTTGTTTCCTGTTCACACTGCATCTCCGTGGTGGATTCCTGCAGCACCCACTGGGTTTCTGCAGCACCCAGCAGGTTCCTGCAGCACCCAGCAGGTTCCCACAACCCTGCAGATTTACAGGAGCTAGGTTGGGATGTGGGAAGGCAGTTTCACATCAAGTCCTTGGCAGAGTGCTGCTCCCTGATGGGTGGGTCATTCCCTGATGGATGGATCATTCTCTGGTGAGTGCAGAATTCCCTGATGGATGTACCGTTGCCTAATGAGCAGATAATTCCCTGATGGATTGATCATCCCCTAATAAGTTGATTTGTTTTAGATGTTTTGTTTAATGACATTTTACTCACAGCAGGTTTGATGGGAACATTCCATTGATCTATGGGATTTCTTTCCCCTCGTCACAGATTCGTGCAGTTCAATCTTTGCTTCTTCTGCACCGAAAGCGTCTTCCAGTGAATTGGCTGATAAGGAGCCAGAAATCCAATGCAGCCACCCGGACGGGGCGGGAATGCTGTTTGGTTTTGAGTGCCCAAGCACTGGGTGAATGATTCATGGTGAGTTACAGGGGTGATCAACCCCTGCCAGGGGGTCAGTGGGGTAGGGCTGGACATTTTTATTTAGAGTTGAGAAATAATGAAAATTAAAGGTGAATCTAAAGGGCAATGAGGTTGGGGAAGGGTCTGGAGATCAAACTCTGTGAGGAGTGGCTGAGGCAACTGGGGCTGGTTAGCCTGGAGAAAAGGAGGCTGAGGAGAGACCATATTGGTGTCTGCAACTGCCTGACAGGAGGGTGGAGAGAGGTGAGGGTTGGTCTATTCTCCCCAGTCACCAGCAATAGGACGAGGAAATGGCCTCAGGTTGCACCAAGGGCAGTTGAGGTTGGCCCTGAGGAGAAACTTCTTCCTGGAAAGGTCCTTAGGCCTTGGAACAGGCTGCCCAGGGAGGGGATTGAATTGCCATCCCTTGGCTGGGTTTCACAGTCGTGGAGACCTCTTCCCCAGGGACAGGGTTTAGGTTGGATTGGGACAGTTGGGTTCAGGGTTGGACTTGATGAGCTTGAAGGTCTTTTCCAACCTAAATGATTCAGTGATTCTGTGATACAGCAGCTGGTTTCCACAAGCATCATGTGGTGACCTCACTCCTACAGCAGTCACATTTTACTCTGTAGAGAGGAGCCCCCAGCTTTCAGGGTGTGAAGAGGTCTAAACCAACTCTTCACACCTTGGATCTGGAAGCCAACGCGATAGTCTTTCTCTCCATTCTCATGAGCTCAGGGCCATGCAGCTCCACATCGAGAGGGCAGCCCAGAGCCTTGCAGCGTGAGGAACAATTAACGTGGGATGCAGCATCAACTTTATCTGCAACTGAAAGGGGAAAAAAGAAAGCTCTTACCATGGCAACTAACACAAGGCAGAGCCCCAGTGTCCTCACCCCACAGCAGCAGCTTCCCCGTGCAGAGCGGGTCCGTGCGCTGCATCTTCACACGAGGCAGGAACGTGCCTCGGTTGATGACATTAATATTGATTGAGGAATTTGATGACTAAGTGTGAGGAGGAAGCAAAATCCTGTTTGGTGCTCTGAATAATTCTGAGTGGTTATTTTTAGGGCAGCATGAGATCAGTGATTTATGCCCAGCCCTTAACGCTGTGACGGAGCCAAGGACCAGGTACTCCGTCCTGTTCCCAGCACCTGATGGCTCCGGGCCGCAAATCCACCCTGGTTGGTGTCACCATCAGTGGGTCCCTGGGGGTTTGTCCTCCCCTTATTACGGGAAGAAACAACAGGAGCTTTTTTTCTTTCCACTCGTCCTTTCTCAAGGCTTTCTGCTTCATCAGCATCCTTTGGAATCCAGAACGAAACCAGTTAGGTGGCAACATTATTTAACTTGAAAGACCTGTCCAACACCTTCCTCTCTAATCAGGCAATCAGGGTATTTTTTGGATCAGAAGAGACTTTGAAGCTAAATCAAGTCCAAGCATTTCCCCAGCACAGCCAGGTCCCCACTGTCCCCTGCTCCTCACCCCACATCTTTGCACCCTCTCCAAGAACAGGGACTCCCCCACTGCCCAGGCTTGGACTGGATGAACCTGAAGGTCTTTCCCAGCCTAAACAATGCCATGATCTGTGAGATCTCAGGTTGTTATCCCTGCTTGTGTGTGCACTGTGTCCTTTCCACGTTCCCACGTACTCCAGCCATGGGCTGCTGAAGGGAAGCAGTCTTACAATGAATTCTGCGGGGTTTGGAGCCCAGCCCATGCTCCTGGCACCTCCTGGCACTGAGCATCTTCCAGAACAGGAGGAAACCCCAGCAGCCACACAAAGACCTATAAAAGTGAGGGGTTCATGTCTTCCCCTCCCACTCCCCCTGTTGTTACGCTGTTTATTAGGGAGGATGGCTGCGATTTCTCCTGCTCATTTGGAGGACCCACGTTCCTCCTGCAGGAGAACCCCTCCTGCCACGCAGGGAGGAGAATGATTCAGTGGCGTGGAGGCTTTCCAGCCTCACTTGTCTCCCTCAGTTGTCAGGGAGGATGGTCTGAGCTGAATTTTAACAAACCTGCTTCTCTGCCAGCTCCTTCAGCATCGGTGGAGAAAAATAAATGGAGAGTTTGAGGCAACCCGAGCACAAATCACACCTCACCGCACACAGTCCTGTCTCCTGGAGAAGATGCTGCTGCTGTCCTGGGCCTCCTGGTCAGCAGTTACTGACAGAGATCATCTGCAGGTCAGGCAGAGTGGACAACTCTGCTCTTTCAAGGTAAAAAAAGGGTTTTAAAGAAGCATCTTCTGTGCTGTCCTGCACTTGGAAACACTCCCCATTCCCTCCCAGAGCCTCCTGGAGCCTGTCACTTCGGGGCTCTTTTGTTCTCTGGAAACCTTGAAGGTCTGACTGTGCTCCAGGAAGCTGGTGGCTGTCACTCAGCAGCCCAGGGGGGAGCTGAGCAAGATGCAAAGTTAAAAAACCCGACTGGGGGGGTTCAAATGTGATCAGATGTGGGTGCCTGCGGTTTCCCGAGGCAGAAGCATGGTAGGGAGAGAGTTTGAAGGACACTGTCAGCTCCTGCTGCAGGCATTTTAAGGGATGGGTTTGCTACAGCTCACAGCTCTCATTGTTCAGAGCTGGTTTTTGAGGCAGCTCATTGTGACTTTCACTTCTCTCTCTACAGGAGATGAATTCTACACCCAGAGCTTTCACCATCTCCAGCAGGAGCATCCACCAGCCGGTAAAAAGTCTCAGAGGAAACCTCTCTGAGTTTACTTGTCAGAGTAAGGGATGGAAGCTCTGCTGGGGCCACTTGGTGCTTTGAGAACTTGCAGCCAGCTTTGGGAAGAGATGCAGGAAAGAGCCCTCTCCTCGCGGGGACCTTTTCTGCAGCAATAACCACCCAAGGGTGGTGACACCCTGGGTTGGAAGAGGTTCCCTGTCCCATCCCACTGCCACCCCTCTGGACGAAAAGAGGGATGAAAATGGTCCTTGAAACCCTCATGGCAGCATCCATAGGGCTAAAGGAATCCTGGAGGAGCAGGAACATGTCACCACTGGCGAAGCCAATGCAGTGTTAAAAGCCCTCAGTACATGGAATCATGGAATCACAGAATCATTAGGGTTGGAAAAGACCTCCAAGCTATCCAGTCCAACCATCACCCCAACCCAGCCCTGCCCACTGAACCCTGCTCCCCAGGGCCACAGCTACCTGGATGTTGAACCTCTCCAGGGATGGCAACTCCCCCCTCTGTGGGCAGCCTGTTCCAACCCCTGAGCACTTTGTAGGGAAGAGATTTCTCCTGATGGCCAACCTAACCCTCCCGACACAACTTGAGGCCATTTCCTCTTGTCCTGTTGCTGGTGACTGGGGAGAAGAGACCGACCCCCTTCTCTCTCCAACCTCGTGTCAGGCAGTTGCAGACAGCAATGAGGTCTCCCCTCAGCCTCCTTCTCTCCAGACTAATCAGCCCCAGCTCCCTCAACCAGTCCTTATCAGCCCTGCCCTCCACCAGCCCCTTTGCCAGCTCTGTTGCCCTTCTTTGGCCCTGCTGCAGCCCTTCAATATCCTTCTGGTACTGAAATGCCCAAACCTGACCCCAGTACTTGAGATGAGGCCTCTCCAGTGCCCAGTGCAGGGGAAAATGCAGCAAACTCGGCGCATTCCCTCTGTTCTCCACTCCTGATGTGCTGTTTAAATCAGGCATGAGTTCCATGTCTGCTTGGTTTTACCTTTCCAGCTGGAACTAAGGGGGACTCGAGATCTCTGGAGCCTTGTCGTTTGATTATTCTTTGTACACCAGCTCCTGTTGAAATCTGCCATGTGTTCCCAGTGGAGAGCAGGAGCAGCACCAGGCTTCCACAGACCCCTCTAGATGCTAATTCTGGGCATCTGGAGGAGTCTGACTGTCACAGCAGCAGTAGGGACCACCTCACAGCCCCGAAAGCCAGGCTGGATGCTTATACAGGGCTTGGTGTTGCTGGACCCTGTGCTGGAGAAGCTGCTGCCTGGAGGATCCTTCACTACCCGATGTCCCGGAGCTGCAGGTGGATGAGTAGCTCCTTCTGCAAATGCTGTGCAATGATCCTTTACTGATGGGACCAGCTCTTGCACATGGGCTGTGAGAGGCAGAAACCAAGTGTAGGGTTTGCTGTGCAAGCTTTTGGGTCTGGATTTTGGGGCTGGCTGGTTTTGTTGGGGCATTTTGGTTCTGATGAGAGCTGAGGCTGTGGGCAGCTGCCCAGCAGCAGGTCTGCACCAGGAGCTGTGGAGAGGCACTGGACAAGCTCCTCTGCAAATGGGACTCTGGTTTAGCTCTCAAAGAGTCTCCAAGCATCCAGTCCAACAGAGGCCCTAAAGCAATGCCCACAAGAAACAGGTTTGAGGTCCCTGATAGATCTCAGCGGAGTGTTTCCATGATCTTCCTTCCCTGGTCAGAATTATCAGAGGTCGGTACCAGCCCAGCTTGGAAAGCAAAAGGACTCAACAAGGGTCCTCAGGAAATTGGCTGTTGGGGAGTGAGACAAGAAGCCTCTGAGCTTCCTTGATGGCAAGGAGAGTGTAATGCTGGGCACGTTTGTGTGGAATTGCTTCAGGCTGTTCCACAAGGCTCCAGAGTTGCCTCCCTAGAACTTGGGCAGTGCTTTGTGTCTTTTAGTCACTCACAGGCTTTTGCTTTGAAGGACTGTGGCTTCTTGAGCTGAGCTCTGGCTCTCTAGGGCTGGTCCCACTGCTCACACAAGGGTGAGAGGGGAACCACCACCGTGGTGCCTCATCAAGAAGCAAAATGTATTTTCCCTTATCCATGGTGATGCTTTTCTTAGTGTGACCTTGGGTTTCTGTCCTATAAGTAGTGAGCATCAGCCCCACAGTGATCCTAGTCCCTCTTGACACCAACATCTGCTTTGCAGGAGCTTGGCTGAGCAAAGATCTTCCATTTCCTGCTTCAAGTCTGAGCATCATAGATTCATAGAATCATCCAGGCTGGAAAAGACTTTCAAGGTCATCCAGTCCAACCACCCCTCTACAGCCCTCAACCACTAACTCAGCTCCTCTAACACCCTGGCTGCCCATGTCTTGAACCCCTCCAGGGACACTGCCTCCAACCCTTCCCTGAACAGCGTGGTCCAAGGCCTCTCCACTCTTTCTGGGAAGAAGTTTTTCCTCAGATCCAGTCTGAAACTTCCCCTGGCACAACCTGACCCCATTTCCTCTGCTCCTATCACTAGTCCCTGGGGAGAAAAGGCCAACACCCACCTCACTCCAACCTCCCTTCAGGTAGCTGTAGAGAGCAGTGAGGTCTCCCCTCAGCCTCCTCTTCTCCAAGCTGCACAGCCCCAGCTCCCTCAGGCTCTCCCCATCAACCCTGTTTGGCAGCTTCAGAGCTCCAGCACACAGAGTGCTGAGCACTGGTGGGATCCCCATGCCCCTCAGCCCACCCCGACGCATGGAGGGTGCTGCTGTGTTTCTATTTGAGAGTCTCCCTGTATTTCCCTTCCCCTGCACGGGTGATGCAGCTTTCTATTATTTATAACCAACCTTTCCTGTCCGGCCTCCAGGAAAGAAAAACTTAACTTAAAAATTCATTTTCTTCAGGAAAAAGTAGTGAGTGAATGTGAAAGGAGATGTCTCCTGCATTAGCTGCCCCGTGTTCCCAGCCCATCACGGGGGACGGGCTGTGCACGTGTCCTGGCCGAGCGAGGAGATGTGTCTGGGGAATACTAAAAGCCTCATTTTTCATCTCCTTTTACATTTATTCAGCCCTGTTTTACACAGTTTCATCCTGCAGCCTCTCTAAATACAGAAGCAGATCCACTGATGCTCCAGGAATGCTGTCTCCATCTTGCCTGAGGAAGGAGGGAAGATCAAACCTGGTCCTGTGGAGTGATGTCTCCGTGGGGAATGTGAAATGGTGTTTTCAGGAGGGTTGATCTCTGGGGTTCACAAAGGTGGTGAATTAGCCACGGGGCTTCACCGTAGGATAGGGAGGGCAGAGAGCTGCTGGAAAGGGGGCAGAGAAGGGCAACTGGGCTGGTTAGGGGTCTGGGGAACAGGTCTGGTGGGGAGAGGCTGAGGGAGCTGGGGCTGTGCAGCTTGGAGAAGAGGAGGCTGAGGGGAGACCTCACTGCTCTCTACAACTACCTGAAGGGAGGTTGGAGTGAGGTGGGAGTTGGCCTCTTCTCCCCAGGGACTAGTGATAGGAGCAGAGGAAATGGGATCAGGTTGTGCCAGGGGAAGGTTCAGACTGGATCTGAGGAAAAACATCTTCCCCGAAAGAGTGGGGAGGCCTTGGACCAGGCTGTGCAGGGAGGGGCTGGAGGCACTGTCCCTGGAAGGGTTCAAGAAATGGGCAGCCAGGGTGTTTGAGGAGCTGAGTTAGTGGTTGAGGGTTGTAGGGTGGGCAGTTGGACTGGATGACCTTGAAAGTCTTTTCCAACCTGGATGGTTCTATGAATCTTTGATCTACCATGATCAGGTCATGGTAGGACTGAGAGACTCTTAGCTGCCAAATACAACCTATCTGGTTTGGAAGAACCAGTGAATCCCAGACTGGTTCAAGGTGGAAGGCACCTCAGAGCTCATCTCCTCTAACCTCCTGCCATGGGCAGTGACACCTCACAATCAGACTGGGTTGCTCAAGGCCTCATCCAACCTGATCTTGAACTCCTCCAGGGAAGGGGCAGCCACAGCATCTCCGGACAATTGATTCCAGAGGCTCTCCACCCTTGCACTGAAGAAGGTCTTACTCAGATCAAGCCTGAACCTTTCTCCTTCAGTTTCAAAGCAGTTCCTGTCTTTCTGTCACTGGTTCCTCTTGAGCTGAATGATTTGCTCATCCCTCTTTACCTACTCTACCTACCTGAAGGGCTCTGAGTCCTCTAGTTAAGGGATCAGTACGGTTCCACGAGCCCTGCGCTGCTCCCTCAGCGCAGCGCAGCGACTACATTCAGCTGGCTCCCAGCCTGGCCCATATGGCTCCTCCAGTTACCTAATTGCGCTCGCAAATCTCAATACCTCAATTTAACCGACTGCCAGCAGCCCTGCTGCTAAAAATGAAGACACCGAGGAGTTATTCCCTTCCAGAGAGCCGGGGAGATCGGCTGAGCCGCTCCGCTTCATCCCACTGCAGCTGTTGGCCAGGCAGGGCTCCTTCCCTTGGGGATGCTCCGTGTGTTGGGCAGAGCGGCTGCTCCTCCGCCGCTCTAAGCAGTTGCTGTCACACAGAAGAGCCCAGAGTGCAGGCAAAGCCACCGCCCCTTTGATCATTTCAGTGTGTGGGTTTCAGCTTCCAAACACCTGCGCTTCTCCACCTACATCCTACCCTTTCTGATGACCACAAGCAGGACTTTCCCCACATTTTCTGCAGTAGCCATATCCATTCCAAGCTGCTCTCTCCCTCTGCAGAGTCTTGGCTGATTGGAAATGTCAGTTATTGTACTGGATGGCATTTCCTGCCCTGTGCTGACTCTGGCTGTGGTGGGGATTGTTGCGAGAAGAGGCTTCACCCTAAACCTAGTAGTAAAGACTTGGTGCAAAAGCCTGAGCTGCCACAAATCATTAAGGAATCTGGGAGATGCTATCAAGGATGGAAACCCCACTTGTCACCCATCTAACACTTTGTAGTGAAGTGCAGGCATTTTCCCAGTCTCTCTGAGTCTTCTTCACAGAATCACAGAACATTACAGATCGGAAGGGACCTCGAAAGATCATCCAGTACAATCTTCCTGCCACAGCAGGATCCCCTGGATCCAGTAGTAGATGAACATGTCCAGGCGGGTTTGAAACATCTCCAGAGAAGGAGACTCCACAACCCCCGCTGGGCAGCCCCTTCCAGGACTCTGGCACCCTCACTTGGAAGAAGTTCCTTCTCACATTGATGTGGAACCTCCTCTGTTCCAGCTCACACCCACTGCCCCTTGTCCCATCACTGGGTGCCCCTGAGCAGAGCCTGGCTCCAACCTCCCGACACCTACCCTTTCCGTATTGATCAACATTCATGGGGTCACCCCTCAGTCTCCTCTTCTCCAAACTCAAGGGACCCAGCTCCCTCAGCCTTTCCACATCAGGGAGATGCTCCACTCCCTTCATCATCTCTGTGGCTGTGTGCTGGACTCTCTCCATCAGCTCTGTGCCCTTCTGGAACTGAGAGACCCAGCACTGGACACAAGATTCCAGCTGCAATCTCAGGAGGGCAGAGTAAAGAGGAGGAGAAACTCTTTCAATCTCCTAACCACCCCTGTTCTGATCTACCCTTGGTGCCACTGGCCTTCTTGGCCATAAGAGCCCATTGCTGGCTCTAGGCTGTCCTGCTGTCCACCAGGACACCCAGGTCCCTTTCTCCTCTGCTGCTCTCCAACAGGTCAGTCCCCACCCTGTCCTGGTCCCTGGGGTTGTTCTTGCCCAGATGCCAGACTCTGCACTGCCCTGGTTATAGTTCACTGGATTTCTTGTTCCCAGTTTCACGCTTCCTGCAGCTCTACCAGTGCTGCTCTTGGCTTCTTCAGAGCTGCTGAGACCCAAGTGTGATGAAACACTGCTCACTCTGCTGCGCGAGAGTGTCAAGTGCTGGAGACCTGCACTCCAGCGGTGCCTGGATATTGCCAAGAAGATGATTGAGCTCCACTTGTTGTGGCTGCCAGAGCCAGGCAGGTTGCCCAAAGCACCCAGGAGCTCCAGGAATCCCAACAGACCACAGGCACTTGTTCCAGATCAGGATGAATTCCCTGGAGACATTTCCTCCTCTGCTCTAGAGGGTGGTTTGTTAGATATCTGCCTTCAAAGTCTTGGGTGGTTACTTCCTTCCCAGCTTCCTAGCCCCAATCACCAGTCAAAGATGAAAAGGAGCTCTTCAGGTTTTTCATTTTCCCTACAAAGTTTTGGAAAATGAGTCTCACGCGCGCGGAGGGAGAAGGTGGCCGCAATGGGGGGAAGCAACAAGAGCTGTTTCTGTCAGGTAGGACCTGCCCCAACTGCCCCCAGTGCTCGAGGTGCAGCCCGCCATGAGCTCCACAAGGTACAGACCGGCCCCAGCTCTGCTTTTCTTTCTCTGCTCTCCTCTCCCATCCCATCCAGTGGCAAATGGGCACAGAGAGCAGAGATGAGGGGAGGGGAAGTGATTTGGGAAGAAGAGCTGTGCCCTCAGACAGGAACTGCGACTCCATCTGGCTGTGGAACGGGAATCTTTCACCTCTGTTTGATACCCGACGTTGCCCCAGACATCTCAGCTGCCATCCCTTTAGGGGCTGGTGATCCTTCTCACTGGATTTCCAAAAGGGCTTCACTGACTAAACCCCAGATGCTTCCCAGGGATTCTTTGTGCTTGTGGCGTCTAGAAAACAGCACCCACCGCACAACGGGGGGTCTCCCATTCGGGGGTGCCTGGTGGTAGGGCTGGCCATGGGTGGGCTGTGCTGCTTGCTGCTGAGGAGAAGGCTGCAGCAAGTGTGGAGCAAGTCTGGCTACCAAAAGCGACACTATGAAATGAAGTGGAGCCCTGGTTTCCTGCTTTTATGGGGCATGAAATGCTCCTAACATGCTGCAGCCTGCGCTGGAGGTGATCATTAGGATGGATGCAAATCCTCCCTGTCGCCGGAGAGGAGAATCACAGGATTGTTTAGGGTAGAAAAGACCTTCAAGACCTTTGAGTCCAACCCTGATCCAAGCTGTCCCAACCCACCCTAAACCCTATTCCTGAGCTCCAGATTTCACTGACTGTGAAACACAGCCCAGGATGGCAAATAAACCCCCTCTCTGGGCAGCCTGTTCCAAGGGCTGAGGGCCCTTTCCAGGAAGAAGTTTCTCCTCAGGGCCAACCTCAACTTCCCCTGGGGCAGCTTGAGGCCAGTTCCTCTTGTCTGATGGCTAAGGGGTTGCTCTAAAGTAGCGAAGAATCGTTGTCTACATTCCCAGTGCCTTTATCAAGCAAACCCCGTCCTGTGGGGAACCAAGGGGCTGGTTGAGTCTGGGCATGAGGATCTGCAGGGCAAGGGCTGATCTGGTCTCCATCAGATCTTACCTGAGTTGTTTAGAAACTTATGGCAACATGTGAAATCTGCTGTTAAATCCTCAAAGGGATTTAATGATGTCCCTAGTCCTGCTGGCCACACTATTGCTGATCCAGGCCGGGACGCCATTGGCCTTCTGGGCCACCTGGGCACCCTGCTGGCTCTTGTTCAGCCAGTTGTCATCAATCCTACCAGGTCTCCATCCTGGCTCAAACAATTTGTTTTACCTTGTGGCCACTAGAACTATTAGGATTAGCAGAGAGAGACCTGGCAGGACTGATGACAGCTGGCTGAACAAGAGCCAGCAGGGTGCCCAGCTGGCCCAGAAGGCCAATGGTGTCCTGGCCTGGATCAGCAATGGTGTGGCCAGCAGGACTAGAAGTGTCATTCTGCCCCTGTACTGGGCACTGGGGAGGCCTCCCCTTGAGTACTGGGGGCAGTGCTGGAACCCTCACTTCAAGAAAGAGATTGAGGGACTGGAGTGGGTCCAGAGGAGCAACGAGGCTGGTGAAGGGACTGGAGGGAAGGTCTGTTGAGGAGAGGCTGAGGGAGCTGGGGGTGTTGAGCCTGGAGGAGAGGGGACCCAGGGAGGACCTTCTCCCTCTCTACATCTCCCCAAAGGCAACCAGGGCCAGGACAAAAGGGCAGGGCTTGAAGCTGCCAGGGGAGGGTTAAGTTGGATGTTAGGAAGCCCTTCCTCAGGGAAAGGGTGATCAGAGCCTGGACTGGACTGCCCAGGGCAGTGGTGGAGTCCCCACCCCTGGAGGTGTTGAAGGCCAGCCTGACTGTGGCCCTTAGTGCCCTGGTCTGGCTAATGGAGTGATGTTAGGTCCTGGGCTGGGCTGGATGAGCTCAGAGAGCTTTTCCAACCCAAATCATTCTGGGATTCTCTTATTCTGTGAATCAAGGATTCAGAGGAACATGCGGGTCTAAGGAAGAACTCAGCAAGTTCTCCTGCTTTGACATCCTTTGGTCTCACTTGCAGCCACTCACTGATTGAAACTCACTGATTTCAACTGTTTTACTGGTTGAAAGCCAAAGGAGCAGCAAACCTGCTGGGGCTGCCTCTGCCCCCCCCAGCCCCCCACACTGCAGCAGCAGGCAGCCGGGGCTCACCCCACATCCCTCATCCAACCCCCCACAGCTCCATCTGCCTCCCACGAGGCTTGGGGTGTTATTAGCGTGCTCCTTCGTACGGGGCAACCTGACAGGAACGTGATTCACAGAGCCAATAACAGCTCTTGGTGACCGTAGTGCAAGCGCTGAGCCCCAGTCCTTAACCAGTGCGGCTCGGAGCGGAAACACTGACTTCAGGTCTGTCGTGCTGCTGCAGCTCCTGGTAGTCAGAAGCCTCAATATCGACCGCTGCTTCGCTCTGTATTTATTTTCCTTTAAAAAAAACAACCCCTAGGAGGATTAGTCACGGCGCGCGGTTTGCTGGCAATTAGTGCCCTCAGTATAGGCAAACACAGTGCTCACGGTGCGGAGCGGCGCTTCACCCCGGTCGTTAGGGCGTGTGGCCATGAATCTGCGGGGTTTTTTCCCCTCTCTGATGAAAGAAATAACTGTAAATAATTTATTCAGGCTTGGATGTCTCCCCAAGCTTTTGTTTAGCACTTGGGTGAATCCACTGCTCCCTTGTCCTGCTGCAGGTCCCACCCCGAGAGGAGGAGCTGCTGGTCCCCATCACTGCTGAAAGTGATTCCATGGGGAATGTGAAATGGTGTGTTCAGGAGGGTTGGTCTCTGGTGGCCACCCATGAGACCTGGGGTTCACAAAGGTGGTGAATTAGCCACAGGGCTTTACTGCAGGATAGGAAGGGCAGGGAGGTGCTGGAGAGGGAGCAGAGAAGGGCAACTGGGCTGGTTAGGGGCCTGGGGAACAGGTCTGGTGGGGAGAGGCTGAGGGAGCTGGGGCTGTGCAGCCTGGAGAAGAGGAGGCTGAGGGGAGACCTCACTGCTCTCTACAACTACCTGAAGGGAGGGTGGAGTGAGGTGGGAGTTGGCCTCTTGTCCCTGGAGATAGAAGCAGAGGAAATGGTGTCAGGTTGTGCCAGGGGAAGGTTCAGACTGGATCTGAGGAAAAACATCTTCCCCGAAAGAGTGGGGAGGCCTTGGACCAGGCTGTGCAGGGAGGGGCTGGAGGCAGTGTCCGTGGAGGGGTTCAACAACTGGGGGTGTTTGAGGAGCGGGGTTAGTGTTTGGGGGTTGTAGGGTGGGCGGTTGGACTGGATGATCTTGAAAGTCCTTTCCAGCCTGGATGATCTGTGATTCTATGTGGTGGGACTCCCCCAGCTCCTCATCTCTGGGTGCTTGAGCATCATGGCTGCGCTTTGGTTCTCCAGTGCACAACTTGATGGGGTTTTCAGTCACCA
Organism: Rhinopomastus cyanomelas; assembly: GCA_013400115.1. NCBI lineage: Eukaryota > Metazoa > Chordata > Aves > Bucerotiformes > Rhinopomastidae > Rhinopomastus > Rhinopomastus cyanomelas. Next base: position 211,268 of record VXBP01007395.1, read on the forward strand.
GTGGCCACTTCTCAGGTTTAAGGTACTACAAGTGGAGCTGCAGCTGAGCAGAGGTAGCTGGTGGGTGGATGCCAGTGCCACACTGGGGACCACTCATGGACAACTGGGCCTCCAGCATCTCCACCTGAGCCCAACACCAGCCTTTGGTGATGGTGAGTAACTTCTGTTGTGCTGGGAAAGATGAACCCTCAGCAGTGCTCTGAGTCAGAGCTCAGAACTGCTGGAACCCTGCTGAGATCAGTTGACATGACTCTGGTCTCCATCATTAAAGCTGAGCTCAGTCTGTCCTTGGGAAACACATCACCTGTCACATCCCACCAGAGGCAAAGCACCACTGCAGCTGCATTTGGGTGCAGCACATCGGGGCTGGGAGCAGCCTGCAACCACCCTGCCACCGTTGGAGCTGCTCACAGAGGTGGTTCTGCAGCAAATAGCATCCCTTGAGTAAGTAACCACAAGGTGCTGAGGTAACTCATGAAGAAAAACCATCTGGTATCATTCTGCAGTTAGTCTGGGGTCTGAAGGTGCAGCCTGAGCATGGCTGGGTCTTTTCCTGGCTGGATACCCCAACCTGTTCCATCTCCTTCGAGCAGGAATAGAAAGAGCAACTGAATTAAAGAGATCAAAGAGCAAGGAAAAGCACTCAGCTGCTTCTGTGAAGCTGCTGGCAGTGATGGACATCTCTGCTGACTCTTGTGATGTGGTTCTTGTCCCTGCCCTACTGCTGGGCACTGGGTTTCACATCAGTCCCACTCCTCTTGCCCCTGCACACTCAGCCTGCATCCTGGTGAGCTCAGCCTCGCAAACTGGGATTCACAGCATCACAGAACGTTAGGGATTGGAAGGGACCTCGAAAGATCATCCAGTCCAATTTCCCTGCCACAAGAGGATCCCCTAGATCCAGTCACACAGGAACATGGCCAGGTGGGCTTTCAGTGTCTCCAGAGGAGACTCCACAACTGCCCTGGGAAGCCCCCTCCAGGGCTCTGGTACCCTCACTGGGAAGAAGGTCCTTCTCACATTGATGTGGAACACCCTCTGTTCCAGCTCACATCCCTTGACTCTTGTTCTATCATTGGATGCCCCTGAGCACAGACTGGCTCCATCCTCCTGACACCTGTCTCTTCCATATTTATGGGGTCACCCCTCAGTCTCCTTTTCTCCAAGCTCAAGAGACCCAGCTCCCTCAGCTTTTCCTCAGCAGGGAGATGCTCCACTCCATCATCTCTGTGGCTCTGCACTGGACTCTCTCCAGCAGCTCTGTGTCCTTCTGGAACTAAAGGGCCCAGAACTGGACACAAGATTCTGGATGTGGTCTCACCAGGGCACAGTAGAGGGGAAGGAAAAACTTTCTCGATCTCCTAACCACCCCTGTGCTGATCCACCCCAGGATGCCATTGGCCCATTGGGTCCATTGCTGGCTCATGGCCATCCTGCTGTCCACCAGGATCCCCAGGTCCCTTTCTCCTCTGCTGCTCTCCAACAGGTCAGTCCCCACCTTATCCTGGCACCTGAGGATCCTCCCTCCCTCCCTCCCTCCAGAAGTTCAGAGCAGGCTGTGCAATGCCCCAGCAATGCTGACATCAAGCTGGAGTCAGCCCCTTGCTCCAATCTGCCGACACCCCAGACCCTTCCCACCCCGGCTGATGAGCTGGGCTGTCAGGACATGGGATGTAGTGCTTAGAGTGGGCTACTCGTGGCAACCTGAGGGCCGTGGATGTGTCTTCAGCTCTTGCCCCCCACTACAGGCTAAGATCTCCATCCCCTTTTCTCTCTGAGAAATGTGTGGAAAGGCTGGAAAATCTGACCTGGAGGCCAGAGTGAAAATAAACAGCTGCCAGCGGCTGCCGCTATTGTTCTGGGCGATGATAGGGAGGGAGGGAGAGAGGCAGCGAGGGCTGGGGAGGGAGGACTCTGATTCATAATTTGTCAGCCCACAGTGTTTACAGTTCTTCAGGCTGGGAAAAATACCTGTTCGCAGAGCTCCTCAACGGGCTCTGCCTTCTCCTGGCTGCCATTGCTTAGTAACAGCTCTATTTTTAAAGCTAAGAGGGTTTGGGACTGAAACCCCCCAGAAAACCTCTTCAGTCTCTGAGCTAACAGTGTAAAACTCAATGGGGCAGGTGGACGTTGGCCTCGTGGGTGCTGGTGGACAACAGGGTGAGCCAGGGCCTGGTGGTGCCAAGAGCTGCCCCTCACAGGCTTCAACTCTTCCAGTAAAGGTATGTTGAAGAAATCAACCAAGCCATAGAAACATAGGGTTGGAAGGGATCTCCAAAGAGCATCCCTGCAGCAAGGGATGGGAGGTCACCCAGAGCCTTGTCCAGCCTCCCCCTGAAGTTTCCCAGGGATGAGGGCCTCAACCACCTCCTTGGGCAACCTGTTCCAAGGTTCAGCCCCTCCTCCTGCTAAAGAACTTCTGGGCCCTCCTCAGTGCTCTCAGCTCCTGGTGACCTCCCAAAGCAGGCAGGTAAAACCTCTTGAAATCATAGAGTGATCTAGGCTGGGAAAGTCCTTCAAGGTCATCAAGGCCAAAATCAGTGAGGGCTGAGACTTCCCTAGTGAGGCTGCAGCTGGGCTGATGAGGAAGGAGAGTGTGGATGCCGATGGTTGAGCTTGGGAAGCAGGAGCAGGGCAGTTTGGGAGGCTGCTCTCCTTCCCAGGGTGACCCAGCACCACCCCAGCGTCCCTTTGGGAAGAGAGATACCATCCTGAAACACCAGAGCACTCCTGAGAGGAAACTGCTTCTGCAAATCCCATGGAGTCAGGAGTGGAGCCCATCCATCCCATTACCCTGACTGTCTGCACTGACCCGTAACAGCACCAGGATGGTCCTGGCCACATCTCACCCTCATGGTCCTCCCTGGTGGGATAAATGAGATGAGCTGGTTTGGACTGGCCTCTGTGCTCAATGTCCTGAAGGTCATGGGCAGTTGATTCAGTGCCCAGGACCTACAGCATGTTCCCCTTCTCCAGCTGTGATGCTCCCTCTTCAGTCCCATAAGCTCTTCTTGTCCTATAAACTCACTGAAATCCCTCGGGGACAGGAATGTCTTTCGCAGTGTCCTGCTAGGAGGGGAACCCTGGGCACAGCAACCATCCACATCCATCTGCAGAGAGAAAATGGAACCAGTCAGCAAATCCACAGCATCTCCAGAATGATTTTGAGGTGTTTTGATACCTGTGAACAATAAAGAGTGGCAGGAAAAGTGGGGCTGGTGAGAAGCTGAGACGGGTGAATTATGGACACAGTCCTCAGGGTGGAACTTTCCCCAGCCCCAGAAGGATGAGGAGCTGTTGGAGCGAGGCCAGATGAGGCCATGGAAATGCTCAGAGGGCTGGAGCCCCTCTGTTCTGGGAACAGGCTGAAGGAGATGGGGTTGTTCAGCCTGGACAAGAAAAGGTTTCAGGGGGACCTTCTAGCAACCTTCCAATCCCTGAGAGGGGCTGTCAGAAGGCTGGGGAAGGCTGTTCCCAAGGGCAGGGAACAATAGGATGAGGAGTGATGGTTTGAAGCTGAAGGGCAGAGTGAGGCTGGACAGGAGGAAAAAGTTCTGGAATCTGGGGGTGGGGGATCCCAGGAACAGGCTGCCCAGAGAGAAGATGGAGGCCCCATCTCTGGAGCTATTCAACACCATGCTGGCTGGGGCTGTGGGCTAGCTGCTCTTGTGAGTGCTGGCCCTGCTTGGTGTAGGGGTCCTGGACTGGCTACCCTTTGGAGGTCCCTTCCAACCCAGCAGAGTCTGTGATTCCATGATTTCCAGGGACATTTAGACCCAGAGCAATGACACCAGTGAACCTGTGTGGAGGAGCACAGGGGATCCCCCACTGGATGGTTCACACTGCTCTTAGACCTGCTCTGCAGCTCGAGGTGGTCGTGCTCCCAAGTCCTCCCCTGTGGTATTTCTTTCCATGCAGCTTTTATGAATCTGCCCTGCACACCGACTGGGTTGGGTTGGGAGGGAGCTCAGAGCTCACCCAGCCCCAACCCCCTGCCATGGGCAGTGACACCTCTCCCCACACCAGGGTGCCCAGAGCCCCATCCAACTTGGCCTTGGACACTGCCAGGGATGGAGCAGCCACAGCCTCCCTGGTCAACCTGTTCCAGAGCCTCAGCCCCGTCCCAGGGAGGGATTTCTGCCTCAGATTTCATCGCCATCTCCCCTATTTCAGTCCAAAGCTGAAGCAGAACATCCCACAGGCTCCACATCCCATCCTCTGGATGGCTGCTCCATCTCCCCTGCTATCTCCACACCAGTACGTGGTGCAAGATGATTCTGCATCGCTCTTTTCATCTCTCCCATTGCAATCCACAGCATCTTGGGGCTGGAAGCCCATTGAGGGCAGTGGCTGCAGGGGGTCTCTCCCTCCTTTCCTTCTCCCCTCACCCAGATAGGAGGGAATCCCAGTGTTTAAGTGCCAAGAGGACGATGCCCACCGAGCGTTGGGGTGGCAGCACATGGTGAGGGCTAGTGAGTGCTGCAGCCTCTGCAATGCTTGTTGCCTCACGTCTGCTGCAGAGTGCTGCCACTGCAGCACAGGAGGGGAGAGAGACACGGAAAGAGAAAGGAAGGAGAATCCTCTTCCCTCAATAAAGGTAACAGCCAGCAAGTCCCTCAGCACTGAGAAAACACCGGAGGGGAGGCTCCGCTCCGGATCCATTCTGCTTTCCCTGTGTGGAGAGTGACCTTCAGCTGCTCTTCACCAGGGCCGCTGTGGTGCAGGGATCACGTTCAGACGGAGCTGCAGGTTTTGGAGGCGGCTGCGAGGAGGTTTGAGGCAGAGGTTGAAATAACTTCCTTTGCTGGATCGAGCTCAGCCTTCTCCAGTGCTGGATTTGGAGAGTGGGGAAGGTTTTTATGCTCTTAGGAGGGTGGTACAGGGTGCAGTGGGAAATGGAAAGGAAGGGGGAGGATTTGGGCTTCTCCTGACCCCTGGGGTCAGCTCTGAATGTCCCAGCAGAGCCCTTCAATATTAACGTAAAAAACCCTAAATAACCCGAAAGCAACTACAGCTTCATGAGATGAATGAGGGCCTGGGCTCACCTCAGCTCTGCTCTGGCCAGACCTGCTGCATGAGTTGTGTCTCCCCGTGGTGCAGCCCCAACGGTGAGTACCCCCATGTCCAGGAGAACCATCCATCCACAGGGGTTTTAATTCTCATGGAATCCCAGACTGAGTTGGGTGGGAAGGGAGCTCAGAGCTCACACAGGACCACCCCCCTGCCATGGGCAGTGACACTTCTCACTGGACCATGTTGCCCAGAGCCCCATTCAACCTGGTCTTGAACACTTCCAGGGATGGAGCAGCCACAACATCCCTGGGCAACCTGTTCCTGGGCCTCAGCACTCTGCCAGGGAGGGATTTCTGCTGCAGATCTCATCCAAATCTCCCCTCTTTGAGCCTGAATCACCTAATTGTTAGGTTTTGCAGCAGGTTTCTGAAGTGCTTCCAGACAATAGGGCTTCCATGAAGAGGAAGAAACTCATTGTTCTGTGTTGGAAAAGCTTTTGAGGTCACAGTGTGCTGGTGTCCTGCACTCCAGAGCAGGTAGCTGTTCCGTGATCCAATGTCATCCTGGTTTTTTTCAACCTAACACAGGCCACGTGGATGCAACTCCCCCTCAGTGATTCCAGTGAAGCTCCTTGGCACCAATGGTTCCTCACTCCTCCTCTCCACGTGCAGCCCTCGCCAAAGCCTGGGTTTCCAGTCGCCCTCCCCCGTGGTCACCTTAGTGGGTGACCTGAAACCCAGCAGCCATCTTCACCAGAACAGACTGTGACTCATCGGCTCTTCTCGATACTCAAATGAAGGGCTCCAGAAACAGAGTCCCTCATTGTCTGGGAATAAAACCAGCAGCTCTCGAGGGGACCCAGTGCCTCCAGAAAGGACAGAAAAGAACACACTGGGACTTTTATAAGGGGAATGCCGCAAGCTGTGCAGTACCGGGGGCTGTGTCCTTCATGTTGGCCATCTTGAAACTCCCTTCCAGGTAACATCTGGAATCTTGTGTCCAGTTCTGGGCTCCTCAGTTCCAGAAGGACAGAGCTGCTGGAGAAAGTCCAGCGCAGAGCCACAGAGATGAAGAAGGGAGTGGAGCATTTCCCTGCTGAGGAAAGGCTGAGGGAGCTGGGTCTCTTGAGCTTGGAGAAAAGGAGACTGATGGGTGACCCCATAAATATGGAAGAGGTGGGTGTCAGGAGGATGGAGCCAGGCTCTGATCAGGGGCACCCAATGATAGGACAAGGGGCAGTGGGTGTGAGCTGGAACAGAGGAGGTTCCACATCAATGTGAGAAGAACTTTCTTCCCAGTGAGGGTGCCAGAGCCCTGGAAGGGGCTGCCTGGGGTCTTGTGGAGTCTCCTTCTCTGGAGACATTTCAAACCTGCCTGGACATGTTCCTGTGCAACTGGATCTAGGGGATCCTGCTGTGGCAGGGACATTGAACTGGATGATCTTTTGAGGACCCTTCCAATCCCCAATGTTCTGTGATTCTGTGAAACAAGACAGGCTTTTTGAGAGATGACTTTATTGCAGGGTTATCAGTCGAGAGGACACACTGGGATTCACCACCACATCTTCCCAGTCAGTGTGACCTCAACAGACGGCACTGAGCCCAAACCTGCAGAACCCGCTGCAGTTCACCCTGCTTTCATATGGAATTTGCTGGAGGAATTCCATGGTTTTAAAACATTCCTCAGGCAGGTCTGTGGAGTGACTAGACATCAGTGTGGAGGGGAGCTCAGAGCTCACCCAGCCCCGACCCCCTGCCATGGCAGTGATACCTCTCACCAGACCAGGGTGCCCAGAGCCCTATCCAACCTGGTGTTGGACACCGCCAGGGATGGAGCAGCCACAGCCTCCCTGGGCAACCTGTTCCAGGGCCTCAGCCTTCTCCCAGGGTGGTGGATCAAAACTTTTCTAGGCCAAATTTCAGTTTCCAATCTGGAGATGGTGAGAAACTGGGAGCTGCTATTCCTCAGAGCTGGTGTTTGTGGCCAGATGTGTTGCAGGTACCCCAGGACTTGGCTGTGGGGCTTCCCAAAAATCACCATGGAACTGAATATTTCCCGTGAAGGAGCAGCTGAGGGAACTGGAGAGGTTTAACTGGAGAAAAGTGGGCTCAGGTGAGACTTCACTCTCCACAGCTCCCTGAACTTCTGGAGGTTGGAGCCAGGTGGAGGTCGGTCTCTTCTCCCCAGGAACAAGCAACAGGACAAGAGAAACCAGCCTCAGGCTGCCCCAGGGGAGGTTGAGGTTGGTCCTGAGCAGCAATTTCTTCCCCACAAGGGTTCCCCAGGCTGCTCAGGGCAGTGGGGGAGTCCCGACCCTGGAGGAGTTGCAAAGCCGTGGGGCTGTGGCATGAGGGACAGGGGCTAGTGGGGTCCTGGCAGGGCTGGCGGAGCGGACGGAGCTGATGACCCTAAAGCTCGCCTCCACCCCAACAACCGCCGGACGAGCCCTGTAGCCCAAAGCCGGGTCTGCGGTGCTGCACTCCCGCCCCGCCCACCGTCCGCCCCGACCATCGCGGTGCCCTCGCACAGCCCCTCGGGGCGGGGACACTGGGGCAGCCCCGCACCGCCCCGCAGAGGTTGATGGAGGGTCGGGGGGTGGACTGGTCCTTCCCCATCTCCTCCCCTCCCACCCGGTCCGCGCATCGCTCCGCGGGCGCGCAGCGAGTCCCGCCCCCCCCAC
>VXBP01007396.1:0-89650 GCA_013400115.1 Rhinopomastus cyanomelas
GAGGGTGGATGGGCACCTACTGGGGTGGGGGGAATTGCGTCACTCTGATTCCTCGGGGATGTCATGCCCTCAGGTCCCCCTGCTCTTTATGGGGTGTCCCCTGCCATGCTCTCCTGCCCCTTTATGGGGTGTTCACTGAGTGTTCTGCTCTCTTTGGGGATGTCATCACCTCCAAGTCACCCTCCCCTCCACTAGGGTGTCCCCTTATGTCCCCTCATGTCCCCTTTTGTCCCCCTGCTCTCGAGTAGCATGTCCCCCCCATTTCCNTCTCGAGTAGCATGTCCCCCATATTCCCCCGCCCTTGATCGACCTGTCACCCCCTCATTTCTCCCTGCCCACTATGGCGTGTTCCTTTGTGTTCCCCAGCCTTCTATGGGTGTCTCCCCCATGTCCTTCTGTCTTCTATGGGGATGTCACCTTCTCATGTCCCCCTGCCATCATATGGGGTGTCTCCCCTGTCCCCCAGCAGTCTATGGGGATGTCCCTACTTCTGTGTCATCCTCTCCTCCACTTGGATGTGCCCCATGTCCCTCTATGCTCTATGGGGATGTTCTCAACTCCATGTCCCCTTGCCCTATCCTTGCATGTCACTTGGTGTTCTCCTGCCCTTGATGGACATCTCACTCTCTCAGTGTCCTCCTGCCCTCTATGAGGTGTCCCTTGAATGTCCCCCTGTCCTCTATGGCAATGTGCCCCTGGCCTAAGTGGAGTTTCTCTCAACTGGGGTGTTTCCCCCTCCTCAATACCCCCTTGTTCCAGGGGTGAACACCCACACATGTGTTCTCCCCTACAATGGAGATCTCCACTCCATTCATGGGAAGGTCCAGGCATCTAGGGGACACAACAGTATCACCCCAAAGCCCACCAAAACTCCTGGAGAGATTGGGAGTCCCACTCTCCAACCATTGTGGGGGCACAGAAGTACCCTGAGCCAACAAAAAGGGACAGGACCAGGGATGCCAAGACCAGGCAGTGGCAGGGGGCTGTCCCTGCACCCCCTCTCAGTTCACCCCTCTCTGCTGATGGGATTCAGATGGTCATTAGGGGCCGAGATTCTTAAAATCCAGCAGCTTTTCCTAATGAGCTGGGAAAAGTCACACCTCGGGCTGGGCTCTGCGGGGAGCGAGTCCCGGTCAAAGGACTCCACCAGGGCTTGAGGGGTTTATTGGGGAGGAAATGGGGCGTGGGGGAGTTTGGGGGGCCGGGGGTCCACATCTGCACCGCAGCAGCCCCCACCTTGCTTGGCTTCCAGGACTCAGCACATGCCTGGGGGGAAAAAGCCCAGCCAAACACCAAGGATCGCCCCAGAGCTGAGCAAGTCGCTATGGGGAGCATCCTCTGCTCTGCAGCTGCCGGGACACCACAGGGGTGAGGACAGGGATGGGCACCCCCTCAGTTCCACCATACCAAGCTCAGTACCCACAGGTGAAGGGTCTCCAGCAAAAAGCCATAAAAACCCCAAGTGGGCACTGGGCTGCCATGTTCTCTGGCATGGCATGTCTTGGGGAGTTTCACCCCACAACCGCTGCTGTGGGGACAAATAAAGACTCTGGAGGAGTGGGGATGTAAAACATAAAAGGGTGGCAGATTTGGCCTTATTAGTTCTTAATGGCAGTCTCAAAAGACCTCAGACAAAAAGGCAGGAGGCCCTCACCCTGCTCTTGGCGTGTTTGGTTTCCCTTTTTTTATTCCCCTTTCTCTCCCTCTCGATTTTAAGGAGCTCAACAAACCATCCCCCCATCTCCCCTGACACCCCTTCTCTAGGGTGGTCCCAAGATAGCATGGGGTGGGGGATTGCCCAGCACCCCGGTGCTGGGTGGGATCCCCAGGGTTGGCATCCAGGTGATATGGGGTCAAAATGGGGATACTGGACCCTGAGTGGTGTTTTGGGACAGTCAGGCTGGGAAAATCCTGCCCTGGAGAAATGGAGTGTGTGATGCTGTGGGAGTAGAGGGATGGGGTTTGGAAGGGGTTGCTTCCCATAGAGTGTCCCCTTTCCTAAGTTTGGGGTCCAGAACAGGGACAGGAAGCCCAGGGATGGCTCCTGCCTAATTTTGAGGCCAAATTGCCCCTAAGGCTTCACCCCCTGAGCTAATTAATGACAAAGATGCTCATTAGCCCTGGCCTGTCTGTCTGGGCAGGGTCTGTCTGGAGACCACTGGGGCCTCTAGGGTCACCCCATCTCCAGACACCCTCAGGGGTGACCACACAGCCCTCCGTTGGCCCTATGTCCACCCTTGTGCTGCAGCATCCTACTGTCCAGCCATTGTCCATTCATCCATTCTGGCTTCCCCCCAAAACCCTTCACGTCCATGAGCTGTGGAGCCTACAAACACATCAGAATTTGTAATGAAAAGAGGTCTTTTCCACCAATTAATCTGAAATTATTGGGGAAAAGCAAAATATTTGGCCTCCCACTGCCATCAAGTGGCCTAGGAGGGTCCAGGCTTGACCTTCTGTCCCGCAGATGATTTATCAGGATCCCAGATGCCCCCACAGTTAAATCCACGCTTTGGTGTTAGGAAAGATCTCTTCACCCAGATTTGGGACATGATGCCAAGTTGCCCTTTAAGCACCATAAGATATGTAGCTCTGCTTCTTCTTTCCATAGATCTGACCCAGCTCAAGCAGGACTTACCCCTGGCCAGGGCACCACTGGGCGCTGAAAGCAGAGGAAATACAGAAAAATAATTGGTTTTTTAATCCCTGTGAGTGATTGACCCCAGGAACTCCTCAGGCAGAAGCTCATGCAGGTTTGGAGGCTTCCACAGAGGATTTTCTGCAGGGAAAAACATCCAGAGCTGGGTGAGACCAGTGAAAATTCATCGTACCAGTGAGCTCAGTCGATGCCAGCAAGAGTGCCCCCTGTGTGGAGGGTCTCAGAGCCATTCTCAAGGGTAACCCAAGTGCTGAGCGTCTTTGGCCCCCACAGAATCCCAGGTAGCAGGTACCACTGATAGTGAGAATACCAGTTAACTGCCATACCAGTTGGTGGGCATCTCTGTTACTGGGCTCAATAATCACAGTCAGTGGTTATCCTGATCAGTAGGATCTCAGTGAGTGAGGATCTCAGTTGGTGAGCATTCAAGTTAGTGAGTACTCCAATTTGCAGGATCCCAGTTAGTATGATCCCAGCTAACGAGTGTTACAGTTACCGGCCTTCCTAGTTAGTGAACATACCCAACAGCAGGCATCCCAGTTACTGAGCTTTCCAGTCAGGGAGTATCCCAATCAGTCAGATCCCAATTAGTGAGCATCCCAGATACTGAGCGTCCCAGTTAGTAGGATCCCAGTTAGTGAGTATATCAGTTGGTGAGCCTCCCAGTTAGTGAACATCCCCAGTAGCAGGTGTCCCAGTCATTGGACTTTCCAGTTGGGGAAGAATCCCAGTTAGTGGGATCCAAATCATAGGATACCAGTTACTAGGATCCAAATTAATGAGTATCTCAGATACTGGGCATCCAAGATTATGAGCATCCCCAGTAGCAGGTGTCCCAGTTAGTGGTCATCGCAGGTGCTCAGTACCCCATCCGAGGTAATGAGGCGCCCCAGAACGTGAGGGGTGCGCAGTTCACATTTTTGACCGCCGGAGGTCGCTGTTCGACCACACTGCGCTCCCTCCGCACAACCTGGGACACGGATGGGGATCCTGGGATGGGGAACTTGGGATGGGAAAACTGGGGTGAGAATATTGGGGTGGGGATACAGCGATGAGGATGCTGGAATGGGGGTTCTGGGGTGGGGATACTGGGATGAGATACTGGAATGGGGATACTGGGGTAAGTATACAGGGGATGGGGATACTGGGATGGGGGGCAGCAGTGGGGGAAACTGGGATGGGGGACAGCAGTGGGGGAAATGGAGGTCAATGCGATTGGGGGTGCTATAGTGGGACAGTGGGATGTGACACACTGGGAAGAGACACACTGGACTGGGACAGTGGAATGGGGGACTGTGAGACAGGACACATAGGGCAGGAGGACATGGCACTTGACACCAGTTTGGAGAACAGCACCAGTGGGGACACTGGGATGGGGGGCAGCAAAGTGGGGGTTTGAGGGCTGTGGGGACTCAGTGGTGGGACACACTGAGTTGGGACAGAGGGCTGGGATAGCAGGATATGGACACAGGGCTAGAGGACACTGGAGTGGGATAGAAGGGTCCAGGGCATTGGTATGAGACACATTGGAATTGGACAAATTGGTTTGGGACACATTGAGGCTGACAGACCTCAGGGACAAGAAGGGTCTGAGATGCTGCCTGGATAAAAGGGGTCCTGGTGAGGAGTGACATCTGTCTCGTCTCCACACACTGGTGCCACCACTAGCCATGCAGGCTCTGGCTGAGCTTACGGGTGGTGATGAGAACCAGCTCCAAGAGAAAGTCAAGCAGAGTCCTACTACAAGAGCAAGAAAGCCAAGGGCAGGCCAAGGGCATCATCACTGCCCTGCTGAGCCCTACAGTCAGTACAGGTGAAATCTGCCCCACAGCTCTATCCACTGTGTGGGACTTGGCTCCATCCACAGCCTCTCTTTTGCTGGCTTATCCCAACGTGAACTGGCCAAGTTCAGGTCATCTGGGAGAACATGCATGGGCTCCAAACAACAATTAACAACTAAGACCTAAAAGAATCCACATCTGCCCACATCTGCTCACATCTCTGGGTAGAGGATTGAGGCTGTGCCTGTCCCCAGGAACAGAATCAAGTTGGGGACGTAGGGTGGTTTGAGATTTGTGCTTCTAAATGAGGAACAATTTCTTCCCCACAGGAGTTGTCCAGGCCTGGACCAGGCTGCCCAGAGCAGTGTTGGAGTCCCTGTCTCTTGAAGGTTTGCAAGGCCATGGAGCTGTAGGGTGAGGGACAAGGGTTAGGGGGAACCTGGCAGTGCTGGGTCAGTGGTTGGACTCAAGATGCTTAAAGTCTTCTCTCACCAAACCCACTCTGATTCAACCACATGCTCGTCATGGGGCCGGAGTGGGGGGCAAATGTGCCACATTGCAGCATCTCTCCTCTCATTTTCCCCAGTGCTGGGTGTTTGCAGCATCCACAGGGCCATCAGTACCTCTGTAGGTTCCCCTTTTGCTCTACCATCTGCCCCCAAACCACGGAAGCCCTTCAGCCCCCCACCCCACCCTCATCCCCATCCATCTGCCGATCGGGGAAAGTCAAACGCAGTGTCATTGCCAAATCCAGCGGCACCTGCGGAATTGATGGCACGGATTTCCACCCTTATTTGTCAACAAGACTCTCTGGCCTCCCCCCAAACCCCGCCGAGTCCTGTTAATCCCCCATACAATTGCAGTTTGCTGTGCAAACAGCTTGGAAGGGGGGGTCAGCGTGGGGTTTGCATGCGGAACACAGCATTTGGGGTTGGCCAGGAGCCTTGTGGGTGAAGCAGGGAGTGAGCGGCGGCATCGCTAACGCCGGATTGCCAACGCCTTCGTAGCGATTGCCCTTCAATAACCCTAATCCTCGGCCCTAAATGAAGGGGGGGTTACCTCCTGCTCATTTCTTCCCAACTTATTATCTATTGATTGACTTTTAGGAAAGGGGAATCATGTCAAGAGACTGATGCTCTGAATCGAATGGAGACAGCGCTTGGTTTTCTTTATCCCGTGGTGGATAAAGCCTAGAGCTTTTATTTTGACCCCACGAAGCGGAGATGAGGGCAAAAAGGGTGATGAAGGGCAAGGAGATGAAGAACGGAGTGGGGAGGGGGAACCTTCTCCACCAAACAATCAGAATAAAAGCAAATTATTTCTCCTATTTCCCTGCCCAAGATGAACGATAAACCTGTCCATCCCCGAAAAGAAGCTGATAAAACCTCTAATTTTACTGGAAAGCCTACAAAAATGCCATTTCTACGCAAAACAGGGAGCAGCTCCCTTCCTCCCCGACCAGTTGTTGGGGTTTTTTGTAGGTTTTTTTCTTATTCTTCACCTTTTTCATGGGTTTGTTTTTTCCTATTTCCTTTTCTGCTCAGTGAAGGGAGGGGAGAAAATACCCCCGGAGCTACGAACGCGGCCGCAAATAATATTTTTAGTCAAAATAGGCAGCCGGGCGCTCGCAGCCAACTTTCAAATTAGCATTTTGAGGGCAAATATGCAGCAATTTGAGATAATGAGGGCTGATTATTCAATCCAATGAATGTTAAATAGGGGAGCCAGGGCGCCCTGGCCTTATCTGCCCAGCTTTCCATTTAGTTGAGTTGAGTTGAGTTTTAATCGTTTCCCATTTGAACTCTTCATTTGTCTTGGCTCCAGCTTCCCCCAACCTCTTCCTCACTCTCTTCCTGCCCATCCCAGTGCTGCCAGTTGGGGTTTTCAGTGGGAAATGGCCAGTATGGACCAAACATTCCCTTTGACATCTGTTTTAGGGGAGGATTTAGCAGCTTGTCCCCACAGAAATTGGTGTTGGGGAGGTTAAGGTGATGCTGTTGGTCTGGAGGTCTTGGAGGTCTTTTCCAACCTTTATGGTTCCATGATTCCATCCTCAAACTGGGATGTTTGGGTGATGTTTGGATGGTGAATTCTTGCAGGCTTGTGCACTGTTCGGGTGGAATTTTCCTGGGATCAGAGAGAATGGGTTGGGTTGAAGGGAACTCCAAAGCTCATTCAGTCCAATCCTCTGCTGGACATCCCCAGCCAGAGCAGGTTGCTCAGAGGCCAACGGTCCAACCTGACCTAGGATGGTTCCAGAGCAGAATTTTGCACCAAAACTGNNAGCAAAATGAAGGAGTTGGCAGTGTTTTCCCTCTTGTCCTCAACAGGGCAGGTGAGTCGGGGAAGCCGCTCATCAGGGATGTCACCGTGATGGTGTTTAGGAGGAAAAATTAAGGTTGAAGGAAAAATTAAGGCTGAAGGAAAAATTATGGTTGAAATGAAAATAAAGGATAAAAGAAAAACTAAAGCAAAAATTAAAATTGAAGCAACAATTAAAATTAAAGTAATATTAAGGCTGAAGGAAAAACAAAGGTTGAAGGAAAAATAAAGTCTAAGTAAAAATTAAAGTTGAAGGAAAATTGAAGGTTGAAGTAAGAATTGAGCATGAAGCAAAAGTTGAAGGAATAGGAAAGAGAAAACTGAGGTTAAAGGAAAATTTCCGGTTGCAGGAAAAATTGAAGTTAACCTAAAAATTAAAGCTAAAGCAAAAATGGCAGCAGAATTTAAAGTTCAAAACAAAAATTTGAAACAAAAATTGAGGCTTTAATTTAATAATTAAAATTGAGAATTTAAGGCTGAAGAAAAAAATTCAAGTTAGAAGCAAAAGTTAAAGTGGAAGGGGAATGGAAAGAAAAGAAAAATTAAGTTTAAAGGAAGAAAACTAAAGTTTTCCCTGTGATTCAAGAGAATAAAACAGAGTAAAATGAAATAAAGATGAAATAAAGCAAAATTAAACAAAATTAAAAAGTAAAATAAAAGTAGAATAAACATTCAAATAAAATAAAGCAAAATAATATTTTAAAGAAATTTAAATAAATTAAATAATTTAAATAGATTTTAAAAGTCAAATAAAAAAATCAAATAATTGATTTCAGGGGTAATCAAAGCCTCCTCTTTATGCCTCGAAGGCAGCGGTGAAAAATCAAAGTGCTGAATAAATCACTGGGCTGGGGGAGGCAGGGAAATAAAATAAAACCCCAATTACGGGGGTGGCGGCGAGAGGAGGAGATGAGGGAGAGGAGACATAATCAGAAAGGAAAAAAATAAGAATAAAACAATAAAAAAGGGGGGGAAACAATCAAAAGAAGGGAAAATCAAAAGCAGATGCTGAGGAGGGATAAGAAGAGCCGGCGGAGTAGGGCCGGGCACCCGGCTGCAGGATAATTGGATTTGAGATCGTCTCGGGGCCGATAAGACATTCCCTGTGTGGGGTTTTTTATTCCTGTATGGGGAATATTGTAATGGGTCATTTGAATACGGCCAGGGCAGCGTGTCCTGCCCCCTGAAAATATGGGGTGTGGAGCAGTTGGGGTTTCACGGAGGGTTTATGGAGGGTTTTCAGGGCAGAACATGGCTATTTCCCACCCTCAGTGGCTTCCGTCTCCTTAAGAGCTGCTGGGGGTGAGGTGAAGAGGTGAGACATCCCCCCCAAAGTGAGGAAGGGGATACAGTAACCTCATAGGGGACATGGTGACCCCAAAGGGGACGCAGAAATGCCAAAGGGCATGCAGTGAACCCAAAAGGAACAGAGAAATGTCAAAGGGATACAGCAACCCCCAAAAAGGACGTAAAGACCCCAAAAAGGACAGAGGAAATGCAGACAGGACGCAGCGACCCCAAAGGAGGTATAACAACTCCAAAGGAGACACGGTGACCCCGAAGCAGACATAAAAACCCCCAAAGAAGATGCAGCAACTCCAGTGGGGACACAGTGACCCCAAATGGGACATAGAAACCCCAAAGGGGACACAGTGAACCTGAAAGGGATGTACCAAATTGCAAGGGGACATAGTGACCCCAGAAGGGACACAGTGACCCCAGAGAAAACATAGAAACCCCAGAAGGGGTAAAGCAACCCAAAAGGAAACCCCAGAGAGGATATAGAAACCCCAAAGGGCACATAGTGACCCCAAAAGTGATGCAGTGACCTCAAAGGGGACAAGGAGACATAGCAAATCCCAAAAGGGACATAAAAGCCTCAGAACAGACATAATAACTCCAAAGGGGATGCAGTGACCCCAGAAAGAACGTAGTGATCTCAGAGAGCTCATAGAAACCCCAAAGGTGACAGAACAAACCCCAAAGAGGACAAAGTGACCCCAAAGGGGATACAGAAACTTCAAAAAGAACAAAGTGATTACAAAGGGGAACAACAAGCCCCAAAGGGACCATTGCATCCATATGCTGCCCCACAACCCTGTCAGAATAACCCACATCCCTGCAGCCAAACAGAACAGACGACCCCAAACCCCCGGGGAAGGGGCCATGAAGCAGAAAGAGGCCAAATCCCAAATGGCTGCTAGTTTGCTGCCGGAGATCAGAGCGATAGAGCAGAGCAGCCAACCTCAACCCATCAACTGAGGTGGCCCTGAACACCACTTATCATGATGGCATCTAAGCCCCAGGGCCCCGATGGCCCCATCGCCACCCAGCCAGTAGCTGGGACCAGGACTGGGGCAGCCCAGGATGGTGACCTTGCTTGAGGGGCCGGAGAATGTCTGGCTTGGCCAAGCGATTGAGTTATTAGGGTCAGCGGAGAGGATTTTAATTGTTTATTAGGGTTGGGGCACCGGTGGGGCTGCTGTTGTCCCTCTGCTGTGTGGGAAATGCTGCTCAGGGAAAGTCATGTGGGGCTTTTGTGGCCAAGGTGTAGCAGTGGGCTTGTGGCACTTGGGTCAACGGTTGGACTTGATGGTCTTTTCTGACTGAAATTCTCTGATTCTGTGATGCCAACCACTGACCCCCAGCACTGCCAGGTCCCCACTAACTCATGTTCCTCACCCCACATCTCCAGAGCTATGCAACCACTCCAGACATGGGGACTCCAGCACTGCCCTGTGCAGCCTGGGCCAGGCCTGGGGAACCCTTGTGGGGCAGAAACTATTCCTCAGGGCCAACCTCAGTCTCTCCTGGGGCAACTTGAGGCCACTTTCTCTTGTCCTATCACTTGTTCTTGGAGAGAAGAGACAAACCCCCACCTGATTCCAACTTCCTGAAGTTCAAGGAGTTGTGGAGAGTGAGAAGGTCTCCCCTGAGCCTCCTTTGCTCCAGAATCACTGAATCACAGAATTATTGAGGCTGGAAAAGACAATCAAGTCCTGCCCATGACCTGACATCACCACAATCAGCTAGACCAGGGCTCTAAGTGCCACATCCAGTCTTTTCTTAATTATCTCCAGGGATGGGGACCCCACCACTGTCCTGGGCAGTCCATTCCAGTGTCTGATCACCCCTTCTGTGAGGAAGGGCTTCCTAACCCTCCTCTAGCAGCTTCAGCCCCTGCCCTCTCTTGTCATTAGTGGTCTGGGAGAAGACTGGAACCCCACCTGACCACAAACTTCCCTTCAGGTAGTTGTCCAGGGAGAAGGTCGCCTTAAGTCTCCTCATGGCTCACTCAGCCTCTCCTCGTCAGACTTTCTCCTCTAGTCCTTTCCCCAGCCTCCTTGCTCCTCTGGACTCGCTCCAGCCCCTCAACCTCTTTCTTGAAGTGAGTGGTCCAGAAGAACTGCCCCCAGTACTCGAGGTGAGGCCTCCAGTTAACTCCTACCCAGATCCCTCAGCTGCTCCATAGAGCTCTTCTGGTCCCATCCCTTTCCCAGCTCCATTGTCCTTCTCTGGACCTGGTCCGGCTCCTCATGTCCTTCTGGGAGGACAAGAAGGCTCCAGCCTGACCAGACCCCTCTGTGGAACCCTCTGACTCCCCCAGCAGACCACACTGATCCTCCCAGAGCTCGGGAGGGTCCCTGTGAACTGACCGAGGTGCCCTCAATCCCCTCAGCCTGATCACTGATGGCCCCAGTACGGAGCAGCTGGGTGTCGCGAGCACGCGACATGTCGCGACACTGCTGGGGTGGAGGGTGGGGGCTCTGTTTCCCAGCGGGGCCTCGGGGCGGGGTCAGAGCCTGGAAGGAGCGGGGGTCAGAACGGGGGGCGAGTAGTGAGGGAGGGCCGAAGCTTTGGCGCGGGGGTGTGACCAGCCGCGATGGGGGCGCGGCTGGAGCAGTGGGTGTGGCTGGAGGAAGGAGGGGGTCACTGCAGGGGTAGGCGGGACTTGTGAGAGGAGAAAAGGGTGCGGCCTAGGCGAGACGGGGCGTCGCTTGAGGAAGAGGGCGTGGACGGTACCCAGACGAGGGTGTGTCCGGCACCGGGGCGGTGGGCGTGGCTGAAGGGAGGGGGCAGGCCCGGCGGTGGCGCTCGCGCTGCGGCCCGGCTGCGGCAGCGGCCGTTAGAATCCCCGGTTCCAGCCCGGCCCGGCCCAGCCCGACCTGGACCGGTTTGGTCCGGTCCGGCTCGGCCCGGCCCGGTTCGCCCAGGGGCCGCCATGTCTCTGCTGCGTGCGGCCGCTCTTCCCAGTGACCCCCCCTCGTCGTGGCTGCCCAGCCACGTCCAGGTGACCGTGGTTCGGGCGCGGGGGCTGCGCTGCAAGGGCAAGGCCGGCACCAGCGACGCCTACGCCGTGATCCAGCTGGGCCGCGAGCGGTACCGTACGGCCGTGGCCGAGAAGAGCACGGGCAGCGCCGAGTGGGGCGAGCAATGCGCCTTCGAGCTGCCCCCCGAGCCCCCCGCTGGGGCCCAGCCTGGCCTCCTGCTGCTGCTTACGGTCCTGCACCGGGCCCTGGTGGGCACCGACCGCTTCCTGGGCCAGGCCGCGCTGCCCCTCGAACCCGCCCTGCGCCAAGGCCGTGGCCCCGACGAGCGGTGAGTGGGGCTGGGGGTGGGAGAAGGGCACAGGAGGTGCTCCAGGGTGGAGGTGATGGGATAGTGAGAGACCCACGATAGGTGGTGTGGGTCTGTAGGAAACGTAAGATGGGGATGATGGGTCTGTGTGAGCCTCAAGGTGATGTTCTAGGCCTGTGTGTTCTCCAAGATGGGTGTCACAGAGTCCCTGGCTGTCCCAGTGTGGATGTTATGGGTCCCTGTGAACACCAAGATGGGTGTCATATGTGTATGTGAGCTCCAAGATGGGTGTTATTGGCCTATATGTGCTCCAAAATGGGTATAGTGGGCCTCTGTGATGCCCAAGATGAGTGTCATGGGGTTCTTGTGTGTCCCAGGATGAGTTCGTGTGGGCATGTGAGGTCTCTGCCTGTCCCAGGATAGATGTTATGCATCTATGTGAGACCCAAGATGGGCATCATTGGGCCATTTGGGCTCCAAAATGTCTGTAGTGGATCTGTGTGAGCTCCAAGATGAGTGTCGTGGGTCTCTGTGAGCTTCAAGATGGGTGTCATGGCTCTGTGTAAACTCCAAAAGGGGTGTCATGGCTCTGTGTGACTCCCAAAATAGGTGTGATGCATCCTTGTGTGTCCCATGATGGGCGTTGTGGGGTCTCTGGCTGCCTTAGATTGGGCATCATGGGTCCATGTGAGACCCAAGATGGGTGTTGTAGGTTCCAGTGTGGCACAATGGGTGTTGTGGGTCAGTGTAAGCTCCAAGATGGGTGTCACAGAGTCCTTGTGTGTCCTAGGATGGGCATATTTAGTCCATGTGGGCTCCAAAATGGATATTGGGGTTCTGAGTGAGCTCCAGGATGGGTGTCATAGGTCTATTTAAGCCCCACAGGGTCCATGAGTGCCCTGGCAAAAGTGTCATAGAGGGATGGGGTGGCACGAGATTTGTGTATGACTCAGGAAGGGTGCTGTGAAGTACAAGGTGTCACTGGGCCTATGGCTGCTTCAGGAAGGAGGTAAGGGGGTAGGACACCACGTGTTGTGGATAATGGGGTGTGTCAGGGTCCCTCTACCCTCTAGTAAAGGTGTTGTTTGGGACAAGGCACCCCAGGATCCTTCCCTGGCAATAATGACGTTTCGTAGCCTTTGCCAAGCACCAAAATGCAGGAATGCAGATTAAATTCCTTTAGGGAAGAAGTTTTTTGGTGCTTTGCTCCACTCAGGCCCAACTTACGTGAATTCTGGGGGCAACCCCACCGCTTCCTGACTCTACAGACCCCACAAACACTTCTGATTCCATTGGCAAATGACCCCAGAGAGCGGGATCAGCATGAAAACGGGTCAGGAAAAGCTTTTCCTCTGACTAAACACGTCATGTTTGCATCTGCAGCCTGAAAACAAGGGTGTGAGCACGGAGGGTGCAGCAGCAACCCCTGCAGTGTTCCCCTGTCTCATCCCTTCAGCGTTTATTTTGCTTTTCTAAGCTCTGCCTGGAGAACAGGTGGTGTCAGAAGAGCCGGATCCTAAATCCTTTGGGCTTAATTCATACCAGCATGGTGTGGGGAGGAGGATGGGCAATGAATCCCCATTGCCCATCTCAGACTCCCAAGCTCTTTGGGGTTTGGGTAGCGATGTGGAGGCAATCCCACACTGGTCCCATGGTGGTTTTGGGGGGTTGAGCCGGTGGTCGCATCTCAAAGGTCTCAGCAGTTTCAGGGTTGTTAATCCCATGTGGCTGGACCCCATCGTGGCTGCTGGGAACCCCAGGAAGCTGTGGGGCAGGAGACACCCCCGCTAATTTTGCTGCTCCCATTTCCGTCCCTTCCTGTAGTGTCCCCTGTGAAAGGAAAATTCACTTCCCTTTGCACTGCGGAAGCTTTTACTGTACTTTATCTTCACCTGTGGGCCCCTGGTTGCGTGGAGTCCCAGGAATCTGGCACCACAAACCCCTCAAAACTCTAATTCAGTGTCTGGTATATCCTCACCACAAACAACTGTATTTGGGAGGATTAATAAAACTGCCAAACAAACACCAGCGCCCACTTCTCTGGAGCTGCACCCCAGCCTATGCCATGGAGAAAACCCTGAGCAAGAGATGTAGGAGATGAGTTTCCATCACACTGTGATTTTTTTTTTTTTTTTTATTATTATTATTTTTTTAGGATCCAGCCTCTGGGCGCTGACTCTGCTTCAATAACAACAAGAAAAGGCCTTGATTGTCGGCGTGTTCTGACCTTGCTCTCGTTTTCCTGCTGGCTTTTATTCCACGGAAAATGTGAATTGGTGATGATTCTTAGACTTGTTTGTAGCTTGATGGAAAATGTTCCTTCAAACTTGGAATCTTCTCCAGGAAGTAACTGTCAGCTGGTGCCAGGGGGAGATTTTGGAGCTGCCTTGTTCAGCCAATGTCTTGGTCTTGGATCTGAGATCCTTCCTTTCCCCACCCCCATGCCCTGCCCAATCCTCATCACTGCAATCGGAGTGACCCAGTAAGGCTCCCCGAGGTCTGATCATGCTGCTATGATAAAATCCTTGTTTTGGGGTTGCAAAGGCCCCTTTGAGGGGCGTCTCTTGATATATTTGAGCCAAATTTTGCAACTCTACCAGGCAGGGTTTGGGCTGTCAGTAGCCGGCAGTGCTGGCCTGTCATCCTCCATCATCTTTAACAACCAAAAACTGCTAACTCAGGCTTCTCTTTGTCACACTCATTGCAGAGCCCCAGCTGCCTTTTTCCTTTTAGCAGCTACAGAAAGAATAAAAAATGCCTCAAACCTATTGGTACAGAGCTCCCAATGCAGATGGAGCTGATGCTGAGTTCCGTGAGAGTTGTGTCCTGCTTCAGGAGCCTCCCTTCCTTCTGGGGTCTGCTGAGAGGTTTCTTGCCAGTCCTTCTTCTCTGGTGACCATTTGGGCAGAGACTCAACTGGACTGTTCTGCCCAGCTGGCTTGGAAATGCCCTTCTGTAGCTGACTTTGTGAAGGGAACTTGTGCTCCTTCTCCTTCCCTGGGATGTGTCCTCCAATGTCTCACCTAATGAAATTCTCTTAGACTCATGGAATCATTTAGGCTGGAAAAGACATTGAAGACCATTGAGTCCAACCATTAATCCAACTCTCCCAAGGCCACCACTAAACTATGGCCCTAAGTTCCAGTTCTCCATGACTTTGAAATGCATCCAGGGATGGCGATTCAACCCCCTCTGTGGACAGCTGGTTCCAAGGCCTCGTGGCCCTTTCCAGGAAGATGTTTTTCCTTATGTCCAACTTAAACTCCTGCTGCCACTTGAGGCCATTTCCTCTTGTCCTATGATTCTATTTCTTCCTTGTGAGAAAAGACCAACCCCCACATCCCTACGACCTCTTTTCAGGTAGTTGTAAACAGCGAGAAGGTCTCCCCTAACCAGCCCCAGCTCCCTCAGACACTCCTCACAAGGTGGTTTGTTCTCCAGATCCCTCCCCAACCTTGTTGCCCTTTTTGGACCCACTCCAGTCCCTCAATGTCCTCGTACTGAGGTGCCCAGAACTGAGAGCCCTTTTCCCCCGCCTCTTCCCATCTGCAACTTGCACCCAGGAACGAGACCCTGTTGCTGAGGCGCTTGTAGGGTTTGTAAAGTTTTTTTAAGCTCTGTGAAGCTCTTGAGATCAGTTTCCCCATTGAGGACAGACTATACTCCCATTGCCTCCAGTTACTCATTTCTCCATGCTTATCACATTTGGAATCAGGAAAGGATTTATAGCACCAACATGTTTATCCTGTCCATCCTGTGTCCTTTGAGTCCTGCATTCAGTCTCTCCCGAAGCCAAAGGCACTGGGGGAACCTGAGGAGCAGCTCCTCCGCTGTCTGTCCTGCTTTGCAATCCTGCAGAGTCAGCTCGGGGCTCGTTTGGCTTTAACTGGTTCTCTTGGTGTCTCACGCAGCAGGTCAGGAGATCACCAGGGGCCTCATCTAGTTTTGCTGTTTCCAAGCAGTTCAGGTCATTTGGTGACCCCAGACATGGTTTATGGGCTTGTTGGCAGCTCATCGAACTCAAACTTTGGACTCTGTGGAGCATGAGCAGATAACAAGATCTCCTGCTGCTCCTTAAATCTTCCCTCCATCCCTCTTCCCATCCACTCATCCTTTTAGCCTCAACTGATTTGTTATTAAGTGACCCAGTGTTTCCTCTGGAGCTCTGGACACAAGCAGGGTTGCGTTTTGGGTTTTTATCTGCTTTTGATTGACCTCTGGAGATCATCTAGTTAGAATCATAGAAGGGTTTAGGTTGGAAGTGACCTCAAAGATCATCCAGTTCCAGCCCTCTGCCATGGGCAGAGACACCTCTCAACAGACCATGTTGGCCAGAGCCCTGTCCAGCCTTGCCTTGAACACTGCTTTGGACAACCTGTTTCAGTGCCTTAGCACCCTCACAGGGGGCATTTCTTCTTAAGATCTGATCTAAATTTCCCCTGTTTTAGCTTGAACCAATCCCCCTTATCCTGTCGCTAGTGTCCCTCATAAAAAGGCCCTCTCCATCTTTCCCAGTAGCCCATTTCTGGTCTGGAAGCTGCTATAAGATGCCCCTTGGAGCCTTATCTTTTCCAGGCTGAACAGCCCCAGTTCCCTCAGCCAGTTCCCTTAGCAGAGTTGTGCCAGCCCTATGATCATCCCTGTGGCCTCCTCTGTACTCAGTCCAACAGTTCCATGTCCTCCTTATATTGGGGACTCCACAATTAGCTCCATTGTCTTGCACCTCTCACCCCACATAGCTCCTGCATTTTCTTTCCAACATATCCCCAGGGCTCTCTGGAGCAGCTCAGTTGGTCAAGTCAGAGTTGGAGCATATTAAAGGAGCAGGGCTGAACTGCTTGAGGCAGAGAAGGGGTTCCTTCAAGCTGGTTTTTTGAGGGCTGCTCAGAGGAACATACAGAGAGATCAACTTCTTCCCACCTCAGCTGACTGAGCTCTTCTCTTCCCCATCCGCCAGAGTGGAACCAGCCCGTGTTTATTTTCCATCTGCTCTTTTTAGCAGCTCTCAGAGATCACCTCGCTAACTAGGCCATCCAAAACCAACATGAGAGCAAACCCAACACCGCCAGAAAGCTTCCCAGCGGGGGAAGCTGCGTCAGAAATAAAAAAAGTGAAGCTGGACAGGAAAATAAAAAGCACAAAGCTTCCCAGGGTTGGCTTGTTTCTCCACCCTACACTTCCCCTCTCAGGTAGGTGAGGTTCCTCTGGCCCGATGCAACATCTGTGTTTCCCAGGTTGTCTTTAACTAAAGACTTGGGACTCTTCTCCAAATTTGAGCTGACCAGCGAGAGGCTCCAAATTTGAGCTGACCAGCGAGAGGCTGGTGCCATCGGCGAACAGCATTGGCTCCACATTGGGTTGTCTTGCTTCGTTCTACAGTTTCTGCTCGGTTTGAGGTCAACCTTGACCTCTCTCGGTGGTTTCAGGAGGCTGTTGGAAAGCACCTAGTGGCTGAAGTGCTCTAGAAACACTCCCCGGTCTTGGTGTCTCTAGGTTTTCTTCCCTGTGTGACCATAATAATCCCAAACCAATGTGAATAGCTTCAGAATGGTGGCCCATATAACTGTTGACCCATTAAGCTGGCAACCATGATGCTGTTGACCCGTGACACTCATGATCCATGAGCAGTCAAGGTAGGGGGGAATGATGTGAACCAGGCATGAACCCCAAGTGAATCCTCTGTGTCAGCATCCTTCCATGGGATCCATTTCCCTCAGCAAACAGCTCCTACCCTCTTGTCTCCACGCCAGCAAGTTTTCCCCTTTGCTCAGCAGCAGCTGCCTTTCCGCTGCAGGCTGAGGGAGAACACGTGGGGTTTGTTTTATTTTGGGGGGTCTGGAGCTAAGGCAGCGCTTTGTGTTCTGCTCCCGGGGCCTCCCTTGCTGCTCCTGTTCAGAAACTTCAGCTCCAGCTGCTTCCCCTTTTGGGGGAGTTTTCTGTTTGAGGTTTCCTCTCCCGTCCCTCTGTGCTGTGGGTGGTTTTGCTGCTTCCTTCCCCCTACGGAGATCCCCAGTGCTTGGGGCCCCACCTGCTCTTTCATCCATGGATGGAAGATCCCAAGGGGGTTTAGCAAAACTCTATGCCCAAACCTGCTTCTCATGTCCTAAAGTTCAATGTAGATGGACAGAGATGGGCAGCTTGTCCACCAGTAAGGAGCTGGACCCAAGCTAGTGGCAACTTCTTCAAGGTGTAGGTGGTCAGAGATGGGTCACTTGTTCACCAGTGAGGTGCTGGACCCAAGCTGGTGGTACCTTCCTCAGGAGTGACCTCCAGAACCTCTCTGAGAAGCAGGCAATCCTGGTCGTGGCTTGGTGTCATTTCTTCCATCTGCTTGTGTTCCTCAGCACCAGCATGTCTTCCAGTCTGATTAAACATAACCCAGCGACTGATCAGAGCTTGAGCTATGAATCCAACAGTTGCTCTTTGAGTCCTGGAAAAGGGGTTTTTATAGGTTAAAATTGCTTTGTTTTTCCAGTTTGGGGATTGTGTCCTGCTCTGAGCGTTGGGCTCAGGTAGCCCTGAACAGCCCTAAGGGCAACTCTTGGAAAAAAGCTGAAAAAGCAAGAGGTGTAGGATGGGGTTAATAGTGAAACTCATCCCAATCCTGTTTTCCTGCCACATGCCAGCTGAGGCAGCAACTGCAGCTCCTGGTTCACTGCAAGTGATTCATAAAAAAACTAAGACTTGTCCAACACGGAACAGTTTTGATCCTCCCAGACACTCATCGGTGACATAAACTTCCAGCCCAGCCCCAAAATAGCTCAGTTTGTTGTTTGAGATGTAGCCCCAACCACTTGCCAGTTGCTGATCAGGTCTTGGAAACCAAAAATAGCTCCTTCACCCAGCACCAGCCTTAGTAGAAGTTTTTCCTCAAGTGGAGGCTTTTTGAAGCAGATCAGGTTTTCAGGGTGCTTCTTCCAAAGGCTGAGAACCCAAATTCATGACCACAGTGTTCTAAGTGTGGGGTGGGAGATGCCCTGGTGAGGCCATGCCCCCAGTATTGGGGTCAACGTGGGACACCTCATTATGAGAAGGACATTGAGGGGCTCAAATGGATCCAGAGAAGGACAGACAAGGTTGGGGAATAGTCTGGAGAACAAATGTTATGTGGAGTGGCTGAGGGAGCTTGGGCTGGTTAGTCTGGAGAAAAGGAGGCTGAGGGGAGACCTTCCTGCTGTCTACAGCTGCCTGAAAGGAGACTGTGGTGAGGTGGGAGTTGGTCTCTTCTCCCAAAGAACAAGTGATAGGACAAGAGGAAATGGCCTCAAGTTGCTCAATCCAGGGGAAGTTGGGGTTGGACATGAGAAGAAACTTATTCCTGGAAAGCATCACAAGGCCTTTGAACAGGCTGCCCAGGGATGGTTGAAGCACCATCCCTGGACGTGTTTTGTTATCGTGGAGATCTGGAGCTTAAGGACAAGGTTTAGCAGTGCCCTTGGGACAGTTGGGTTAATGGTTGGACTCGGTGATCTCGAAGTCTTTTCTAACCTAAGTAACTCCATGATTCTGTGCTAGGAGTGAATCCATGTGAGCTTGGAGTGCTCTGTCTCCTCACCCCAGAAGCTTGTTCCTTCTCCTTACCTCAGTCTGCTCAAATTTTCTCCATGAGGTGACCTGAAAACTAGCAAAGAGACCTATTTCTTTTCATGCTAAATGATTCACCCCCATAAGCTCCTCTCCTGGCTGCCAGGCTGCTGCAGCCCTTCCGTCTTGAACTTCCTCCAACTTCTGAATCAAGAGTGATGTAAGATTTGATTGCTGGGGCTGCAGCCTGTTCCAAGCAGTTTTTTCCCCATCATTTCTATGAGAAGTATCCACCTTCTGGTCCCCAAATCACTCCCTGGCAATGGCTCAGCCTCTCCTGGTGCCTCTTTGCCACTGCTGCTTTGCTCCGAGGGATTTGTTCTGCTTTTCTTCTCGGTTTTTACATTTTTTTTCTTGTTTCTCTAGATATTTTCCAGTGTGAAGCCTGAAAATTTTGCAGTGGGGTTAGGATAAGCAAATTGTAGGACTAAGAATGGATTAACTGAGGGTTTAACCCCGTGTCTGTGCCCAGCAAAGTCCCATCCTACATTTTGGGGGTACCTTACTATGTGGTGAAGGACTTGGCCCTCGTGTTGTTCGTTCAGCAGCACATTTCCCAAGGTTTGGTGTAGTAGGTGTGCCAGCTCCTCCCTCCATCTGAGATGCCCTAACTTCCCCAGCAGTAACTCAAAACCATCTAGAGGATGCAATTCAAGGTTTCTCCTCATCCTGGTGACATCAGTATGGTCACACCCATCTCCATCCATTGCACATTTTCCTTCCCCTCTGTATCTTTTCTTTCTTCTCAGTGACCTCACTTTTCAATGAGATGTAAAACACTGTCAGGATTTTTATTTTCTGGGGATTCATTGGGATCAGAGCTGCTGGGGCAGTGGCTCTGCTGCAGACCCACTGCCACCATCCCAGGCCTGGGGCATCTCATGGGAGCAGAAGGGAGCAAAGGACCACCAGCTCGGCAGCAGTCTTGGGACTCCTTCCTGTCCCTGTGCAAAGCTATGGGGCAAAGCCCATATTATGGGGTTTGTTTAGGGCAGAGCAGTGCCCCCAGTAACCTGTTGTGTCAGCTGGTGGATGTGGCCACTGTGTCCTTCTGGAACTGTCAGCAGTGTGGTGGTGGGCTTTGGTGACCACCACAAGGAGTGCTCCGCTGCTCAGCTGAGGCTTCTCAAGTTTACAGACATTTTAGCAGAACTGATGGATTTGGAGAAGGAGAAGGTGATGGACACAGGGATGGATATACCACATCCTCCATCATCTCACCAAGTCATCAAAGATCCCAAACCGGTACCAGATGTTGGGAGACTGCCTTGAGGATGCAGCAATTTCCCCAAAATCCAGGACTGGGTTAAGTAGGTGCTGCATGGCAGCTTCTCCTACCCATAAATAGCTCTTGGAGTGCACCATCATCTAAACACTTCATGCAAGGACACTTCTAGGCAAACTTCAGCCATGAGGCACCACCATAAAAATCATTGTAAGGCCTGTTGTTGAGTGTCTTTGCCATGGTGGGATTATGTCTGACTTGAAAGGATTCCTTCTGAGTCACTGGCTCTTGAATAATCACAGCATGAGCACAGAGTACCATCTTTTTTTTTTTCTAAACACGGACTCACAGCAGCGTTAGCAACTGACCTCATCGAAACCTGGCCACCAGTAACGATCCCCTGAAATGTGGACGGGGGGCGAGTGCAGGGACAGGGTCAGAGCTCCTTCAAAGCTTCTGTGGCTCTTGGGAATGATGGGATGACCTTTCCTCTTGATTCCTCTTTGGCTCCAGGTGGTACAAGCTGCACTCCAAGGCCGGAAAGAAGGAGAAGGAGCGTGGTGAGATTCTGGTGAGCATCCAGTTTACACGCAACAACCTAACAGCCAGCATGTTTGACCTGTCTATGAAGGACAAGCCACGGTCACCTTTTGGCAAGCTGAAGGACAAGATGAAGGGCAAGAAGAAATACGACTTGGAATCTGCCTCTGCCATCATCCCCAGTAGCATGGGTGCCCTTGACATGGAGGATGACTATGACCTTGGCAAGAAGTCCAAGGTCAAGGGCTTCTTCTTGAAGAACAAGTTGCGCAAATCATCCCTGACACAGTCCAACACCTCCCTAGGGTCCGACAGCACCATCTCCTCTGCCAGCCTGAGCTTGGCTGCAAATGTTCCTGAGGTCACCAAATCCCCCAGCAGACACAGCAGCCTGTCTATGGAGCGCTCTGGTAAGAGGATAATGGGTCTAATCCTCCTCCCCCTGTTTTTTACCCTTCCTTCTTTTCTTTGTAAGGGACTGTTGAGGCTTTTTTGAAAATCTGTTAACTAATTGCTTACCTAAGGAGCAACGTCTTCCACAAACCCTCTGAGATCTGTCTGCTGGAGCTCCCAGCTCTGGATCCTCAGCACAGCAGAGACCTGGAGCTGGTGGAGTGGGGCCAGAGGAGGCTCCAGAAATGCTGCTCTGAAGGTGGAACTTGCTGCTTTGAGGCCAGGCTGGGAGAGTTGTAGGGGGGTTCTGCTGGAGAAGAGAAGCTCTGGGGAGACCTTAGTGTGGCCCTTCAGGGCTTAAAGGGGCTGATAAGAAAGATGGAGGAAGACTTTTGATCAGGGGCTGCCATGACAGGACAAGGGGTGATGGTTACACTGAAATGGAGATTCAGACTAGAGAGAAGGAAGAAATTGTTGATATTGCTGGTGGTGACACCCTGTCCCAGGCTGCTCAGAGGCGTGGGAGAAGGCCCATCCTTGGAATCATCCCAGGTCAGGTTGGACTCTGAGCCACCTGCTGTAGTTGCAGATGTCCCTGCTCACTGCAGGGGGCTGGTACTGAGGGAGCCCTAGATAAAGCAGCGCTGCCAGGTCCCCACTAACCCCTGACTGTCACCCCACATCTCTGCAACCCCACCAGGGACAGGGACTCCACCACTGCTCTGGGCAGCCCAAGCAGGCCTGGACAACCCTTTAACAGAAGAAATTGTTCCTCAGGGCCAACTTCAGCTTCCCCTGGCACAACTTGAGGCCATTTCCTCTCATCCTGTTTCTGGTTTCTTGAAAGAAGATGTGACTCTCACCTTGCTTCAACCTCCTGAAGTTCAGGGAGTTGTGGAGAGCAAGCAGGTCTCCCCTGAGCCTCCTTTTCTCCAGTTAAACCCCTCAGCCTCTCCTCAGAACCCTTGTGCTCCAGACCCTTCCCCAGCTCTGTTGCCTTCTCTGGACAAGCTCCAACCCCTTGATGACCTTTCGGCAGTGAGAGACTAGAACTGACCCCAGCATCCTTGGATGATCCCTGCCCTGATCCTGCTGGCCACATCAGTGCTGATACAGCCCAGGATGTTGTTGAATTCCTGTGGTCATGGGTTTGAGCCCCATGTAGGCTTACCCTGCTCCAGCAATGCGGGTTGGACTTAGATGATCTTTCAAGGTCCCTTCCAACCTCTAACATTCTGTGATTCTGTGACTTTGTTGGAGGAAGCACTGTTTTTTCTCTGCCCCCTCACAGCAGGTCACTAACGCTGACTTGTTGCAGGCAGCTCCTGAGGAAGGGCTGGGCCAAGCAGGGCTCCTTGCTGCTGCTCTGCCTGGCTGCTCCTCTAATGAGACGCCTCCGGCTTGGAGGCAGAGCTGGAACAGGGACCAGTTCCTGGTGATTAAAGCAATCTGAGCTCTTTGGCACTTGGAGAGCGGTGATTTGCAAACAAAAAATAGGCCCTTTTGTAGTGACTTAATTCTTGCCTTTGCTTGAAAACAAAAAGTATATAATTAAAGGGTCTAATTGGCTGGAGACTGCAAATTCCCATCCTGGGTGGGAGTCCCTGGGGGCTGTGTCGCTTCTCACCTAAGCCGCCTGTGTGATTCCTCTGTTTCTGCTGGGTGACTGGAGAGTGAGTAGAGGCACCAGCTTGGCCCCATCATCCTCACATTGTGGTCCTTCACACCGATGTAACCCCCAAAATCTGCTGAGCAGTGGCCACAGGGTCAGGCAGTGGAGCGAGAAGCAGCAGCTCCTCCATCACATGGAAGCAAAAGCCCTCAAACCAAGGGTTCTGTAGTCTGACAGGGACTCCACATCTCAGAATGTGGGGTGAGGTGGTTGGAGAGGGTGCTGTGTCTACTGTGTAGCCACATGCTTGTGTCCTCTAGTAACTTAATTATAATCCAGTAGAGCCCAGGAAGGAGAAAACTAGTAGGATTTCACAGTTCTGCAGTGTTTGTGGGGTGGAAGATAGCATTGCCTGTTGGACCTCACCTCTGTCCTGCGTTTTACCTCTCCCACAGTGAAGGATCTCCTACCATCTCCAAAACTGACCCACAAGAGAGCTTTCAGCGACGACGTCTCGCAGGTCAGCCCAGTCCTGGAACCCAAAGCAATCCAACACTTGAAGCCAAAGAATGATCCCGTATCCCGCTCTTCCCTCTGCATCAATGGGAGCCATGTTTACGGTGATGAGCCTGTCCCAAAGAGCTCTGTGACTGTCCCACAGAGCTCTGCACCAGTCTCTGTGCCCAGTGTCCCCAGACGACAGGAGGAGAACTTTGGCTTCACCCCTCTCCATCCTGACATCCACGAGGTGCCCTGGGGGCTTGGCAGCTTGGAGAGGACACAGCAGCGAGACGAGCCCAGGTTCATCCCATCTCCTCCCAGCTTAGCCCTGCAGGAAGAGCTCAAGGTGTCTACCAAAGCTGTCACCCTCAGTAACCATCTGGGCAGAGCCAAGATGGAAGAGAACAGCCGCTTGGAGAACAAGCCGACCCAAGCTGCAGCACCCATGGTCTTCTCCACAGACATGACGAAGGACAAACAACCTGACGAAACGAGGAAGGAAGACAAGAAAGCCAAAAGTGGTCTCTTCCACCATGGGGGCAAAGGCCAGGGGGAGAAAGGGGGACCCTTGTCCGTCCATGCAGCAGCAGGGGGAGAGGAGAGAAGTAAAACAAGCAGCTGGTTCAGTTTGAAGGAGCCCAAAGAGTCTCCTCAGAGACCCAGGTCAGTGAAACGGGTGTGGTGGTATCGAGGCTGTTAACTAGGTGCTCCAGCCTCTGGTTCCTCAAGGGCTGTGCTGATAAATCCCTTCCAGCATCAGCAGAGGAGCTGTCCTCATGGCTCAGATAAGAGAAAATGGCAGGGGAAACACTATTAAATACTCAAAAGGGAGAATGATTTTTCCTGCATCCTCCCATGGCTTCTGCTGCCAGCCAATTCCATTTGCCTTCCCACAGAGGCAACAGAGGTGAAACTCAGCCTGGCCACACTGAGTGGTTCCGTGGCCTCAAAGTAAAGGAACGTTATCCTTTAGTTAGCTAGAAAAGCTTCCTTGGCAGTCAGAGTAGGATGTGGGACATGGTGATTGTAATCACACAAGTTTTATTCACCTTCCATCCCCTCCAAGTCCCTGCTCCAGCCTGGGGGGTTGCGGAGCTTTGGTAAATTCAGATTCTTGTTAATATTCCTAAAATAACTAATCCCAGCCCACCTCTTTCCTCCTGCTGTCACACCCCAACCTTCCCGTCTCCCAGTTATCAGTCTCTAATTGTTCTTGTTTGCCTGGTGATTCATCCTTCTAAATCCTCAGGAGCACCAAAACTGCAGTGCTGGTGGGGCTGTTTCTGTGAGGAGGAGCTTTTTGTAGCCCCCCAGCAACTGAGCTGAAGGTCCAGAGGTCGGTTGAGACAGCCTGTTGTGGGGTTATATCATTGTTTGTTGAGCAAATGGTGTTAAAAGTGGCCCCAGAGAAAATATAAGTCGAGAGCTGGTTGAATTGACAGGGTTGATTTGTTACAAAGGGTTTTCTCATCGGGGCTGGCTTGAACCTAATTCACTAAGCAGAAGGATTTTAGTTCAGTCTAAGCCTCCTGTAATGAGGAGGGCACTAGTGGTTTATTCACCTTACCCGGGTTCCCACACGGGTTAAATTGCTTTTAAAGAGCTGCTCAGATCTAAACTGAGGGGTGAACATGTTGTTGAGTTTGGCTTCAGAGCAGGAACAGCCCCAAAAGTTCTTTGCTTACCCTACAAGAAGATGTTGTGTTTGTGGTGGTCCAACCAACGGGAGGCAGGAAGGTGCTTCTACCCCCCTTCCTGAGGAGCAGAAATCATTTATCCTCATCCTGAAAGCCTTGAGAGGAGCTTGTTTAAGTGTGAGGATGGCAGAGGGGCTGACAGGACTGAATCCTGCCCTCCCCAGTGCTCTCAGCTGTGTGGGCAGAGCTGAGGATATTGAAGCAGGTGGGGAGGTGCTCCTCTGAGCCACAACCACCCTGTGTCACAGGGCCCCAAGCTCTTTCCCCCTAAGCCTCTTGTTGGGGAGTGATGGCTGGTGCATGTTGGGACGGTGATGGGGAATGGGAGGACTGGGCAGGATGCAGGTTCTGTCTTTGGACTGCTCCAGCAGAAGGAGAGATGAGCACCAGGTCCTGGAACGGGTGTGGCTGTGTTCCTTTTGTTTCCAGGAGACTGGAAACCCTGGTGCTTATTTGATGGTTTGTTACTGGGTGAGACCAACGGGTGAATTCACAGGGCCCCCTTTTGGGGTGTGTTTGACCTTCTGAACTGGCTTCATTGGCAGTTTCCATGAAAGTGGGAAGTAATGGGTTCAACTGAGTGAGGCGGGTTGAAGGTGGACATCAGGAGAATTCTGTGGTGGAGGATGGTGATGTGCTGGAGATCCTTGTCTGGGAGGGAGGCCTCTGGCCTGGAGCTTTGGAGACTGGAGATGATGAGTCAATTTCGGGGGTGCTTGGCCCAGGCTGGGTCATGGGAGTTGCTGACAGTCTCATTTATGGCAAAACCAACCTTTCTATCATCTGAGGGACATGGACCCTCTCCAGTCTGCCTCTCCTGGTTCTTCTGGTGGTGATACATTGGCCCAGGTTGCCCAGAGAGGTGAGAGAAGCTCCATCCCTGGAACCATGGTCATGTTGGACCTCAGGGGTCAAAGCAGCTTGCTCTAGTTGGGATACCTCTGCTCACTGTAGGGCTGAATGACCTTGAAAAGTGTCTTCCAACCCAAACCAGTCTATGATTCATTTTTTTTGACCATTAATTACACTATCACTTTAATTATACAGAACTCTAACTTCTCTGATTGAATTTTCCTTCTTCACATCAAATGACCTTCTTGAGCAAGTCAAAGCTGTTGAAGAGTTTATTAGGTCTTGATGGCCTCAAGGCTGACCAGAGGGTCTGTTGGCATGACCAGACACATGGAGAAAGCAGCAGAGCTGATCTGATGGTGTTACCTGGATGTCCACCTGCATCTGGAGGAAATAGAGACGTAGATGTGACACTTTGGGACACAGGCTAATGGTAATAGTCGTGTAGCATTGAAGATTGGACTTGATGATCTTAGAGGTCCTTTCCAACCTTAATGATTCTGTGAGCTGCTCAGTCACTGGTGGGACTGGGAGAGCTGAATATGGATTGACCTTTGCTTCACGGAGAGAACCAGCCTCTGAATTCACAGTACCACAGTACATTAGGAATTGGAAGGGACCTTGAAAGATCAGCCAGTCCAATCCCCCTGCCACAGCAGGACCACCTAGACCAAGTCGCACAGGAACACATCCAGGCGGGTTTTAAATGTCTCCAGAGAAGGAGACTCTACAACCCCCCTGAGCAGCCCCTTCCAGTGCTCTGTCACCCTCACTGGGAAGAAGTTCTTTTCATATTTATGTGGAACCTCCTATGTTCGAGCTTACACCCATTGCCCCTTGTCTTACCATTAGATGTCATGGAGCAGAGCCTGGCTCCATCCTCCTGACACCAACCCTTCACATATTTATAAACATTAATGAGGTCGCCCCTCAGTCTCATTTTGGTTTTAAGTCTTTGAATTAGCAACAGAAAAGACTTCTCCCCTCCTGCTCTTTTCATTCAGCTTTTGGGGATCCTCCTCACATAGGTAGGTGGAAGTTTCTCCTGGATCTGAACATGAGAAGACACTGAACACAGCCACCTTGGCCAGACCAGGAAACTCAACCCCTAATTAATTCAAAGATCTGTAATTAGAAGAGTGTATTGCAGTTAAGGTTTAAATTAGCCAGCAGCTAAGACAAGCTTGGCACAGTCTGTCTTTAGCCACTTGCTCTTGCCAAACCACACCCTGTCTAAAACAGGGAACTACTGGGTTTAAGTTGAGCTTCATCCCAAGTTTTCCTGTTCCATCACTGGCAGGTTTTGCTGAGCTGTCAGCAAACCTGACCCCACTGGGGATTTCTGCCTCTGGCCCTTACTTTGCTGTTCTTGGGGAAGCAGGTCCCAAAGGCTGAGCTTTTTTCATCCCTGGCTTTGCTAATCCGTGGTGCCTATGGGGTTTTGCTCCTGGTTTGAATGGGAGCGGTGGAAAGAGACTGTTTGGTCTTTGGAGAACTGGATGAAAGGTTCTTTGGGGTTTGTTGTTTCTAAGGTTGTGTGGTCAAGGGTTGTATGTAAGGAAGAAGCTCAGCAGGTTTTATTTGAGGCAAAGCCTGGGGTGAAAACAATTGGTTTAACTATTTTCAGGGTTTCCTACAATGTTATCAGAGCTCCACAGGTCCTGCTTCCTGCAGCGTGAATCAGGATGATAAAATGAGGCAACATCTCATGCTTAGCAAGAGGAAAAAAAGAGAAATTGGTCTCTTTCTTGTGGAAATAATGGAGTTGATGTTGTTTGCCAACTGTCTGTGTTGGATCAGCCCAGGAAAACAGGATAAAAATGATTTGGGATGGAGCTGGATGTTTCCCCTCTGGCAGGAGTTATGTGGGGAGCTTGTAAGGGTCAAAATGGCTCTTAAAATGTTTCTGCCTGCCTTTTCCCTGCTGAAGCAGGATGATGAATCTGGTCCTAAATTGGCACCAGCTCAGCACTGCTGAGACAAATGTGTCCATATAGAGCTCCCACCCCTAGAAGTGGGTATTGGGGTTTTGCATTTTGCATTCACCCAGGATGCTACTGCCCAGAGCCTCTTCCCAGTTCTTCATCCCCTGCTCTCACCTTAAAAATTGCTCCTGAAAAGCAGCATTTGCCTATTTTCTCTGTCTCCTCTGGTTCCCACTCTGTTCAAAATCACCCAGGGCTGCCATACCTGTCTCCTCCCAACCCCGTTCTGCACAAATCCTGCTGTGCCAGCATTGAGGAAATTCCTGATCCCTGCCAGACTTTGAAGCTGCAGCTGGGAGCCTCCAGCACCCCATTTCTGCTGGTTTTCCCCCCTCTCCCCAGCTGTGTGATCTGTAGGGAAGCAGTGCAAAAAAACCCAGTTAGTGAGCAGTAGGGTCACAGCATTCCCCTGGATCCGTCCCTCCTAGGAGGGACTTTCTCCTTGAGCTTCAGCTCAGCTCTTAGCTTCAGTGTGTTACAACTGGATTTGAGCCTTGTCCTTCCCAAACTCCCTCTTGCCCTGGTTTACCTCCACCATGCAGAGATTGACCCACCCTCCTGCAACGGCTGGGGGCTGTGTCTCTGTGACCGTGGAGCTGCCTTCAGCCTGAAATCCAGACTGTGATCCACAGGGAAAAACCTCTTTTCCTTGAACAAGCTGTTTCGTATGAAGACGTTTCCATCAGGGGTTGCTCAGCAATACTTTATCTTTTTTTCTTTCTTTTG
Source organism: Rhinopomastus cyanomelas (assembly GCA_013400115.1). Classification (NCBI taxonomy): domain Eukaryota; kingdom Metazoa; phylum Chordata; class Aves; order Bucerotiformes; family Rhinopomastidae; genus Rhinopomastus; species Rhinopomastus cyanomelas. Next base: position 28,456 of record VXBP01007396.1, read on the forward strand.
ATGAAAGGCTAAAACACATCTCTGAAGAGCTGCCAAACAAATAAATGAGGGCAGAAAGGTACCCGCTATTTATTTTGGCTGGCGGAGCTGCTGGGCTAGAGGAGAAGGAGGAGGAGGAGGGTGAGTCAGCATTTCAGTGCAGCAGAAAATCTTCAGTCTGGCTGCTGCGAGTGGAGGTTTCCCTCTAGAGGAATTTGCCATCCTCGGCTCCCTGTTTCACTCAGCTCTTCCAGCTTCTTATCAGAGTGGGGAATCGGTCACAGACTGGTGACATGGGCAGGGACACATCTGCACATCTTACCAGACCAGGTTGCCCAGAGCCCCATCCAACCTGTCCTTGAACATTGCCAGGGATGGAGCAGCTGCAATTTCCCTGGGCAACCTGTTCCAGTGCCTCAGCACCTTCACAGGGAGGAATTTCTTCCTAAAATGCAATCTAAACCTCCCCTCTTTGATCTTGAACCCATCTCCCTTGTCCTGTCACTAGAGTCCCTGAGAAAAACTTCCTTTCCAGCTTTTCTGTAGGCCCTTCAGGTACTGGAAGCTGTTCTGTAGTCCCCCTGGAGCTTTCTCTTCTCCAGGATGAACAGCCCCAACTCTTGCAGCCTGTCCCCATAGCAGAGGGCCTCCAGCCCTCTGATCGTCCCTATGGCCTCCTCTGTGCTCACTCCAACAGTTCCATGTCCTGCTTGTGTTGAGGACTCCAGAACTGGCTACAGGACTCCAGGTGAGGTCTCACAAGAACAGAGTAGAGGGGAAGAACCCCCTCTCTTGACTTGTTGGTGACACTTCTTTGGATCCAACCCAGAACACGGTTGGCCTTCTGCACCATGATGTGTGGGTCATGATATGGTTGGGGCAGTTGGGACCTTGCTGAAAGCACCATCCTTATTCCTGGTGATCCAAACCACCCTGGCAGCAGCAGTTCAGAGCTGCAAACCAACAGTCTGTAGGTCCGGCACAGCATGAGCCCCATAATGACTTGGGGAAGGAAGACACAGTCATCTCATGTGAGTTTGAAGAGACTTTGAAGCTGTTCCACCACCCATGCTGGTGGGTCTCAGTGTCTGCCTGAAGCTCATTGATGCTCCATGGCTATTTGGTGCTGGAGTCCAGCAGAACCTGCTGCATCAGGCCTGGATTGCTCTTCCTCAGCACTAAACGCTGTCTAAGCAGAATCACTAATGAGGGATCTGGACCAAATCCTGAAAGTAAGGGCCAGCAAGAAGGAGCAGACAGAGGTGCTGCAGCATTGTGGGCTCTTTGTAGCCACTCTGAGGTTGAGGTGTTTCAGGTTGGACCTTGTCACTTTGCCAGCTGGAAAGGAAAATTTGCCATGTTTCACCCCATTTCACCACGCAGAAACTCCATCTGTGGTTCCCATGAGCTTACTCAGCTGGTCCTTGGGTCATAAGCAGCTCTGCTTCTCCTCTGGAGAACTTATGTTTGAAGTGGGTTAGGGAAAAAGATCAACCTTTAACAAGTGGCAGTGTACAGGAGCTCCAGTGTGTCCAGCCATGGAGCTACCCAGTATTTGTTTGCACCTTCTGCAATCAGAAAACAAGAAGGCTTGAGGGACTGTGGCAACATGATCCATTCCCTTGAGACCTTTGGGATGGCCGACACCAAGCAGCAGTGACAGAGGGTTGGTTTCCTTGTGCAGATGCTGTTGTGATGCCTCATGGATGGCCTTTTACAGAGCAGTGAGGAGGATGGTGGATCGAGTCTTGTGAAGCACCCCAACCACAGGCTGATCTGTAGGTTACAACATGGCTGGAAAGGTTGGGTCCTGCAGAGAGAGTGGCTGTTGGTCTCTCTGGAGTGACTCATGCTTGAAGGTCCATCACCTTCTGCTATCACTTCTGAAGGTTTCCTGTGCTTACCAAGAGCTTAGAAGACTCAGGAAGAGCTGGGTTGCTCAGATTTGTCATCTGTGGAGGTCTGTGACCAGCTGTTGCAGTAGGTTTTCTGCCTGGCTCCACACCAGTGGTCCAAGTATGGAGAAGAACACAGAGACATGGTGGACCACAGTCAGGCTGTGTGGGGATGGCCACCACTACTGCTTGATGACATCAGGAAAGGGCACCCACAAGCTGTCTGCCTGCAGTAGGCATGCTTGAAAGTTCTTGGAGGGTTTTTTTGTGCCTGAATTACTAGTTCTGCAAAGTAAAATCTGATGTAGTGTCTGGTGGGTTCTCAGGCACTTACTGTGGGTGTTTCCTGCAAACCAGGGGGCTTTGGTGGCATGAAGAGGCACCTTCACAAGGTAGCTGCTCGGAAGACAATGCATAAGGGGGGCTTTGAAGCTACCAGGAGTGGGGACAAGCAGGTCCAACCCCATTGCTGCATTGTGCTTTTGCCTCAAGATGGCATTTTTGTGCTTTAAAACGTGTCCAAGGCTTTCAAGACGTTCCTAAAGGCAGCTGAAACCAGTTGTCCAAGCAATTCCATGTGTGATCCCACGGGCAAGGCAAGGAAACACCGTGGTGTAGGACCAGGTCTGGACATCCCCTGTGCAGTTTGGCAAAGCAGTTACTTCCTTTAGGTCTTGTTAAAGGTCGATATGGCTGCTGCTGGCTGATCAGTGTCCCTATTTTCTCCAAACCCTCAAAGCTCCACTGTCATGGAAGATGCAGAAGGAAATAATCCTGCTGGTTCAGTTATGGGGCAGTGTAGCCACATGTGCTGGGTGCCCCCATCCTGGGGACAGGGTTGCTCCTGCAGAGGTGAGGTAAAGGGGATGAAGTCTCAAGAGGAGATGTGGGGTGTCCACACCACACCTTTCATGGTGTGAAAACCCTCTGAGATGCCATCCCCAGCCTGGCAAGGCTTCCTCGGGGGTGGTGGTCGGTGCTCACTGTTGGACACGTTCCCAGAGGAAGATGGAGGAAATCCTAACAAAAGGTTAGTGTAGTTCCCTCTTGAAAAGGCACCAAGGACCTGGCTGCCTGGCTCGGGGTGAGTTTTGGAAAATACGATGGTTGGAGTTCAAGATGTGCTGAATCTCTTCCTCCTCCTTGGGGTCCCCCATGGGGTTTGGGGGTCCAGGATCTCAGACCACAATAGTGTGTGGGAGGTTGGTCAGAGTCAAGAGTGGAGCCATGTCCTGGCCATGTGCTCCCTCCTGCTTGGCTGTTGTTTGTTTGCTACTCCACTATCACTCCTGTGCAAGAGGGAGCACTGCAGTGGATGCTGTTGTCCTGGTAATGAGGTGCTGGGGTTAACTGGGAAAGACTCACTCCTGTGTGCTCTTACTGGTTCAAGTGATCCTGATCCAAGAGCCCAGTCCAGCTCCTGGTGTCCACCAGGACAAAAAAAACCAGGAGCCAAGTCCTTGGGCTGCAGGAGGTGGGGAAAAGCCTCTCGGGCTCCTGAGTCTTAGGGCTTGGACCAAGGCAGAAAGGGGAACTATGGAGGAGTGTTGTAGGAGGAAGGTTGCCCTTTCCTTTGTGTTGTGCATGTCCTTTCCATGCCTTGACTCCATGAACCATCGCTCTGCCTAACAAGAGAGAGGCTGAGGCCGCGTTTGCTCACTGCATTGCTCTGGAGCGAGGTGTTTTTGGGGTGTGTGGTGTATGCTTACAGCACTGTCACAGCATTAACCAGGAGGACTGTTTTGTCTTCCCTCCACAGCCTGGAAGTGTCTCCTCAGGTAGAAACCAGCTCAGATGCTCCTTCTCATTCTCCTCCCTGCTCCCCTGCCCAGTTTGCTCCTGCTGTAGCCCTTCTCACTAGCATGCCACGCGCTAACCTCCCTCCCGCTCTCAGAGATGGCCAGTCCGGATGCTTGTCCCCTACCAACCCATTCCTCAACTCCCTGCAGAGCAATCCCTTCTTTGAGGACCTCCTCGCTGACCAGGTACTAAATTCTCCTTCACCTACTCACTTTTTCTCTAGTTTCCCGTCTGAGCCGCATCCTTCAACAGAGGTCGCTGGGAACTTTGATTCCTCAGAGGATTGCAGTCCCTCTGCCTCCCTAAGAGATAAAGATCCAGAGAGGGAGTCTCCAGCCAAGAGCGTTGGCGTCCCCGTTCCAGAAACGACTCCCCCATCATCACAAGCAGAACTTCCTCCTCCAGATGAGAAACCTGCTGTCCCACCTCCCCTCTCAGAGTGGGACGATACCTTTGATGCCTTTGCAACCAGCAGGCTCAAGCCAGAACCGAAGGAGGACAGTTTCTTTGTGTCAGTAGCGTCGGAGGGCATGGCCTTCATCGATGATCCTGATGCAGCCAGCCCCACAGAAAGATCTTCTGAGTCGGCTCACGAGAAGGGGACAAAGGTGTTTAAAGAGGTCAATTCACAAATGGGCAGTGAGATGCCCTCGACTCTACGGTCTTGGACAAATTTCTCTGGTTTAGACGTAGGGGCAAACTTGGTGAGCACAACCCAAGAAGCCACTGTGATCGAGGATGTGCTGAGCCCTGTGTCTGCAGGGTTGGCAGGGAGGAGGAGGAAAAGCAGCACCCCTACAGTTTGGACAACTGCATTTGCACCAGGGAATCCAGGTGAAAAAGAGACTTCAACACCACTAACCACCAACAATAGCGCTAGGGAGGAAGGGGACAGCAATGAGGAGGAACCTTCTAGCCCAGGAACAAACGGATGGATGACTATAGCCACCGAAACCACTCCTGATCCATCTGAGAGCACCCAGAGTGGGACCGAGCCGGAGCACGGGGGGTTGGAGAGTGCCTTTGGGGACTTTGAAGCAAAGAGCAGGTCTCACAGCACCACTGGCGTGTTGACCAGAAGCACCTTCACCCCTGAGCTCAGCTCTGAAACCCTGCCAGGCAGCAATGTGGTGGCTGTGTCCCCACGGCTGCTCACAGATACAGCATCACAACGGTTCTCCTCGGCCCCTGAGCAGGGGACAGAACCCCAGGGTAGTGAGGAGGAAGCCTTCGACATATGGACTTCAGTTTACCGACTCCAGGCTAGCATGCGGCTCGAGGCCAGTGAGGGTCGGGCAAGACTCGGCTCTGATGTTCGTGAGAGGCACGTAGTCCTCGCTCCATGGCCAGGGACCCAGGAGAGGGAGGACATGGCAGCCAGCTCAGCTGTGCCGCCCCCCAAACCTCCAAGGTGGTTCACAGCTGCTGGCAGTGGAGGAGCTGGCCATGAGGGGGATGTTTGTGACCCGCAGCCAAGACATCAGCGAGGCAGTGAGGAGCGAGGGGAAGATGCAGAGAGCCCAGAAGTAGATGTGGAGCTGCCCAGGAGCCATCAGAGCAGTGAGCCATCTGTTCCAGCATCTCCCAGCCTGACGCTGATTATGAATGTAGGTGAAGCCAGGAGAGAGTTCCCAGCCTCCAGTGATGCTGAATCTGTGGACTCAGCAGCTAATCTGGACAGGAGAGCTGGCCAGCTGGCTGAAGGGGACACCTCTGTGAGGGAAGGCCAAGCAGAGATGGATGAGACAGACACGGCTGAGCAGTTTGTGACTTGCTCATCAAGGCTCTTCCCAGATGGATTAGACCAATCAGGTGCTCAGGAGAGCAGGAGTCAGCCTGTTTTGTCTCCTCGGAAGGGGGCTGCAGGTTGTGACCAGGAGGATGTGGCCTCTGAACAGATGTCGTGCCCTGAAGAGCTCAGTGTGGTGGGGCTAAACCCACCTTCCAAGCTAGACCTGGTCCAGCCAGAAACCTTCTGGACGGCTCTGGAAGAGCAGGAGGCAGCCGATCACCCCACAGGTCTCAGCCCAGCGATGCAGCCCCAAAGGTTAGAGTGTGGCGAGAGTCCATCCCAGGCAGATCCAGCATGGGGTGATGCTGAGGGTCAGCACAGGCCAGTGGGGGGCCAGCCCGAACCTGGCATCCCTGTGGCAGTGGCCATCCCTCCCCAGGAGGCAGAGCAGGGCAGACCTGGCAGCGAGCACAGGGGGTCGTGGCGGCGCTGCTCAGCAGGCAGCAGGATAGACTTCAAGAAGGCTGATTTTTGGAAGCCAGAGAGGGCAGAGGAAAGCCGTGAGCGGGATGCCTCAGCCCCAAGAAATCCTTTTGCTCCAGCACTCAGCCCAAATGCCCCAAGCAACCCCTTTGTGGACAAATCACCAGATCCCCTCCCCGTTCAAGCTGCACTGCCTGAACAGCTTGGTCAGGGGAGCTTCAGCTTTAGCAGCCCTCACAAAGAAGCCCTTGGGCAAGGCTTCCAGCCCACTAACCTCCCCGGGGACCTGCTAGGCAAGCCTCCTTCCCTGCATGCCAACCAGCCCCTGGCCTTCTCCACCCCTTTCCTTGTGGCTGCGACTAACCCCAACCAGTTTGACTTCCCTTCCCCCATGGCATGCCCTGCGAGCAGTGGGATCCCTGCCGCCAGCAGCCGCGCAGTTGCCCAGCCCTGCCCTTTGCCGCAGTCCGGTGACACACAAGCTTCAGCGCTCGTGGTTTTGCCCAGGGAGACACAGCCAGCTGAGAAGTCCTTTTTCCAGCAGATGACCAGGTGAGCACTCTGGGGAAGACAAAGGGTATGTGAGTTGGGAGATACGAAGCCCCATCTCCCTTCTGCTCTTGTCAGGGAGTGGTAGCAGCTCATGGTCGTGCTGGCCCCAAGGAGGCTGCTCCATGTGTTGCAGGTTCTCTCTCCCTCACCTTCCCATGGTCCCAGAGAATCCAGCCTGGACAGCTCCAAGTTTGGCTCTCTGGGATCATGATGAGGAACAGCCACTGATGTTTGCCCTAAAGCGTGTTTGGTGCCCCAGCTGAAAATTCAGCCCCAGCAGAGCTGCATCCGCATTTCCCTCGGTGCTAATTTCAGCTCCATCGTCTTCCCTGTGCTTGCAAAACAGTTGTCTTCTCCATGTCTGCCAGAAGAGCTTCCAGCTGTTGATGCTCAGCACGAGTTCCTTCATGGCATGTGTGCAGCTACTGCCCCTTCCCATTAATTCAGCTTCGGTTTCTGTCCTTTCCAAATGAACTGTCAGATACTACAAACCTTCTCTCCAGACCCAGAAACATTAAAAGAAAAAGGTAGTTGCAATAGAAGGGTAGCAAACAGCCCTCCTGCTGAGATGCCCATTGGTCACGAAGCAAAGTGGGACTTAATCTTGATAAGAATGGGACTGGGAAGGGGGGTACTGTGGTGGTGCAGCAGAGGAAAAAGAAGGGGCTGTTCCTCTGCCCGGGTTAGTCTTGGGCTTGAGATGGGGTGTGGAATCTTGCTGTGCCCTTCAGTTCACCTGGTTTTCCCTGTACACCTTCCCCTGGGCAGGAGAGGGTTGTTGGGATCTCTGTCTGCCCATGGTATCAAGGATCAAGCTCTTACTGGTTAACATGGGGACTTGGGGTTTCTAGCAGTGGTTTATCACCATCACATCTAGAACAGGAGGCAACTGGAGCTCCATGGTGGGGCACTGAACTGGTAAAAGTCTTGTTTGGCTCAAGAATTGAGATTGGTCGTGGCCCTGGGAAGAGAAAAGGCAGGAGAATGGGGACAGCAGGACAGCTGAGCCCCAGCCCTTCTGCATGGGGATCTCTCCTTGGCCTTAGTGTGGCTCTGACATACAGAATGACTTCAGGAACAAAGACCAGCAGGAGATGGGGCTCTTGGCTGATTTTGTTTTCAATTTATCGAGGCCAGACCCTCAATATGTTCTTAATGGGATTATTGATTCTCCAACAGATGTTCAAACCAACCTTGCTCAGAGTTGTCAGGTGGAGTTTGTAGAGAAACCTGAAACCTGGTTTGTTACGTTTCATGGAAAGAGAAGTGTCCTGTCTTCCTAAAGGGTAAAATTAGGTGATGAGAAGTCCTAGAGCTCTCATTGTCAATAGCAGATGATCAGAGTAATCTTTGGGCTTTGACCATGGATCATCCAAGGCTTCACTGGCTGGTCATCATATCAGTGCTGGCTTCGGTTGTTTGACACATCTTAGAAGTCTTTAAACATCTCAGCCCTACCTGTAAAACCTTTTGAATAGTTGCTGCTGCTGTTGAAAAAGCTTTGAAGAGTTACCAAGGTCTTTGTGGAAGGCTTGTAGGCTCTGCACTAAGATCAAGGAGGTGGGATTAATTGTGCCACAGCTGGAAGGACCTCTTCAGCCTATAACAGCTGGGTCCACAGGGTGATGTTTGTCATTCCTAGAGTCTTCTCTTTTTAGGCTGCCCAAAAGCACATAGGCAAAGTCAAGTCCTCAAACACTTAACAGATGTTAAGGCTTAGCTGGGACAACAGTGTCGCTTGTCTCTTCCATCAGATGGAGGAGGAGCTGGTACCTGGTGTGGATTATGAGGAGCTGGGTGTGCTGGGGTTGTGTAACCTCTCTGGGAGGGATGGAAACTGGGCATGGGGACCTGTGTCTCCTTCCAGGTGGCCAAAGTGGCTCTTGACTTGTGATCCTGGACAAGATGACCAAGCAATTGGTAGACTTGCATATCTGAGTAGCACCAGCACCTCCTGCCCAGTCTGGCTGGGCCACCGCTTGGCCACAGTGAGATTGGAGGCCATGACCTCTGGAACAGCTTCTAGTGTCCCAGAGCTAAAGATGCAACTGGGGAATTCAGAACATGTGTCAGGGTTGTATTGCAGGTCTTTCTTTACCTGCTCTCCTGCAGCCACAAAACTGTTGACACTGGGGTGAGCTGCAATACTTGAATATCCTTGAGGTTCCTCTTTCCCACCTTTCTCTGGCCACATCCACCAGTACAGGTGGCAACTGAAGGACAGACCAGGGCAGTGCTCTGGGGGTTCCACTGCCTTGGAGGAGCCTAGACTGTTGCATCATGTTGTGGCACTTGTAGGTGACAGAACTGGGGATGCCACAGGTGCTCAGGTGGTCCATACTGGGCACAGGAGAGCAGCAGAATTGTCCTCTTCTGGAAACAAGGTTTCAGGTTAAACCATGTGCTGGTCTTTGTGATTGGAAGGTATCCTCATGGATCCCTCTGCTTGCCACATCCCCAGGTAGACCTGAGAGAATTGCTGGTGGTCCTAAGTTCAGCAGTTGCCTTTCTCCCCGTAGACTTTCTCCATGGAGGGCTGGAGACTTAGTCTTCTTCTCTGTGAGGAGCAGTTTAATGGGTTTATAAAGACCAAACTTCCTAGTTGCTGTAGGTGAATCCCCAGTTTTTCACTGACCTCAGGAATGTCAGTGAAAGAAGTACCAGGGCTGTGCCAGAGTCACCCAGAAATGTTTCATCTTTAGCATCTTGAACATCATCACAGACTTCCATTCTCTTGGAGAGGCAGGCATAGGTGCGAGTGACTGATTCTGCTCTCAAGTTCATTCACTAGCTGATGGAAACAGGTCCTGCTTCTCAGCAGATCCATCAGGAATTCAGACATGGCTGTGAGGTGTGAAGCGGCCTCTGCTCCCTGGTGCTGAGCATCCCATGGTGGGATGCAGATGGAGAAACTCCTCCAGTGACCAGTCTTGCACTGAGAAATGCTTTCAAAGCACATCGAAGCAACTAGTGTCCCAAGTGCTGGTTGATCCAAACCAGAGTCCACTTCAGAGTTGAAAATGGGTTGAGTGTTCATGAACAGCCAGCCAGTGGCCTGCAAACCTCTTACGCTGTGTCATCAGGCTCCTCCTGCAGCCATCTTCTGATCCTTGGTCTTCTTGCTAAGGTGATAGTGGCATTTGGGGCTGCTTATTACAGAATCATCAGCTCGTTGTGGTTGGAAAAGACCTTTAAGATCCTCGAGTCCAACTATAACCTGTCGCAGCGAAGTTTGCCACTAAACTGTGTCACTCACCTAACATCTCCATGGCTTTTCAATCCCTCCAAGGATGGAGACTCCACTTGGGCAGCCTAGGCCAGGTCTGGCTAACCTTTCTGGGAAGAAATTGTTCCTCAGGTCCAACCTAAACTTCCCTTGGCACAACCATCTCCAGATCAGGCTGTAGTCATCAGCTCTGGTGGTTCCTCAGCCATTCTCCTTCCTAGCCACTGTGTTTTGAGGAACAGTAGAATTCCTACATTAGTAGCAGAGCTTTCTTCTCCAGATCCTGCAGCAAACCCCACTCCTTTGGGGCTAGGAAGGAGGCTGGAGGTGGGTCAAGCAAGCCAAGTCCTAACTTCTGGTTCTGTAAAGGACTTGAGAATGAGCAGTTTTTCTTGGCCCCAGATCTGGTTCATCCTCACCTCATCTGACAATGTGTAACACACACACAGCCACCCATCACATGGCATCATGGTGTTTGCAGCTCTGCTGGTGAAGGTTTAGTCCTGAGTGGAGACTGCTTGGGACTGATGTGCAGAACAGCAGCTTCTCCAACCCCCCATGTAGGTTTGTGGGATCTCTCTCCGTCCTTTCAAGCTGGGAACCCTGGACTCCATCCATGTGCTTGGATGTTGATCCTTTGGCTTGTTGAAGCTGATCAGCGGCACTGTCGCTGCCCTCTCTTAGCGGTTGAATGACTGGAGGCATCGCTAAGGCTGAAGACTTCTAGGCTTCGTGGACCTCCTGGATAGACTTTGAGGTCTTTTCATCCTAAATACAGTGCTCAGGTTGGCCTGTTCCTTGCAGGAAGGAGACATTGGGTCACTTCTCTTTCCATCATGCTGAAAAGCAACACATGTACTTTGTTTAAGCCTAGAAACAAACTTTTGGGGGAAGAATGAGGTAAAAATAAATGCAAATGTAATTCCCTGATAACTGAGAGAGAAGGTGCATTCAGACACCATGTCCTCATCATCTTCTGGTTAGTAGAGGTAGGACAAGTTCTGTGGTGGCTTCCAGGCAGGTGGAGCCCAACTCTTGGACCCAAGCAGTGCAGAAACTGATGCACAGTGATGCAGGAGCATCCCTGAAGCATCAGGGGTGCCCCTAGACACTAATCAAGGGGGCTCCTGGGCAGCAAAATGACCCTCTGGGATGTAGCAGCCTCTGGTTGTACTGGACCTGGGTTAAATTTCCCTTTCTGTACCAACACCCAACAGCAGGAGCTTTGACCCATGGAACTGTCTTTGAGCACCATAGATGTGGGCATGGGGATCTGTTCAGTATCTTGTGTCCTAGAGGCCCCTGTGGAAGCAGTTCTGGAGACCTGGTTGCCAGCTCTCCTCTTTCTCAGAGCAGGTGATAGGATTTATCTGTCTGAAGCTGCCTAGATTTGATAAGTGGGTCCCACCTCCACAAAAGCCATGGGGAGAACCAGGAGTGTCATTCCCCCTGCTCAGGAGGGTGTTAACTGTCCAACTTTGTTGTTCTTAGTCCTCACCCAGTGAAACCCATCAGTGCTGCCACGCAGGAGGTGTCCAGTGAGAAGAAGCAGCAGCACAGGTCCAGCCTGTCAAGTGCTCTGAGCAATGGCCTGGAGAAGCTGAAGATGGCCACCACAAGCAGCGTCCAGCCTGTAGCCCCATCCTCTCACCTGGAGAAGACTGACTCAAAGGTGTTAAAGGTAGGAACCTACTACTGAGGTGAGAGCTGCGTTCCCACTTGCTCAAGATGTTCTGTAGTTTGTGACAAAGGAGCAGAAAACTGGCATCAGAGACGGTAGAGCAGGATCCTGCCACAGTGTGAACGGAACTATCTGTATTAACCCCAAGTCCTGGATACCTGGCCTCCCTTCATTACCAGGTCTCTGGAACTTCTCATTCTTCTCCCATTTCTTGCTTGGTCCTCCATAATTAGTGTACAGTGTGTGAGTGAATACCTGGTTCTCCACAAGCCCTGGAGGGTAGAGGATGTGACAGCCTTCTCATTGAAGGCCCAGAGGGTGATTTCTCATGACAGAAGCAGAGGGAAGGTTCTTCCCGGAGCTTTGCTCAGCTGCCACTTGCCTGGTGTGTTCCAAACATGTTGAGGCAAGCAAAATATGTCTGAGGTCATGGTCTCTTGGGGTTGCAGTCTCCTCCTCTTTTCTTACTGCTGCTCGGTTTGCTTCACCAACCCAACATGCAAAATCTGCTGCTGGGCTTCATCCGAGTGGACTTTCTTGGATCCTTTGTCCTCTGAAGGATTTTTCAGCTCTTCATTCCCTTCTCCTGCATCATCCATTCCCACTCCTGGTGGACTGGGGGAGGGGGAAGCTCCAGAGAGCAGTAGTAGCTAATGGTGGCCTCACTATGCCAGTTCAGTGATGTGCCAGTGCCCTTAGCTTCTGAGTGTTGGGGCAGAGAGAGGTTTGACATAGTTTTGGGGGGGAAACCCAGTTAAACAGGTTTATAAAAAACTCATCTGACTCTTGTGAGGTCAGGTTGGGGAAGAAGGCAGACCCAGAGAACACCCATCGCTTTGGTCGTTGCGGCATCTCGCAAACCCTAAAGCTGTTTTCATTTCCTCACTCAATGTTCCTCCTGATTTCTACCACAGGATCCCAATGTACTGGACCAGTCAGCCAAGTATTATCACTTGACCCATGATGAACTCATCCAGCTTCTGCTGCAGAGGGAGAAGGAGCTAAGCAAGAAGGAGGAGCACATCCATGAACTGGAGAACTACATTGACCAGCTGCTGGTGCGCATCATGGAACAGTCCCCCACGCTCCTCCAGATCCCACTGGAGGAAAGCAAGGCCAAGTAACCTCTCCCCAGAGAGCAGCATCACCTGCCTAGAGCACTTCTCCAATAAACACGCTGCAAATATCCCTGCACTTCCCCCTCCTCTTATGAGAGGGCTCCAGTGGCTTCTGTTGGCAGAGTTTAGCAGGAAAGGTCATCCGCTCCTTCCCAGCACAGGCTTACCCCAGCTCGGGCTCCAGGGAGCTGTAGAGTGGTGGGTTCTCATCCACTCTATGGGGAGGAGCAGAGCCCTCCACAGGAGGCATACACCTCCTTTGGTTCCTGTTGTTGTGGCCAAGTGGCATCCTGAAAGACTCCTGCCACTGCTTCAGGTGGTCCATGGACATTTGAGAGCTAGAAACCAACTGCCTCGGCCATGTCTGCATCCTGCTACTGCTGCTCTTCCACAACTTCTTTTCTCTGAAGTGGTGCACCCTGGCTGGTGGACAGCATCCAAGTGGTTGGTGACATCAGGGATGTTTGAAGTCTGTGAAAGCTCGACCACTGTCTTCCTGTCTTCTGAACCCACTGGACAGGGCAGCTGAGGAAAGGGGCTACTGTTGGCACCTCTTTCCCTTCCTGCCCATATATCATACCCACAAACGGAGGGTCTCCACACGAAGAGCCAGCTCCAGGTCATCCCAGCACCCAAACTATGCTGCATGAAGCACCAGTGGCAGAGGCTGTGAAGGACTCAAGCGAATGTCACTGCCTGACCGTGAGTCATGGCAGTTCCATCACTGTCGGTGAGGAGTCATGGTGCTGCCTCAGTTACTCTTGAACTGATAAGATGGGAGAAGATCCAACAGTGGTCTGGGCACTGTCAGTACTTCAGGAAGTCTTCTCACACAGCACCCAACTCATCATGGGGCTGGCTGGCGTCAGTGTATAAACCTGCTTTCCACTGGCTGTTCCCCACCATTGACCTTGTCTTGTCCAACAGGAGCCATTGGGACCAAGGCTAGTGCACAGAGAAGGATGTGTGACTCCCTGGCTACCCTGCCAGCTCAGATAACTGTTCCATGCTCAAAACTTGCCACTCAGTGATCACCACAAGCCAGTATTAGCCCCAAACGCTGCTTGAATTGTATCTCACATACATACCAGTGGCTTGGTCCACCTGCAGATGCTCTAGACCAGCTCTCTCAGGAGCTGAACACTGCTAAGGGATTACTATTGACCATCTAAAAGTCTCTGATCCACCACAGATGATGTCAGCCTGAGGCTGGAGAGATTTTCATTTGGAGACACTGTGGAAAGGTAGAGAAAGAACATCACTGCTTCTCTCATTCTGCCAGGGTTTGGGCTAGAGCAGGTGCCTGTGCAGGTGGGAGGGTTGGTTGGTGGGGACTTGAGCTGTGAAACCTGGACCTTAACTTGCTTCAGTGTATACCACGACAAACATGGTGCCTTTTGCAGAGGACAGTAGCAGTTTCCTACCAAAAAAGGCTCTGAAATGCAATTCCCAGTTCACCCCAAGCCCTCCGGGGCAGCTTTTTCTTCTGTTCTTGACTCGGTGGGTTTTGGTTTGAACAGGGCCAGCAGAGACCTTCCCATCCTATTTGAGTTCTGTACGTGTGATGTGGGAGATAGAGGGAGAGGCACTGGCGAAAGAGCTGGCCAGAAGCTCTGAGGTAAAATACAGCTGGAGAAAGACTGTGTTGGGTCATGCCTGAAGTTTGAGGTTGGAAACATGGTGTGAGAACTGTCAGGAGAAGAGGAGACTTGGAGTCACCGTCATTGACAATGTTTGGTCATTTCTAGCCTGAAGACCTTGGTATGAGGAGGATGATTTGTTACTTGGGAAGGTAACCAGCCATCAGCCTTTCGTTCCTCCCTGCCTTTGCACCTTGTAGAAAGTCATTTGGGGTCTTGCATTCCTCACCTTGGGTGTGGGGACTTCATTTCTGGTGTAAGATGTGAGGCTCTGGGGGAAGACCTTTCTCCTTGGGGCCAAAATCTCACACCAGATCCACGAACCCTGATAAATATCTGCCGACTCGGACTTGTCCCCCTGCCTTGTAGGTGCTCCCCACACACAAGTGCCAATGTTTCCAAGGATTTTGCTGCAGCTCCTCCCTGCCTTCTCCTTTCACTGCCTCCCTAATCCCTTCTGTCTGCCTTAGGTCAGCCTTTTAAGCTCTTTTTTTTTTTCTCCGAAGCTTGACTGGTTTGCACTTGAATGTACAAATGAATCTCAGAGCCGCCGCCAGCCCCGTGGGGCGAGCGGCCCTCTCAGCAATAACAGCTTCCTCCGTCGCAGCCCCCATTTGCCTTCCAGTGCAGGAATGAGCAGAGCTCCGGCATACTTGGTCACAGCAGACCTTCAAAGGCCACATTGGGGGTGTCAGAGGGACGTCAGACACCACACCTGAGGTGGGGCGGACGGCAGAAGATAAAACTAGCCAAGGCTGCCCTGATGGTTATGCCTGTCCTCGAGCGTGCTGGAGTCCAGAGGTGTCTACAAGTGACACTTTGTGCTTAGGAAAAAAAAGCTCCTGAAGGTGCTTCTGTCCTTATTCCCTGTTTTCCCCACCCTGCTGTCCTCCAAATTTGAGGTCTTCCCCCACCAGTGTTGAGGTTCCCCCAGCACACAGTTTTTGTTACCTGCCTAAGAGCGACTGAGCTTGGCCAAGCTGCACAACAGCACCAAAGCTGGAGCCTGAACAGTCTGTTCAAAACCTCCTAAGTTACCAGAGGGGAGATGATTTTAAGGACGTAGATTTTTTTAGTTAGAATAAAATTCTAGTGGGACGTTTTCAGTTTGTTCATGCCCTGGGTGAAAGGGTTTGAATGGGCCAGCAGCAGCTTCTCACTGGTTCCAGTTTAAGCACAGCCATGACAATTACTTGGTGTTTTTGCCTCCTGCTCTTGTTTTGCTCTTTCCACGCTCGAGCTGTTCCACAAAGTCTTCCGCAGGGTGCTGCTGCTCACAGCTCTGCTCTGCTTTTTGTTGTCAGCCCACAACCGGGTTTCTTGCTCTTAAAGAACTCTGCCCAAGTGGTTTTCTTTTTGGTCTTGACTGGCCCCCTCTGACCCAGAACCTCATGGGCTGGAAGAACCTCCAAGGTCTATCCTGAAACTGGAAAAAACCCGAAGGAATGTGGAGACCAAAGCGTCACGTAGGCTTTGGCTGTGAAGAAACTGCAGTGTCTTCTGTGTTAGGAACGTGGGGTGGGAAATAAATCCCATCCCACACTGGGAGAGGGAAGCATTATGGAGGACTTTTTTGGGACTTGTTGGTTTCCTTGTACTTCACGTACTCAGGAAGCGGGTTCAGTGTGTTTAATGTTTTACTAGTTGCGACTGATGTTTCTAAAGAGCTTGTTATTTACGTTTTAAAGCACTTTAAACAAAAAATAAATAATCAAAGTTGTTCAAGCTGTTCTTAGGCACTTGTGATTTATTGACAACAGCATCTGTGCTGACAGTGCTTGGACACGGAGTGACATTTATTGGGTTGTTTTCTGAAGGAGGATGATGGTGTCCAACTTCTCCTGCAGCTTTTACAGTGCCTGTGGAGAGGGTGCTGCAGGGTTACTTTGGGTTCTTCTTCCGATACTGCCCGTAAGATGGGGAGGGATTTCTTAGCAGGAGCTGCTGTGACAGGACCAGGGGTGATGGCTAAATGAAAAGAATGAAGTTCAGACCAGACAGAAGGAAGAAATTGTTGATATTGAGGGTGATGAGACCCTGGCCCAGGTTGCCCAGAGAGCAACTTTATTATTTCTCTGCTTTCATAAAATAGTGACTGATAGCTATGGGAGAATACTTTAGAATAAAATGTTTCTGCTGGCGGTCTTAAATTCTGCCTGCTGCCATAAAGATGCAGGATTTTGCTTTCAGAGAGGGGCATCTGCTCCTTTCTAGGGTGGGGTTTGGGGTTTGTTTTTTTTTTGAGGTTTAACATAAGATGAAATTTTTATTTGGGCTACTGCTGTGAGGCCAGGTTGGGAGAGTTGGGGGTGTTCAGCTGGAGAAGAGAAGCCTCGGGGAGATCTTGCTGCAGCCCTTCAGGGCTTAAAGGGGCTGGTAAGAAAGATGGGGGGGGGACTTTTGATCAGGGGCTGCTGTGACAGGACGAGAGACGGTTAAACTAAAAGATGGAGGTTCAGACTGGAGAGAGGAAGTAAGTGTTTTACACTGAGGGTGGTGAGACCCTGGCCCAGTTGTCCAGAAAAGTGGGAGAAGCCTCATCCCTGGGACCATCCCAGCTCAGGGTGGACCTTGGGGCTCTGAGTAGCCTGTTCTGGTTGGGGATGTCCTTGCTCAGTGCTCATCACTAGAAGAGCTTTGGAGGTCCCTTCCAGCTCAAATGATTCTGCCGCTCACTGTGACCCTGTGCAGCAGGTTGTTGCATTCCTGAGGATCTGTGGAAAATCAGCAGCTGGGTGGAGGAGAGAGACCCCTGTGCAGTGCTGATGGAAGAAGAAGGGTGTTGGGTGGTGAACACCACCAAGTTCAGCCTCAGGGTGAGAAAACTGGGCTCCATCAGCACCACTGCTGGTGAGAACTGGCAGCTTTGACCCATGAAAGCTTAAAACTCTTGGGTTTCTCCCTGCTGTGGGCAAACCTTGTGATCCCATACCAAGACCTTCACCTCGAGCTCCTCACCCTAATACCACCCAGCTGTTTGACCACTCAGCTCTATCCCTTCCCCAGACCTGCTTTATCTTCAGTCTTGTCTTTTCCTTTAAAAAAAACTAACACCCCTTAAGCTTTGCTAAATGACTTTGCTGCTTCAACTGGGGAGCTCTGTTCGCTGTAATCCCAGTTTATTTTTCATCCAGCTGGATAGCTAGCCTTTACTGAGCTCAGCACCTGTCTAGGGGGATCATGTTAGCCCAAAGAGCCTCGATGGCCTCTGGGGAGGGGGAAACACTTAGCACCGTGACCCTCTGAAAACCTGCCCTAAGAGAAGGCAGCCAGGACTGGCTGGGCTGGTGTGGGGCTGCGGAGATGCTGGAGGTAGAACCAGAATCCATCAAGTCAGCAAAGCAAAAAAAATAGAGGGAAGGATTTTAAGACCTTGGTCCTGCTAAAATTGCTGTCAGTGATCACCTTGGGTGTCTCTGCCTCCTGGAAAAGCTTAAGCACCGGATCAGGACTTGGGACTGATGTAAATAATCCCCGTCCCCGCAGGAAGAACCAACCGGCTGCGTTTGTTGTTCAAAGCTCGAGGGTTTTGCTGCCCGCCGCTAGTTTTCTTTAAAATCTGGCTTTACAGATGGAAGCCGACAAGAAATGTTCCTGTGACTTTCTCCCCGAGCCAGCAGACAGCCCAGCCCCATAGCCAGCTGTCATGGGATCATGGGGACCCCCAGATCACCAGTGGATGAATTCAGTGGTTGTGGAGGGCTCATTCCTTCCCCATCAAAAGGGAAAGAATCATTGGTGTCGACTTCACTGATCTGGGGAAGCCACCAGCCACCCCCCGACACCCCCCTCCTTCCCCAAACCAGAGAGCTGCAAGTTGTCAGTTGAAATGGATCTGGTTCGATTGATATCAGCCAAAGAATTGATATTCTTTCTGGTATTTAACCAAAAAAGTGATAGTCTTATGTCACTCCAAATGTGGGTTTAGATAAACAGATTCTCTACCCCTCTGTTGTTACAAAACATTCAGTGTGTCAACAGTGAGGATCGGATCCATTCTCTGGCTCAGGCTCTATCGGGAGGGAGGGGGATTTTCCTTGGGTAGAGACAGAGGGAGCTGGGTTATCCTCCATATTCATCAAGAGCCCTAATGACTTCTCTGTGTTTGCTGGTGTGAAGTCCAGGACGAAACCTTTAGAAAAGGAAGAGCTGCTTTGTAAAGCTCTGAGGGAGCTGGTTACACGATCACAGAATTGTTTAAAGTGCAAAAGACTTTGAAGCTCATTGGGTCCAACCATTCCCCCAGCACTGGCAAATCCCCACTAACCACTGTCCCTCACCCCACACCTCCACGACTTTGCAGCCCCTCCAGGGACACTGCCCTTTGGCAACCCTTTTGGGACTGAAATTGATCCTCAGGGCCAACCTCTATCTACTCAGGGGCAACCTGAGGCTGTTTCTTCTCATCCTATGGCTCATTCCTGGGGAGAAGGGACTGACCCCCCCACCTCACTCCAACCTCCTGACACAATGTACCTGGGGCAGGCTCTGCTGGGCCCCTTTGCTGTCCCTTTCATGCCCGAAGCTGCAGGAGATTTGAGACTCAGCAAAGGGGTTCAGTGGTGAATTAGCCAAAAACCAGAAATTGCTTTGGAGAATGGAAAGGGATAAAAAATATCAGCACCACACCCAGGAAACAGAGCAGCAGCTTCCCCACAGCAAAATGTTGTGATGTTCAGATTTTTTCCTACAACAACAAAAAGGGATTTTCTTTTTTCCCCCTGGTTTATTAATTCATCCTTAGATGCAAAAACTGCTTCTGACCTGCTTGGTCACTTGTTCCCTTACCTCCTCCATCCTCGTCACCTTCCCTGCTCCATCCCCATCTCTGCTGTTTGCTGGCCCTTTGCTCTTCCGTGGAGAATTGATCCTAATCCTCCAAACAATTTCGCCGGCATTCGAAGGACCAGACGCTTCTCGTTCCACTAATCTAGAGAAGAGGATTCCAGAGGCAGCTTCGTACTCACCCCTGCTGCCCCCAGCCCTGCTCGACCTTGCCTTTGTCTAACAAACCACAACACTTGATGGGAGCAGACAAGTAAGTCTGCACCAGAGTAAACTTATGTCTAGATTTCCTATTTTATCACTGAGCAGCTCTACACATTGCAGTTCCTCCCCTTCTCTATGTTAGTTTTCCCATATCACCAAGTTTCCCATGTTATCGAGTATTTTCAAGGAGAGTCGCAATTGTTGGGCTCCCATCAGAGCAAGAACTTGAATTTCCACATTGAAATGGTGACATTCTATTTGTCAGAAGCTTCACGGTTTTCCCCTTCTTACAATTTATTATTTGGGGCCAGTTTTGTTTAAACCCTTGATCTGGATGAGGGGATTTAGAGCACTTTCAGTTTGCAGGGTGCAAACTGGGCTGGGCTATGGGCAGGTCATTGGGATCTGCTGGGGGGTCAGGAGACAACACAGAGAAGTCTGGCTGAGCTGGAGTCTTCTTGTCTTCTAAGGGCTTTAAGAGGGGCTGGAGCGGGTCCAGAGAAGGGCAATAGGGCTGGGGAAGAGACTGGAGCACAAGTGCTTTGAGGAGCAGCTGAGGGAACTGGGCAAGGGGTTTTAACTGGAGAAAAAGAGGCTCAGGGAAGACCTTCTTACTGTCCACAACTCCTTGAACTTCAGGAGGTCGGAGCAAGGTGGGAGTCAGCATAGTCTCCCAAGGATCAAATGACATGATGAGAGGATACAGCCTCAAGCTGTGCCAGAGGAGGTTGAGGTTGGCCCTGAGAAACAAGTTCCTCTGCAAAAGGGTTCCCGAGGCCTGGCCAGGCTGCCCAGGGTAGTGGTGGAGTCCCTGGGTCTGGAAGGGTTGTAAAGCTGTGGAGATGTGGGGTGAGGGGCAGGAGTTAGTGGGGGACCTAGCAGTGCTGGGAGTCTGTGGTTGGACTCGGCTGGACTCTTGGAGGCCTTTCCCAACAGGCACAAGCGGCCAGGGAAGGGCCCCCATGACCCCCGCGGGCCTGTGCAGACCCTGCCCCTCTCGTCCTTCCCAAAGCTGAGGCTGCAGATCGTCTCCCTGTTCCCTCCGCGGACTCCATTTCCCAGGGTGCCCCGTGCAGCCTCGCTCGCTCTCATTGGCTGCGGGGTTCCGGCACCGCCCTATCACCGCGCTGCCCCTCTACTCATGCCCTGCCCCCTTGGCCTGAGGCGTCGTCGGACTCCATTTCCCGGCGTGGAGCGCGGCAGCTGCGGTGGGCCGCGGCCAATGAGTGCGGCGGCGGCGCGGGAAGGCGGGGCCTGGCGGCGGGGGAGGCCGTTTAAAGTGGCGGCTGCAGAGCTCGGGGGATGGCGGAGTCGGCCGAGTACCCGCCGTTCCAGCTGGGGAAGCCGCGCTTCGAGCAGGTACCGGTGGCAGCGCGACGGGAGCGGTCTCTCAGTGCGCGGCATCGCTGAGTGTCGGCCCCTGCTTCCCCCCCACTTCTTTTCCCAGTGCAGAAAGACCCCCGGCTTCTTTCTGCCCGCCTTCTTTCGCAGTACTGCGCGCTGATTGGTGGGTTGTTCTTTCGCCGTTGGTTAGCGCCGCTGTCACTCAGAGCCACCGCCTCCCCCCTTCCACCCTCCTCGAACCCGACCCGCGGCGACCCCAGATTGGCGCCTCCCGCCGGGCACCTGTGGGGAGGGAGCGCGGAGCTCTGGGACCGTGGGTTCGAGTCCTGGGGGCGTTGCTCGTGGCTGCGGGAATGGGGTGGGTTTCGGGAGGTCCTGAATGGTGGTGGGGGGGTTTGGTATCAGGGCATGGCGAGGCTTCGTCATTCCAACCATCCCCAGTGGGACAGGATGAGGCCTCGGCCTTGCCTGGCGAGACTGAGGTGTCAGGGATGTTTGGTGCCCCTCAGAGAGGCCTCAGGGGTGATGGCAGGGACTAGTGGTTTGAGCTTCTCCCTTTAGGCTCCTGGTGGGTTCACAGAGGTGCTCTGTCACCTCTGTGGGGTGTGGGCTGGTGGTTGGGTAGGGGCTGTTGCTCATGAAGTCATGAGGGACGTTTGGGGTAGCTGCTGGTGTGGGATGGGGTGTGAGAAGCTCCCAGCTCCATCCTTGGATCCCAGGGGCTGGGAAGGTCTCCTGGAGAGGAATGAACTATAGCCAAGGATGATAGGGGTAGTGTCCTGTCACTGTAGGGGTCATCTCTGAACAGACTTGTCCCACCACCCTCGTTGAATCTGTAGGGATCCTCTCTACCAGCCTTCCTACTGGCTAATGGCTGCTCACGCTTCTTGGCTTGACCAAAACCAACACTTTGGGCTGCTGAGAACTCCAGTTGCTGATGAGGAAGAAATCCCTCCCTGTGAGGGTGTTGAGGCACTGGAGCAGGTTGCCCAGGAAGGCTGTGGCTGCTCCATCCCTGGAAGTGTTCAAGGCCAGGTTGGGTGGGGCTCTGGGCAACCTGGTCTGGTAAGAGGTGTCCCCAATTAGATCTAGGTGATCTCTGAGGCTCCTCCCAACCCATTCTATGATTTCCCATGGGGAAAACCTGTCAGGTGAACGATCTACATATTCCCCCACCCCCTTCAGGTCATTGGGGAACCTCTTTGGAGCAACAGATGCCCCACAGCGAAGATGGGGTGAGTTCCCTGTGCTGGGAGGCTGCTCAGCTGTGTGAGCTGAGGGATTGCTCAGGCTGAGAAGATGAAGCTTTTTAATAAGGAGAGGAGGAGGAGACGCTACTCTCTTCTAGACACCACAGATGATTCGAGGCACACTTGGCAGCGCGTCAGGCCCAGAATCGGTGCGTTCTGTTCATTAAGGAGCGACTGTCACTTGTAGCAACATTTAGAAAACGTTTTTGGGGGTATGGCAGGATGTTAATGGTACTGTTCGAGCAGAGATGTCCCCACTTCTTGCTGCTGCTCCAGGGAGATGATCCCAGTGTGTTTTCAGTACGACCCCAGTCCAGGGTGAGGGTTGCCTGTTGGTGAAAGCTCCCTCGGGGCTGCATGCTTTGGGGTCGCACTGAGCTTTGGAAATCATCCTCCTTCTACTCCCTAGTGGTTTTATTCCTGTACTGTAAAAACTTCTGCAACAGTGGAGGTCTGGTCATGATGCTGGTGTTTCCACACTCCCCAACTTTCTCCTCCTCCATCTGCCCCATGTGTGATCTCTGTCTGGGATCCAGCACTGTTGTGGGGTCAAGGACTGCTTAAGGCTTAGGGCACCCAATGGAATCCTTCTGGGATTGGGACTTACCAGCTTGTCCCACACACTCGCTCCCATTCCACAGCCCAGAAGAGCTAAGATCCTTAATCCCTTTTATTTCCCCCACTATGACCTCCGTATTTGGTACCACACCTCAGTCTCCAGTGCTAGGGAAGGACTCCTTGTGAACCTAAAGGATCACCAGAACCATCACCACCACCATCCTTTTCTCTCTGCTCCTCAATGCTTCTCCCATTCTCTTGGTGGCCTGTTGCAGGGTTTTAGCTGGTTCTGAGATCTCAGCTATATTGGCTGACAAAAGGTGCTGGAAAGGATTTAGTGATGGTTGTTTAAATTCTAGACATGGCCCCACGTGATGAGAGGGTTTGTTTTTTCCCTAAAATGCTGTCCAAGAACAGCTCTCGGGGCTATTTAAGGGGAGACTGTACTAAAACGGCGGCTGGGAGAGCTGCAAGGAGCTGTGCAGAGAGAAAAAACCAACAAGGAAAAGTTGTGTATGAGGAAAAAAAACCTTGGAGAGCAGACTCAGCTGCCTGGGGTTTGGTTCAGAGGAGATCAAGGGGGTTTCCTTCCCCCTGCCATGATCCAGAGCTCCCAGAAAGCAGCTGAGCAGAATTTAGGGCAGTGGGCGGGAGATGTCCATCCTCTGCACTGCCCCTTGAGGTCGATGAATTCCCCTTCCTCCCACTTCTTTTGCTCTTTGCTTCTTTTTCTTGGTTTTCAGACATTCTGTGGAGTCACCTTGGGGGTTTTTTGTGGTGTTTCTTTGCTGGTAAGAACCTCTGCCTCCCGATGGAGCAGGTGAAAGAGGCAATGAGGACACAAGGCTTGAGGATGTGAGATAAGGGCTTAATTCCCCCTTTTAAAAAACCATTTTAATTTTTTTTCTTTAAGGGTTTGCTGCAGGCTCCCACTTCTAGAACTGGAGCACTCCACGTGTGTTCCCAGTGTTTTTAGGGTTTCTGTTTGTAGCCCATGTCCGTACCCTGGGCAAAATATATTTCTATTTTTCTATCAGGAAAACCTTTCCAGCACAGGCTGTTTAAGGTGTGGGTGTTACCAGTTGGTAGTTTTGTTTGAGAGAGCCCTTGATAAAAGAGCAGGAGGTTGTTCCGTAAGGCTGTCTTTTTCGTCGAGCAGCTCAAGACATTTCATTCTGTTGGCCATTTCCATCACGTCCTCCTTGGTGCTGCTGTCTGAGTGTGACCGTGCAGGTGTTTTAAAAGTTGGAACTCAACAGGTGCCAATTGCAGCCCTCACGCAGAGGTTTCTTCTGCTCAGTGCAATGTTGACTTGGAGGTCTGTTCTCTTCTTCAGTGATCTCGATGACCCAGTTGGGTAGGAATGTGGATCTGCTGGAGGGTCAGGGGGCACCACAGAGGAGTCTGGCCAGGATGGAGCCGCCTTGTCTCCCAGAAGGACATCAAGGGGCTAGAGCAGGTCTAGGGGACAATGGAGCTGGGGAAGGGGCTGGAGCGCAAGCCCTCTGAGGAGCGGCTGAGGGATCAGCGGAGGGGGGGTTAACTGGAGAAAAGGAGGCTCAGGGGAGACCTTCTTGCTCCCTGAACTTCAGGAGATTGGAGTGAGGTGGAGATTCTACTTGGGAACAAGTGGCAGAATGCGAGGAAGTTGTCTCAGGTTGTGCCAGGGGAGGTTGAGGAACAATTTCTTCTGCAAGAGGGTTGTCCAGGCCTGTCCAAGACTGTCTAGGACAGTGGTGGAGTCCCTGTGTTGAGAGGTTGCAAAGCTGTGGAGATGTGGGGTGAGGGACCTGGCAGTGCTAGGGGTCAGTGGCTGGACTCAGTAAGCTTGAAGAGCTTTTCTAACCCAAGCGATTACACATTCACCACTAAAAGGTGCATGATGCTCCTCTCCCCTAAAGGAATGTCATTATGGAGCAGGGAATTTCCTAACCACCTGCAGAAGGCTGTTTCAGGTTGGTTCATGACTGCTTTAATTCCTGTGAACGTGCTGGTCAAGCCCGGCTTGTTGAAGTAGCTTGAGAGGACGTTAGCGTTCACCAAACGTGGCTTTCTCAGCCCTGGAGATGGTTTGTCCTGATTGTCAGAGTCTGTTGGATCCTGCAAGGACATGATTTGAGACAGATTGCAGATAAGGAGGACTTGGCTTCTGTAGCTGTAGCCTAAACTTGAGCTGGACCACAAGTTCTCATGCACTGACAGCTCTGCTGTCTGTCTGGACCTTGCCAGAGCCCCATTGCTCAATGGCTCCAATTACCTTTATTTTGGTTGGTTTCACTTAAATCTCTCCCTAATTAATTTATAGCTGACGTAAGCCTCACTTTTTTTAGCTTAAAAAAACCTCCCAAAGTCTGCACGGATTTGGCTCTGGCTTAATTAAATCCTTTTTAAAATTACACCGTAATTAAATTGGTGAAGTTGTGAGTATCTTCTGTTCTTCCAGAGCTGCCCAGCAGATGCTGTGGAGGAATCAGAGCGGTTTAGGTTGAAGAGACCTTCAGAGCTCCTCCAGTGAGCAGAGGCATCTGCAACTACAGCAGGCTGCTCAGAGGCCCAAGGTCCAACCAGTCACAGCAGACCCTGATAAAAAGTACCCCCCCATCTTTCTTATTGGAGCCTTTAAACCCTGAAAGGCCACACTAAGGTGTCTCTGGAGCTTCCTTTCTCCAGCTGAACCCCCCAACTCTCCCACCCTGGCCTCACAGCAGCAGGTTCTACTCTCAGAGCAGCATTTCTGAGGCCTCTTCTCTGGCCCCGCTCTACCTGCTCCAAGTCTCTGCTGTGCTGAGCAGCCCAGAGGTGGACCTAGCCCGCAGGAGGGTCTTACCACAGTGGAGCAGAGGGATTCATCTCTGAGTCAGCAGGACCCAGCAGAGCCTCTCCTAAGGACTGGAGCTGTAACGTGCTCCTGTCATGCCATGTGAGGGAATTAATATTCCCAGCTGCTTTTGCAGAACTTCATTTTGTTTGCAGGCTGGTGAGAACTGGTCCCAAAATAGCGGCGATTAATCACGGGAAATTTGTGTTACTCGCTTTTCTTCCAGAGAATGGTTGCAGAATACTGCAACAGATGTTACAGGAATAAAATGGTGCAAAAAGCCACGGGTGGACATTTGGGAGCTGAAGTTCAAACTTCTGGGCATTGTACAAGTTTTGTCTCTCATTGTCATGGGATGGGTAAAGCTGGAATGAGCCTGATAAATAGGAATCGGCCTGGATTCTCACTGAAAAATCTGGATTTGGTTGACTGCAGTAGGGCTGGTGCTGTGCTGGGCCCTGAACTCGTACCTCCTGTGCCCCAGAGCTTGATTGTTCAGGTTCACCAAGGCCTAGTTCTGGGTCCTGCCCTTGCTCCAGACTGCAACGCTCCAGACTGGGCCAGAGCAATTGGAACTTGCCTAGGGAAAAGGACCTGAGGGGAGATGGTCATAAGTGGATGGAGATGAGCCACAGTGTGCCCAGGTGGCCAAGAAGGCCAATGGCATTGTGACTTGTGTCAGCACTGGTGTGGCCAGCAGGACCAGGGCAGGGATTGTTGCTCTGTACTGGGCACTGAGAAGGCCCCACCTTGAATCCTGGGGTTGGTTCTAGACCCCTCACTCCCTACCAGAAGGACCTTGAGGAGCTGGGCCTTGTCCAGAGAACGGCAATGGAGCTGGGGAAGAGTCTGGAGCACAAGAGCTCAGAGGAGGAGCTGAGGGACCTGGAGGGGTTTAACTGGAGGAAAGGAGGGTCGGGGGAGGTTACCTTGCTCTCCACAGCTCACTGAACTTTAGCACCTTGCTAAGTTTGAGGCTTCCAATGTGGTTTTTATGTCATGTCAGTGTCTGCTTTGATCTTGACAAACAGCAAAGAACTTCTATTGATTAGAAGGAGAAAGGACTAAGGGGAAGGTCTCCAACATGTTTCAGAACTTAGAATCCACATTTAAACATTGACACTCGCATCCCACAGTGTAGTGGTGCTCTGAGAAATCCCAGAGAAGATGAGGAGCATAAAATATCCATGTGTCAAGGAAAGTAAGAGACATTTAGGGGCTCGCTGGGTTGATTTGCTGCAGCCCCACTGTGGAAGGCATTTTAAAAATATATTGTAAGAACCAAAAAAGCCCCTTTGAAGGCTTCTTGTCTTCTGTTGGGTTTTGAGTGCTGGTTTCCAACTTCTCCTGGAGAAACTTGGTATTTGCCAAGGATCTGTGTCAGGATTGCTGAGTGAAATCCTAGTCTATTCCGAGTTGGGTTTTGTGTTCATGGAGGTGTCTTGAGTTGTTGTTGAGATACAACAGTTGATTTAACTTGCTCTTAAATTTCTGAATGATAAGGGTTTGGAGGGGGGAGCAGTGTGAAAACAAACAACTGTCTTGTGTTAGAGATTTGCTGGCACCTAGTCAGGAGAGTAAACTCGGGAAGCAGGAGCTGACCTGGCTGATGGAAGAGCAGCCCAGCAAGGTCCAGCAGTCAAGCAGCTTTCCTTAGACTTCTGAAAAGTCCTAGGATGGTCCAGTGATAATTCTTGGATGCAGCCTCCAGAAGACATCTTCAACTTTGGTTTGAGTTTGGTTCTGTTTGGTTCATGGAGCATGAAAGAGCTTTTGAAGTGGAAAAATGACGCTCTTACTCATCAGACTTAAAAAAAACCTCCACAAACTTGTTTGAACTCTACTTTTTTTGGCTGATTTATCCCAGTTGTTTGATTAACAAAGCTCCTCTCTTCAAAATCTTGGCCTCATGTGGGAGTCAATGAAATTTAAAGCCTTGTTTGAAGAAGTTTGGCCTAGAGGCAGCTGAGCAAGAAGATTGTTCACTGATAAGGCTCTGGCCAGCCTGATCTAGGGTGGGGTGTCCCTGCCCATGGCAGGGCAGTTGGAACTGGCTGATCCTGTGGTCCCTTCTAACTCAGACTGACTGTATGACTTGGTCTGGGTGATCCTGCTGTGGCAGGGGGATTGGACTAGATGATCTTTCGAGGTCCCTTCCAATCCCTAATGTTCTGTGATCATAGAATCATTAGGGATTGGAAGGGACCTCGAAAGATCATCTAGTCCAATCAACCTGCCACAGCAGGATCACCTAGACCAAGTCACACAGGAACATATCCAGGCAGGTTTTATTGTTGATGGTTTGTCTTCTGGTGCTCTGTCCTGAGGTAGGGTTGAGGGGTGTTGAGCTCATCCTGTTTCTTGGGATCTGATGCAGGAAACAGGAAGATTTTGGTTTCAGTCACCACATCAGAAGTTGAATCTTGGGACTGGAAAGGTTGGGTGGTGGTTGAGCACCAGAATGTCTCTGTGAGAAGAGTTGAAGAGGTTTTATTGTTTGGGGTTTTTTTTTCCTTCTCTGGATCTGACTGTTTAGCCCCATGGGACTCTGAGTGAGGGCTCTTGTCTGGACCTGGTCTGGTTCTGCCCTTGCCCTGGGGCTGGTCTGACTGCAGAAGGAGCAGGTTTAGGCAACACCACCACTAGAAAATAAACCCCTCATGAGAGGATTAGGCTTGTTTTTTTAGGGTGAGTGTCAGCACTGGCCCAGGGCAGGAGAAGAGGAGGAGACTGAGGGAATGGGTTTGAGGCAGGATGGGTTTGATTTGCTGAAACACATCCTTAGCTGGGTGTGACTGAGGTTGCACCCAGCAGTGGTCAGAGTGAGCAGTGTTGTACTTCAGACAAATGAAAAATGACCCTGGGCAGTGAGACTGGCTTCTCAAGACCCTCTGCAGCTGCACAAATTTAACTTTAACTCTGAGATAACACTTGGCCTGAGATTGCACTATTTGGGTTTGGGTGGGAAGGAACCTTCAAAACCCATTCAGTCCAATGCCCTGCAGAGCACAGGGGCGTCTGCAACCAGAGTAGGTTGCTCAGAGCCTCAGGGTCCAACCTGACCTGGGATGGCTCCAGGGATGGGCCTTCTCCCACCTCTCTGAGACAGGGTCTTGCCACCCTCAGGATCAGCTATTTTTTCCTTCTCTCTAGTCTGAATCTCCCTCTTTTAGTTTAACCATCATCCGTTATCCTATCACGTCAATCCTTGATCAAGAGCCCCCTCTGTATTTCTCATCAGCCCCTTTAAGCCCTGAAAGGCCTCACTAAGGTCTTCCTGAAGCTTCTCTTCTCCAGCTGAACCCCACAACTCTCCCAGCCTGGCCTCACAGTAGTGGGTTCCACCCTCAAAGCACCATTACTGGGGGCTCCTCTGAACCCACTCCATCAGCTCCAGACCCCTGCTGTGCTGAGGAACCCAGAGCTTGACCCGGGGGTCTCCCCAGAGTGGAGCAGAGGGGCACAATCCCCTCTCTGACCTGCTGGGCACACAGGCCAGAACATGGGGGGGTTTCGGTGCTGTAAGCACACGCTACCGGCTCCTGTCCAGCTTTTCACCCACCAGAACCCCAAGTCTTTCTTCACAGGGAGCTCATGGTCTCACTGGTGGGATGAGAGGTGGGAGAGGGACGATGGTGTGTGGGAGTGCTGAGGATCACGATGAGGTACTGGGCGATTCACACGTCAGTCCTGTCACTCTCAGCACCGCTGGCACTGCTGCTGTGGATCCCAGTAGCATCTTCTGAGAGCTTCACCCTGAAAAGAAAATCAAGGCAGCAAAAAATCCGTCAGGCTCACAAAAAGCTAGAAAGCACCAGAATTAGCGTTAATTAAATCAACGCTAATTAAAAACCACTGGGCTTTTTTTCCCCTCTTTCTTTCTGGATTGCTGTGAAGCTCAGTTTGTTTGGTTGTGGGTTTTTCTTTTTTTAGTGCAGAACATGGCAAAATAACAGCAGCGGGTTTGGTGAGCAGACGAGGACGGGGCGTGCAACGCAGGGAGGTGGACGGCAGCACTGCAGAGGTGCTGCCTGAATCAGGAGCTGGTTATCACTTGTATTTTACAGAATCTCTTTGGTTGCAAAAGACCTTTAAGATTACCAAGTCTGACTGTTGACCTGGCACTGCCAGATCATCCCTAATCCTTGTCCCTGAGCACCAGATTGTTTAGGGACCTCCAAGCTTGGTGACTCCACCGCTACCCTGGGCAGTCTATTCCAATGTTTGATAACCCTTCCCTTTAGGGAAGAAATTCTTCCTAACATCTAGTCTAAACCTCCCCTGATGCAACTTGAGGCCATTACCTCCACTCCTATCCCTTGCCATCAGGGAGAAGAGACTGTTCCCCACCTCACACCAATGCCCTGAAGTTCAGGGAGCTGTGGAGAGCTAAAAGGTCTCCCCTGAGCCTCCTTTTCTCCAGTTACCCACCCCCCCACTGCAGTTCCCTCAGCTGAGAAGCAGCATCGTGTTCCCTTAACTCCTGCCAGGCTGTGATTAAATTCCAATTCTCGCTGCTCTGTCTGTGTTCCACTCCTTTATTTATAGCAGGTTTCTGCACTGCGAATGCAAAATTGAGATTTGCCAGCGTGTTGCTGAGGAGAACCCAGGGCAGAAGGGTCTTGGTATTCAAGAGGTCCATGAACCATGTTGATCCACAAATTTGGCTGGGAAGCAGGTGCTGGGCCCAGTATCCCCATGTCTGTTTGGCTTTGCTGATGTCTGCATCAGAGTTTAGTTGGCATTGAGGCAGTGGGCTTGGCTACATCTGCATCCAGATGAAGGAACCCAGTGCTTTTAGAATCACAAGATGGTTTGAGTTGGAGGGGTCCTGGGAGTTAATCTGGTCCCAGCTCCCTGCCATGGGCAGCAACTCCTCTCAGCAGATCAGGTTGCCCAGAGCCCCATCCAGCCTGGCCTTGAACACTTCAGGGATGGAACAGCCACAGCCTCCCTGGGTATTGTCTTCCAGTCCCTCAGCACTCTCACAAGGAGAAATTTCTTCCTCAGTTCTCATCTAAATCTCCCCTCTTTTAGCATGAAACCATCCCCCTTGTCCTATCACTAGAGTCCCTCATCAAAGGTCCCTCTCCATCTTTGCTGTAGCCCCTGCAGGTACTGGAAGCTGCTATAAGGTCCCCCTAGGAACCTTCTCTTCTCCAGGCTGAACACTGAAACCTAATTTAGCACCTGGACAACTCCACAATAAATATAAAACATAAAACTGTGTTTGTACTTGATCTCATCTTTTATCTTAGTCGCATCTTCTACCTTTCTCATTCTTCCTATAAAGGAGAAAATTACTTGTGCTTTATGTTGAGCCTTTAAACTCTTTGTAGACCATTTGAAAATGCAATTTCACTGAATGTTTTTCCCTAGCAGTTTGCAGTCAGGGAAATTTCTTCCCACTAATCTCTCCCCAAAATCAGGGACTATGTGGTGAGATGGGGACAAGGACAGGCAGCCCAGGGACCATACAAGGGATGTGGCAGGGTGGTGATTCCTTCCACAGTTTTGCTTGCTGTGGGGTGTTTGGTTCAACCATCAACCAGGAGTCCCACAGCCAAGATTTCTCATTCTGGGGGAAGACCTAAAGGGTATTTTAGCAGCTTGATCCCTTTATTGAGGCATCTTGTACCCTACACTTGCTACTAGGAGGGGCCAAGGCTTCCAACTCCCTGTGTTTAAACAGCCTCTGTATTATTTGTACTTGCTACTTAGGTTTTATTTCCATCGCAGAACTTTCTCCAACCAGACATATTTTTTTGTGTATTTTTTTCTCTCTTCCAGACATCCTTTTATGGCCGATTCAGGCACTTCTTGGACATCATTGATCCGCGCACTCTCTTTGTTACTGAGGTAAAGTATACGCTCTTGTTTTCCAAAGGGACCCTTTATTAGGCAGGCTGAGATTAAAAACAATTTCTCCTGTGAACAGCAAAAGTGATGAATCCAGGCTTCCAGGGGATTTGTGTCTCTCAGAACATTGATTACCCGAGAGAGCTCTGCAAACCTGCAGCAGAAACTGGCTTTGTTTTATACACTGATGAATCATGCTTTGGGTCTTGGGGTCAGTTTTGGGCATCTCAGCAGAAAAAAGACCTTGAGGGGCTGGAGCAAGGCCAGAGAAGGGCAGCAAGGTTGGGGGAACGATCTGGACAACAAACCTTGTGAGTAGCAGCTGCAGGAGCTGGGGCTATTTAGTCTGAAGGAGGCTCAAGGTAGATCTTGCTCTCCACAACTCCCTGAACTTCAGGAGGTTGGAGCGAAGTGGGGGTCGGTCTCTTCTACCCAGGATCAAGCAACAGGATGAGATGAAATGGCATCAGGTTGTGCCAGGGAAGTCTGAGTTTGGCCCTAAGGAACACTTTCTTCCTCACAGGGTTTGTGCAGGCCTCATCCGGGCTGCCCAGGGCAGTGATTGAGTCTCCCTGTCTGGAGGGGCTGTGGAGCTGTGGAGATGAGGGGTGAGAGACAAGGGTTAGTTGGGACCTTGTAGTGCTGGGGGAACGGTTGGACTCCATGACCTTAAAGGTCTTTTTCAACCCAAGCAGTTCTGGTTCTGTTTCCTTTGATAATTTATGTGGAAAATTCAAGATCTAGGATCTGATCAGAAGCAGCAGCTTAGGGCCAGCTCCTTCCCTCTGACAGATGGCTGTGTCTTTCAGGCCCAGGGTTCTTGGGGAACAAATAAATTGCTGTTTGTCATGGAGAAGCTTTCTAGCAAATGGAAAAAAAAGAAACAAAAAAAGACAAATAAGTGTCTAATGAGAGTGGAGGTGAATCCTATGGAAAACTTTGGGAAAATGGAATAACAACTAGTTTTGTCTACATATTTTTTATATGCTATGTCATTGCATCCTACTGGGGTCTGTGTTTTGAGGAAGGATGACGAGATCTCTGAGTGGAGGAAACCAAGCCCAGTGATACCAAGTCTCAGTGACAGTCCTCTCATACTCATTTCACAGAATCACACAACATTAAGGATTGGAAGGGACTTAGAAAGATCATGTAGTCCAGTCTTGCCCCTTGCTCTTGTTTTACCTGTAGTGGGTTCTGTCAGAATAATTATCTCTATCAAACTCAACCTGCAAGCTTGACTAGCTTTCAGATCCTGTGTGATACAGGAATATGGCACCGAGCTGGTGTCAGTAGCCTGTGTAACCCCTAATAAGGAGCTTTTGTGCTCTGCTAATTCCTGTCTTTACTTGATCCTAATGAAGTAATTTGCTTTTGGCAGCTGCAAATTTGCAAACTTCACCAATGAGCAGGAAATGTGTCAGTTCCAAGGTCAAGTCCTGTTGCTGCGACCATGAAAAACTCCTCAGTTGGGTGCAATGCTCCTTCTTTGAAACGTGTGAAGTGAAAATGATGAGAATAATACTTTTAATTGCTCTGTAATTAAGGTCCATCAGGAGAAGCGCTAGGGACCAGCAGATATTTTGATCAGGCTAACTCATCCCATCTGACATTAGCCAGGACAGACCGTTAATGCTCTGCGGGAAGCTCTGTGTGGAGAGATCTGTGGATCAGAGAATAATTCTGAGCACAAGTGAAATAGGAATTAAAGGGCCATGTGCATTATCTGCTTTTGCTTCATCTCATTGTTCAGAGCAGATATGTGCAGAGAGCTGAGCATCTTGCCTTCCCATATTTGGGTTGAAGATGGAAGTGGGATTAGATGTATGTTATTTATATGAACGATACCTTCTTACTCAGCAGATTGACTGTCTGTGTTTATTCAGTGTCACATCTGCTGGCTCTACTTGAACAAAAAGTTTCTGGCTCCTGTTGTCTGTCACTGTGGATCCAATACAATAGGGCCAGCTGGAGTCAAGTCTGCCGTATGGATCATCCCAAGAGCAGTGAGACGCAGTCGGAAGCTGAGGAGGCTCTGATGCCAGAGCACAGCTGGATTTCCAGACCCCATGTGGTCCTGGTGGCCAGAAGACTCTTCCTTTGGATCAGATGCCAGTAAGTCATCATTGATCTGATCCTGCAACGAGTGAAACTCTCAGGCACGTGACAGACCATCACTGGGTTAACACAGCTTTGAAACCCTGAGACCAGCCCTGTATGAGCAGAGTGAGATGTAAATGGTTCCTACGTGTCCTGTCCCATCTCTGGATTTTTCTCTTCAAAGCCTCAAACCCAAACTTCTGATTCTCTGTTGGTTC
The DNA here is from genome assembly GCA_013400115.1 of Rhinopomastus cyanomelas. NCBI lineage: Eukaryota > Metazoa > Chordata > Aves > Bucerotiformes > Rhinopomastidae > Rhinopomastus > Rhinopomastus cyanomelas. The sequence continues at coordinate 61,698 of VXBP01007396.1, forward strand.
TGTAACAGCAGTGTTGTAGTGCTGCAGCCATCGTGACTGTGATTATGGTTTGTGTGCTCACATATGGAGGCAGCTCTAAGCCATGTGTAGGCATGCGTTGGGATCCAAGAGAAGATGAGGCACAGATTATAGAATCATTGAATTGTTTAGGTTGGAAAAGACCTTTTAGGATCATCAAGTGAAACCATTAACCCAGCTGTTTCAAGGCCACTGCTAAACCATGGTCCTAAGCTCCATATCTCCCTGGCTTTCAGATGGACACACAGAGCCCTTGAGCAAGGAGGGCAAGATGAATAGGACTTTTGATGGAGGTGTCTGACACAGGTACTCTGTAAAGTCATCAATGGGACCCAACACAGTTACCCTGTATCCCATCAGGGAGCTGGAGCAATGATGGTGAAGAATTCCTGAAGGTGGTCATCTGCTCAGCATGCTGTGGCTACATTCCTGCTGGCATGGCTGGTTTTATTCTTTGGCAATGCCCAGCTAAGCTCCTAGTGACTTGTACCAAGACTGAGACATTCTGCTGATGTAGTCCTGCGTGTGCACTCCAGGCAGCAGCCTTATGAGTCAATGCTTGTTGGCTTTGGTTGGACCAGAGCAGGTTGTGTTAGCTCTTTGCACTAAAACTTGTGGGTTAAACCTAAGCTGGTTCATCCAGACTGAATCAGGCAGTGGTTTTTGGCCATGCAGCCAGCTGAGGTGGCTTGTGCCAAGCAGTTGGACGCTCTTCCTCTCCAAAAGGTGCCTGTTGGCAGCTCTTGTGGCCCATGTGAGCTCAGAAAACACTTGGCAGAGGGCTGGATGGTCTGAATCAAAACTAGGCAAGAGATCATGCTGATGCAGGCTCATGCCCAGGCTCACAGGGCCACAGTAGCTCGTTGCAGATTTCTTATGGACTTAGGGATCTGAGCTATAGCTCACGAGGTGCTTTCCAGTTGTGTTCAGCACAAGACAACCACTGACCCTTTTTCCAAAGACTTGTGGTGTTTCCCAGGAGGAACATGGCTGCAGTGAAGCACCAGGGGTGGACTTTGTGCTGCTGAATTGCTGAACGTGTCGGATTGCTGGTTTGTAAGAGCATCCTCCGGATGCAGATGGTCTGTCTCACACCCTATTGTGAGAGCTGAGACCCCACCATCCACCACAAGAAGTGCTCTAGTTTCCACAAGACAAGAGGGACGAAAAACGAGATGCTCAAAGCCAAAAAGCACCGCTATGCTTTATTGCTGAGGAGATGCTGCAAGAACTCAAGCGACACGTCGTCCTCCAGACAGCAGAGAAATGGAGCAACACTAAACATCGAAACAGTAGCACAACCTTGTAGACAGACCTCTTTATTCCCCATTAAAATGGAAATGAAGTGTAAGCTTAGACATTCTCAGCTATCACAGTGATGCTGCAGCGTGCGAAAAGCCGGGGAGCGGAGCTGCTTGACAGTCGGAGCTGTTGCAGTTATTTCACAGAGCCGTGAAGTTATTTCTTCTTCTTTGGGGCTCTGCTTGAACGAGCAGGCTTGACTTGTGAAGAAATAACATACATATAGTAAGTAAGGAGAGGAATAGATGGAGTGAGATGGTTTAAAGTCATTGAAAGCAGAGTATTAAGCTAAACTTGTTGACCTAGTGCTTAGGGACATGATTTAGTCACAACGTGACAGTGCTGGGTTAATGGTTAGTCTTGTCAGTCTTAAAGGTCTCTTCCAACTAAAGACATTCTGTGATTCTGACTTTTCTTGAAGGGATGTGCAACAACTCTGGCTTTTTTCCATCAAAATGTTGAGGCTGTGGGTCGCTCACAAAAATGAACTCAACACCTCCGAGCTGGGTGGAAGGTGCCCTCTTAACATGGCTTTGTGTTTGGTTTATTCGCTCTCTGCGCCGCAGTTTTGTCCCAACTCAGGAGCCAGTCTGGGACTTTTCTTTGAGCAAGTTCTCCTTGGAGCTGAAAGAGGGGGAATTCATGAAGACTGCAGTTTTAAAAGCAAACTCGGGCTTTTTTGTTTTCTGTTTGCAACTGTACTAAACAAGATGGGATCTGGCCAGGGTTGTTATAGTAACTACTAAGATTTCCTCAAGAGAAGGAGAAAAAAAAAGGGGAAAAAATAGAACACAGCCCCATTCATTTATTGCTTCCAGTTTTTCATTCAGAGTTACACGCTGTTCTTCAGAGATAATTTGCAAGACGCTCAGTGTAGGTAGTTTCAGCTGCGAAGCCACATCCCTGTAATGATCCCAAATGGCTCTGCCGAGTGTTGTGCTGGCACTCCTGGCTGAGTTTCGAGCTTTGCAGGCAACAGTCTTCTTCCCTGATTCTGCAGTCATTAGTCCTTCAGCTGGCTGGCTTTTCACCTCTGGATGATCCTGCTGTCTGCAGCATGATACAATTATGTTTTATCGATGCTCACTCTAGGTAACAGCTTTTCCCTAGTATGATCTTTTTAAGCATCACAGAATCGTTTAGGTTGGAAAAGGCCTTTAAGATCATTGAAGCCAACCATTAACCCAGCTGTCCCAAGCCCACTCCTAAAACATGGCCCTAAGCTCCACATTTATATGATATGGGCAAGGAGCCCATATCTACATGGTAACAGAGCAAGAAGCTACCAAGAACAACTTCAGTTTAGTGGTTTTCTGGTAATCTACTAATGCTCTCAACTGGTCTTCCTTGTAGTTGGTCATTGCAGTTATGGAGCTCTGTGGGTCTTGCAGAAATGTAGACCTGCCCAGAGGAATCATAGAATCATTCATTCAGGTTGGAAAAGACCCTTGGGATCACTGTTGACTCATCAACCCTACTCTACAAGTTCACCCCTAAACCAGATGCCTCAACATTACATCTAGGTGACTTCTAAACACATCCAGGGATGGGGACTCTGCCACTACCCTGGGCAGCCCATTCCAGTGCCTGACCACTCTCTCCAGGAAGAATTTCTTCCTGATGTCTAATCTAAACCTCCACTGTTGAATCACTTTGGTTGGAAAAGAACCCTGGGATCATCCAGTCCAACCATCTACCCTACCTTACAAGTTCACCCCTAAACCGTGTCCCTCAACACCTCATCCAAATGATCTTGAAACACATCCAGGGATGGCGACTTGGCCATCTCCCTGGGAAGGCTATTCATGGCTGTGTGTCCGTGATGTTGGATTTCATCTTGTGGGCCTGTTTCTTGAGGTCAGTTGGTAGCTGCTAATGTAGATAAATAGATAAAGCTGGTTGTTTGAGCTCAACCAGTGCAAATCAGCTGTGGATCCACTCTGCAACATGTGGGAATTGTTGCTGGTTCGTGTGTCTTGTGTGTTGAATGTTTGAAGGACACAAACTCGCTCATTACTGGCCACTATTTGTGCAGAAATGTCCAAGTAAAGTCAACATCCATCATCTGGGTGGCAGGAAACCTGCAAGAACCTTTGGGAAACTGAAAGTGATGTTATGTGTAATTATTAAAATCATTTACATAGTTCTTGACATTATTTTACATGTAATTCTTGAAGTCACTATATATAACTATTGAAATTATTCTAAAAATAGTTGTTGAAATGATTTTGTATAGTTCTTGAAATGGTGATATGGGTAGTTCTTGGAATCACTTTATATATAGTTACTGAAATTACTCTCTATTTGAAATTGGCTCCAACTTTTTCCTATTTCTGTAGATACTCATAACTGCCCTGGGAGCAGATTGGTGATTCTGACATGGCTTGGTGCCCTTTTGATCCCTTGAACACGGGCCATGGATTTACTCTTCTTTTTTATCTCAATGGGAGGAAGCTTTTTATTTACACGTTGTGGGTATTTGGGTTGCCGGCGATAGTCAGATTCTATCTTTAGCTGCTCTGCTGTCTGACTTCTTGGATATTTTTAGAGAGAACATGAGTGGTGTGAAAACCCTGTCTGAGGAAGTCTCTAACAGGCACCGTATAAAAGCAGAACAGGTCAGAGGTTCAGAGACTGGATTCAAACTTGCTGTGTTGTCATTTTTTACTGGTCACGAAGTTCTTGCTGGTGTATGAACTTAGTGTATGCGGGCTTCTGCAGTGCTCTTCCCTTCAGTTCTACTTCTGCAGTGTGTATACTGGGAGAGGGTGTGGGGCCAATGTCAGGTCATGAACCTAAGTGTTCCCTCTGTTGGCATCACTGGAAGAATCACTGAGTGGTTTAGGGTGGAAGGGACCTCTGAGATCATCCAGTTCCAACCCCCTGCCATGAGCACGGACACATCTCACCTGACCAGGGTGCCCAGAGCCCCAGCCAACCTGGCCTTGAGCACTTGCAGGGATGAGACACTAATTGAATCTGAGAGTGATGTGAGATACCAGTGTCTGAGATGGGTGTTTGGCCTGTAACTGAATCGATCTGGTCTGTCTTTACTATTTTCTACCTGTAAATGAGAACTTCCATTTCCATGGCATGGAGCTGTCGATGCAGGAGACCACTAAGACAACCCAAGGGCTGTGAGGCCAGGTTTAGGAGAGCTGGATGAGTTCAGCTGGAGAAGAGAAGCTCTGAGAAGGCCTCATTGTTGACTCCTGAGGCTTAAATGGGTTAATAAGAAAGATGCAGGGAGTGCTTCTTATCAGGGGCTGCTGTGACAGATGTTGCCCCTCTTAACTTCAGGGGGGTTGGACTGGAGGAGCTTTGAAGGTCCCTTTAACCCAAACCAGTTTCTGATTGATTCCATGATTTATCACATCTCTGGTACCACACTGAAGACTCACAGGTTTTTCAGGTGTGAGTTTTTTCAATTTTCTCCTATTTCTTCCTCTGTGCTACTTCTGTAGTTCGATACAACCCAGGAGAGCTGGGCCAACCACCAAAACAAGTGTCCACACACCCTTTCCCCTTCTATTTCATGAGTAAAAGATGCATGATGCATAATGCTGTAACTTAAATTCATTGCCTTCAGTGAAAGGCTCTGCTGAAAGACAAGCATCACAAACCTTACTGGTGTTAACATTTGCAGAGTCGTCTGAAGGAAGCCGTGCAGCTGCTGGAGGACTATAAACATGGGACTTTGCCCCCAGGAGTCACCAACAAGGAAGTAAGTGGGAAAAAAAACCCCTTTGTGAAATTCCTTCTTCCTGTGGTTTGAATTGGGGAGGACAAGGTGATGTTTCAGGCTGTGCCTGTGGTCAGACACACTTCTGTGGGGCTTTTTTGGTGTTTCACTGGTAAATTCCCATGCCAACTCAGGTAGTGGCTTCTGCTATTTTGCTTCTGCTTCCTTGCAGCTCAACTGCTCTTGTACTGCAGTGAATTTGGGTTGTTCTGACCTCCCCACCTGTTCAGTGTCACTGAGTAAGGGGCTTGCAATGAGAACATATGGGAGTTTATCAAGAATCAGTAGAATTATTTGGAATTACTAGTAGAGTTATTTAGAGTTTGAAGTTTCTTGCTTGGAGTTCTCAATTACCTTTGGCCAGCCCTGTTGTTTCCCTTTTCCTTGCAAGTGAACTTCTACAACTAGAACAAAGCAAAGTTATTTTCCTTCTCTAGCTGAAGGAAACCTTGTTGATATTTCTGTGGGTTCCTGTCTCAGTTGCTGTGATGATCAACGCCCTCCCCCACTGTGTTCTGAGGGGAAATGTGTACAGACTTGAAGAGAGGAGATTTAGGTTGGACATAGGAAAAAAATCTTTCCTGTGAAAGGTGGTGATATGGTGGAACAAGTTGCCCAAGGAAATTGTGGCTACCTCATCCCTGGAAGTGTTCAAGGCCAGGTTGGATGGGGCCCTGCCTGATCTAGTAAAGATGTCCCAGCCTGTGCAGGGGGGTTGGAATTGGATGGTCTTTAAGGTCCCTTCCAACCCTGGGCATTCTATCATTCTATGATTCTTCACGGAGTCCTCATTCCTGGACGGGCTGCAAAGCTGTGGAGATGTGGGGTGAGGGACAGGAGTTAGTGGGGACCTGGTAGTGCTGAGGAATCATTGGTCTTGATGAGCTTAAACATCTTTTTCAACCTAAACGAATGTGATGTTCTGTATAACCCATAGAATGTCTTCATGGTGTAGGCAGTACCATCAGTAGTGAGTAACCTGGTCTGGTGAGAGGTAACCCTGCCCATGGCAGGGAGTTGGAACTCTACTATCATTAAGACCCCTTTGAACCTAAACCATTCCATGATTCTGTTTTTTAATCCTGATCAAGTGTGATAGTTTCTTCTCACAAAAGACACGTCTAGCAGGCCAGTGAAGAAAATGAGCCACTTTAGGTGGTGGCTGCTGGTGCCACATTGTGAAGACATCAGCAAAAATTAACTGGGAAGTATCCCATTCCTACATGTCCTGCGGTGCCAGGCATTGCTGTCCTGGTCTGTTGATGTCACTGCGTTCTTTCAAACATTATCTGACAGTAAGAGAAAAAAGCAAAAAAAGAAAACACTCTGGGGTTGAGGGAGGGAGGAGAGCAGAGAATGATGCAGCAGCAGATGACTCAGTCCCCATCTGCCTGCAGGCAAGAGAAATACAAGTCATTTGCTGTGGCAAACCACGCAGACTTCTGACCTACATTTGGGGTTTGCCTAGTGACAAGCTGAAGATGTAACCAGGGTTCATCCAAAACAGCAACCAAGAGCAACACGTTTCTTGTGCCTTCAGTCAGAGAGTCGTAGAACTGTTTAGGTTGGAAAAGACCTTGAAGATCATGGAGTCCAACCATGAATTCACCTATCCCAAGGGCACTGCTAAGCTATGGCCCTAAGCTTCAGATCTACACAGCAGGGGGAGGTAAGCAAGGTAAGGGTAGGTCCCAGCAAGGATGTGAGACTCCAGTTTTCACCCTGTAAAAAGAGTGAAGATGGAAGGGATGAGGAAGCAGATGACAATGTGACTTGGCTGCAGCGGGATGGGAGCATCCACAGTTCTGAAGCAGCCAAAGCTGCCTTGTGAAGCTGGAAAAGGATCCTTGAAGCCAGCAGGTATCGGCCCTGCTTTACTCCTAGAGCTGTTTGGAATGAAGCAGGAGGTTAAAATCAAACAAGAGGAGGCCCCAAGAATGATATCATGGTGGTACCTGCTGCTGTGAGACCAGGCTGGGTGAGTTGAGAGGGTTCAGTTGGAGAAGAGAAGCTCCAGGGAGACATTAGTGCAGCCTTTCAGTGCTTAAAGGGGCCAATAAGATAGATGGGGAGGGGCTTTTTATCAAGGGCTGTTGTGGCAGGACAAGGCGTGATGGTTCAACTGAAAGACATTCAGAGCAGATAGAAGGAAAGAATATTTTACACCGGGGATGCAGAAGCCCCTTTCCTGGAACCATCCCAGGTCAGGNGTGGTAAGATGCTGTCTCAGGCTTCCCAGAGAGGTGGCAGAAGCCCCTTTCCTGGAACCATCCCAGGTCAGGTTGGACCTTGGGCCTCTGAGCAACCTGCTCGTGTTGCGGATGTCCCTGCTCACTGCTGGGGGTTGGACTGGATGAGCTTTGAAGATCCCTTCAACTCAACTAATTCTATGATCTCTATGAACATGGTGTTCTCCTGCTGATTAGCAAAATCCTCTCCTTTCCTTCTCTGTGAGGAAGTTCTATAAGTAAATCTGATAGAATCAAGGCTGTGGTTGCTGTCTCTGCCTTCAGATTGTAGGGCTGGAGCAGCTCTCAGTTGTGCTGTACAACTTGCTCTCTGTTCTCTCATTTTATAACTCCAGGGGCAGAGGGGAACGTGGACAGGAGTGTGTGGGGAGATCTGGGTGTCTGTCCAGCCTGTCAGCACTGAATAAAACATGGAAGTGCCAGAAATACCCAGATTTAAGTGTTTCACTAATTACCAGTGCCTCTGCAGAACATACAGTGTGCCAGTTGGTTGCTTTGGAGGAGGGGACACATCTCCCGTGCATAGATTTCCCTCCAAACTTTTTCCCACAGACACCTGGAGAAGACCTTTTGCTTCTCTCGGGCTAATTTCTTCCATTTTTAAGGGTCTTCTGTGTGCACTGCTGTCTGCAGGGTGGGCTCTAGTTACAAGACATTAGCAATTTGCAGTTATTCTGGTGCTAACTGAGGAATAGGATTCGCTGCAGCTCTGGAGAAGTGCCCACTTTTGGGCTTGTGTCCGTGAATTGGTGTTGAATTAAGAGCCTGAGCCATCTGATATTTCACATGGCTGATAACTGAGCGTTACCCACACCGTGGATGTCCTCATGGAGCTGCCACATGCTGGCAGAAGACCGGCAGATGAGAGGTAACCTCATGTTTTACTTTTTTTGCCCTTTTTTGGCTGAGAATGGGGCTAATCACCTCATGTTCCCTGTGACCAAGAAGCATGTGTTTACATAGTGACATGGTTCATCTGACGTGGAAATGCAGTTGTCTCTGGGAGAGGCTGATTTGCACTTATCACGCGTCTAAAAGGCTGAGCAGACCTTCTCAAGAGAGAAACATTTGCCTTTATCTTCTTTCTATGAGAGCTGATTGAGCTTTGGCTGCTAGAACACCTTAGAGATGCAGTTGCTACCCTTGGAATGGGCTCTTCAGACATGGGCTGGGTATGGCACGTGCATGAAGAGATCCCTGAACGGGGCTGCTGGGCTTCGTAATCAGAGTTAAACTCACAGTCACCTTAGAAGCCTTCAAAAATAACCATTTGGGCAGAGTTTTAATGCATTAGCTTGCTAAGAACCCAACACCCCCCACCCCAAATATCATCTCTGAGATCAAGAAGACAAGTTGTTTTGACAGAGCAGTTTCACTAAGCTCCTGACGGATCTGTGCTCGTGGTACGGTGTGTTTGACAGTGTTCAAATTCCCTTTTTTCCCCCTCATTCAGAAATTCGTGGCTCTCATGAGCGATGGCAGGCAGTAGCTGAGAGCATAACAATCTCTAACACTCGCCGAGATGGTTTCCACCATGTGAGAAATGGAAAATGTAAAAGCCTAAAGCTATGTAACGTCAAGTATCTCCTCCACACTTATCTTCTTGACAGGGTTCTTGTAGAGTGAGCCTTTCTCTTACGCGTTTTCAGAGCACGTTTTTCAAAATGAGCTGAAACAGAACAATTATGGACTATCTGAAGCAGAAAACCCACCAACCCAACTCTGAGGAGCGTGATCATCTAAAGAAAAAAACTTTGAAGAGCCATAATGGTGCTTTGCTCCAGTTCCCTCTGACCATCTCTAAGCCAGTTTCCAGAATAGAATCACAGAATGTATTGGGTTGGAAGGGACCTACAGAGGTCTTCGAGTCCAATTCCCCTACAACAAGCAGAGGCATTTCTAACTGAAACAGATTGCCAGGAGCCCCATCAAGCCTGACCTTGAATGTCTCTAGGTGTGGGGCCTCAACCACCACCTGTCTAGGCAACCTGTTCCAGGGATCCACTACTCTCAGATTAAAGAACTTTGTCCTGATGTCCAGTCTCAATCTACCCTTTTCTAGCTTAAAACAGTGACCCCTTCTTCTGGTCAGTATTTTCCGGTCAACATCTTCCAGTCAGGATCTTCTCCAGGACTTGTGGAGATGAGGCTGGGACACCCCATACATCCAGGTGAAGCTGCCTCTTTCAGAGGGCCTGCAGCACACTGGGGATGTCCTGTGGCAGGGTTTGAGGATGGAAAAGCACAGATAAAAGTGACATGACTGCCTTTTTGGATGTCCATGTGCTGGATCTCCAACACTTCAGACAAAAGCTTGGGCTAAGAAGAACTTTGAGACCTGCTGGCCCTATTTTCTATGAAATGGTCTTGATAGCTTCACATCTGGTCTGCTTCAATGTAGTTACTTTCCATAAGATGGTTCATGGACACCAGTACTGCCAACACCTACGTCTCTTCCACTTTCAGGACTCTCACACTTAGCCAGTAGCTCTTGGACTTGTTCTTGAACCTGTGTGATTTCACCACTCAGGAAAACAACCATTAACCCAAGGTGGTAAAAAACTCTTTCTTGGGCGTCATTAGCACCAGTGAAGAATCGATCCCTGACCTGTCAATAGCTGCTGGGGTGCTGATGGCTTTGTATCGAGCTTCTGATTTCCTTCATTAGAAAAATGTTTTAAAAACATGATGTTTATCCTGGGAATAGAATTATGGCCCCAGAGGACAAGTAAGCTGCTTGGTAATGGCTTGTTCAGTGCTATGTGTTGGAGCAAGAAAACCTACTCCAGGCTCTGCTTCTTCAGCAAATTCACAGAACTTTTTCTTTCAGCATTGAAATTAAATCTCCTCTCTTGGAACCTTGGGAAGGAAGACTCTGGGAGGACCTCAGAGCTGCCTTTCGTGAAAGGAACCTACAGGAATGCTGAAGAGGGACTTTTCCCAAGGGGATCTAGTGGTAGGACAAGGGAAAATGGTTTTAAGCTGAAGGAGAGTAGGTTTAGACTAGATTGTAGGAAGAAGTTAGTGCAAGGGTGGAGAGACTCTGGAATTGATTGGAGGGGTTGTGGCTGCCCCCTCCCTGGAGATGTTCAGGGCTGGGTTGGATGAGGCCTCGAGCAGCCAAGTCTAGCTGAGAGGTGTTGCTGCCCATGGGAAGGTGTTTGGAGTAGATGATCTCTTAGACCTCGTGCAGCCTAAACCATTCTATGATTTTGTGATCGTTAGGATTTCTTAATTTCTCTCTAAATGAAAAGATACTCTTGGTAGTTCGACTTTTTGGGGTTTATTTCTGTTCTCTTGGTCATTTGTGTTAGATATGTTTACAGGACTGGAGGACAAACTCCCGACAAGCTTTAGGCAGATTTAGTCTCTTGCTGAGTTTTTGGGGTGGTGGCTGTGTTGGGGCATTGAACTTCAGGCATCCAGAAGCGTTTGAGGAAACAAACAGCTGTTTGTTACAGTAGGTTAGAAGTAGCAGATTGTGCTGTGAAAGAGGAGTGAGTTTAGTAAAATTCTTAGTGCTTGGTTCTCTTTGGTGACTACATCCATCATTGTCCTTTATTTGACTTCTGCAAAGATTTCAATGCATTTAGAGTGCTGGGTTGTCATTTTTTGCACAGCAGAGACCTGGAGCTGACGGAGCAGGGCCAGAGGAGGCTCCAGAAATGCTGCTCTGAGGGTGGAACCCTCTCCTTTGAGGCCAGGCTGGAAGAGTTGGGGGAGTTCAGCTGGAGAAGAGAAGCTCCAAGGAGACCTTAGTGCAGCCTTTCAGGGTTTGAAGGGGCCAATAAGAAAGATGGAGGGGACTTCTTATAAGGGGTCATTGTGACAGGACAAGGGGTGATAGTTAAACTAGAAGAGGGAGATTCAGACTAGAGAGAAGGAAGAAATTGTTGATGCTGAGACCTTATCCTGGGTTTCCCAGAGGGGTGACAGAAGCCCCATCCTTGGAATCAACCCAGGTCAGGTTGAACCTTGGGCCTCTGAGCAACCTGCTCTGATTGCAGATGTCCCTGCTCACTGCAGGGAGTTGGTCTGGAGGAGCTTTGAAGATCCCTTCAACCCAAACCAGTCTGTGATTACATTATTCTGTGATCTGAAGCTATAAACTTGTAGGATCCTTAGAAAGGAGGTTAAATAGGAAATGTGTAGGATTCATGTTGCTGGGAGAAACTGGTTCAGTTGTCAGTTACGTCCCATCTTTTCCAGCCTTGTACATTCCATCATATTATCACCCTTCCATAAGGATTCTTCCCTCTCGACCATGTATTCTTTGCTCCGAGGGTTTCTGTCGGCGGCTCCCGGGGGTTGTCAGGATCTGTCCCCTTGCCCGGAGCTACGGTGGCTGCTGCGATGTGCGAGTGGGTAGGTGCAAATGACACACACACCAAGTGCACCGGGAGCCAATTTGCAGCAGAAGGTATAGACTGTAACGGATCCAATTCTAAACAGGGCAGGCAATTCCCCAAACTGCCTCCTGGAGGGAATCTCCGTTGGAGGAAAAAAAAGGGTTTCGGTTGAGGGAATAGTTTCATCTATCCTAGTTTTTCCTGGGAAAATATCAGCCTGGTAAATGAGGACTCAATGAAAATTGGAGGTCTTTCCTAGTTCAGCAGCACTGGTGCTGAGGTTCAGCCTCAACCCAAAAGGCTTCTCCAACTGCAGCTTTTGTCCTTTATCCTCAGGCTTCTTTGGCTAATTTGTAGGATTGCATCTGTGTCCTCTGTGCGTGCGAGTCCCTTCCCCAACCTGTCCAACAGACCAGCACAGATTGGAGGAACAGATTGATGCTGGCATGTCAGCGGTGGGAAAAGTTGAGAGAAGCGGCGGCGATCGGATGCGTAAGGATTGAAATCCCTCCTGGGTTTTTATGACACAGCTGCTTTCTGCTGGGTTTTTGTGCGGAAGAGCCCCGTTTAAAAGGTGAGGACAATGGTGCACAGGCACCACCACAAACTCACCTTGGAAGAATGGCAGATGAATCAGCCTTGCTTTGCCTCATTCATAGCTTCTTACAGCTCTATCCTAAAGACTCAATATCTAAGCAAGAAATGGAACAGAGTGTGAGAAACACAGTGATGAAGGTCCCTTATCCTCTTCTGCCTCCCTTGTGTCCCTTTGCTCCTGATCTCAGGCTGGCACCTTGGCTTCTCCTGAGGGTCCTGCCAGCAGAGAGAGGTAAAGAGCTGCACAACAGCAGGAGAGTCTGAGGGCACTAGGTTTTGTTCAACAAGGGCTCTGGAGAGCCAGGGAACCTTTTCCTGTGCAAGGTTTGTATTTTAATGCCAATAAGAGGTTTAAAGACTTTTATAGTTCAGTTGAAACCTTGTACCTATGCTGTAGGTCTTCTGGAGATTGTAGAGTCACGGAATCACAGACTGGTTTGGGTTGAAGGGATCTTCAAAGCTCCTCCAGACCAACTCCCTGCAGTGAGCAGGGACATCTGCAATCAGAGCAGGTTGCTCAGAGGCCCAAGGTCCAACCTGATATGGGATGGTTCCAGGGATGAGGGTTCTGAACTCAAAATGTGAACTGTCACTAACTTACTCCATGCCATGAGCTGATGGAAGTCAGCACAGTCATGGCTCTGCCTCATGTGTTCCTACCTTCTCATGATAGATGTAGAAAATGAATCCATGTTGTGTTAGACCAAGACTAAACATCTTGATCTGAGTATCCTTTTATGACTTAAAAAAAAGCTGTGAGGTACCAGGAGTTGAGATTTTGGATCCATCTGGATATTCTGCTTTGCTGTCTCTCAGACTGGAGAGAATCACAGAATCACAGAACATTAGGGATTGGAAGGAACCTTGAAAGATCATCTAGTCCGATCCACCTGCCAGAGCAGGACCACCTAGACTGAGTTGCATGGGAACATGTCCAGGTGTATTTTAAGTGCCTCCAGAGAAACAGACTCCACAATCCCCCTGGGCAGCCCCTTCCAGTGCTCTGTTACCCTTACCATGAAGAATTTTCTTCTCATATTTATGTAGAACCTCCTATGTTCCAGCTCACACCCGTTGTCCCTTGTCCTATCATTAGATGCCACTGAACAGAGCCTGGCTTCATCCTCCTGACACCTTCCCTTTCCATATTTAGAAACATCATTGGGGTCACCCTCAGTCTCCTTTTTTCCAAGCTCAAGAGACCCAGCTCCCTCAGCCTTTTCCTCATCAGGGAGATGTTCCATTCATTTAATCATCTTTGTGGGTCTGCGCTGAACTCTGTCCAGCAGTTCTGTGTCCTCTTCTGAAACTGAGAGACCCAGAACTGGACACAATATTCCAGATGCAGTCTCATCAGGGCAGCATGGAGGGGGAGGAGAACCTCTCTAGATCTGCTAACCACCCTCCTTGTGATCCACCCCAGGATGCCGTTGGCTTTCTTGGCCACAAGGGCACATTGCTGGCTCATGATCATCCTGCTGTCCACCAGGACCCCAGGTCCCTTTCTCCGACACTGCTCTCCAACAGATCAGTCACAGAATCAAACAGAATGATCCACAGTGTGGTAGTGGGAACTTGAACAAGGTGGGATTCAAACTAAGGCCCTATGGCTTTTAAATCAGACAGTGTTGCCATGGTCCTCCAAGCTTATGGAGTCACCATCTTTGGAGTGTTTTTCCAAACAGCTATGGAGCTGAGTCTCTCCCAGGTCTTCAATTATTTGGGGCAAGTTATACGCAATTATCTTCCATCTCTGCTTGTTTTCTTCAGTCTCTCTCCAAACAGAGTGGGATTTAGTTTTTGTGGTGTTAGGAGTGTGGCAGGTTTCATCTGTACTGGGAGAGGAGAAGGAAGAGCAGCCATGCAGGGGGTGAAAGGCTTCAGCCGTGTTTTTTCTGTCTTTTAAAACTCTTTCTTTACTTTTTCTGTTAATAAATTCCTTATCTCTGTAATATGTCCCTGGGTCTCGCTTTCGACCCTGGGAGGAATAGGCGAAACCCGAACACACGGTGAGAGGAGAAATGGAGCTTGTCCCTTGCTGCTCTTCATCCAGCCCCTTCCCCGCGCGCGCTGGCGGAGCGCGAACCGCCGCGCGGCACTTGTGGCTTTTGCACTCTTTCAGCCTTTTTCCAAACGCACTTTTTGGCAACTCGGCTGTTTTGAAACTGTTTCATTTCTTCCCCATTAGCACAGGGGAAGTGAGAAGAGGCTCCCCAGCCTAATGGGCTCATATTTATTACCCTGGGCCTCCTTCAATCAGCTTAGCAGCGGGAAGAGCCACTCACCGCTGTCCCAGACACAGCAGAGGACGATGAATCTATCAGAGTCTAAACAGCCTCCCTTTTGGAGAATAATAGCTTTTCCTGACAGTGTTGATGAAGAGCGAAGAGGTCCATTTGCAGTAAACTGTATTTTTTTTCCTCCTCCTTCTGTTCTTTTGTAGGATTCAATAACAGGTAGATCTATCGGTTGTCCTGCTGCTTCCTCTTCTTTGTGAGAAAGTAGCCTGTTTGCTGGTCCAAGAGCTGAACTTGGACCTTCTGTCTTCTGTAGTCAAAATACTCTTGGTTCTTAAGTCATTGAACATTTTAGGCTTTGTTTCCAGATCAACAGGAGCTTGGACAAAGTGTTGGAGGTTAATGCATCTTAAAGAAACCAGTCAAGATGACCTTAAAGGTCCTTTCCAACACAAAACATTCTAAGAGTCTGAACCAGGTTAAGAAGGGACCTCACTGCTGTCTACCACTACCTGAAAGGAGAACGTAAGAGAGATTGGGGGTTCTTCTCCTATCCCAAGTAACAAGAGATAGGACAGGAGGAAATGACCTCAAGCTGCACCAGGGGCAGTTTAGGTTGGACATGAGGAAAAACTTCTTCCTGGAAAGGGTCATCAGGCCTTGAAAGAAGCTCCCCAGAGAGGGGGTTGAATTGCCATCCCTGGATGTGTTTCAGAGTCACGGAGATGTGGAGTTTAGGGCCATGGTTTAGCAGTGGCCTTGGGACAGTTGGGTTAATGTTTGTACTTGATGATCTTGAAGGTCTTTTCTAACCTGAATGATTCCATGGTCTAAATGCTGCTAAAAGTGATGGTCTTACTTGGTTACAAATGGCTGTGCTTCACCTCATCATTTGGGGATTAAGAGGGATTATTTTAAGGCACGTCTAGATTACAAAGCAGATTAGATCTGTAGGCTCCATATGGCCAAAATGAGATTAAACAGATCTGATCTTGAGCTACCTCATTGGATTAGCAAAGCTGGTTTCCTTCTCCAGTGCTGTTGCAAGGAGTGATTTTCAGCAGGTATCTCTTACTCTGCTGAAGTCTTCCCAGTAGGGTGCTGTGTCATCAGACAAGCTTTACTTAGTGATGTGAGGATGCAAAGAGTTTTTAAAGCATTCTCTTTCCTTATAGAATAATAGAATCATAAAATCATTAAGGTTGGAAGACACCTCCAAGATCATCCCCTCCAAATGTCAACTCTACCCCACCATGTCCACTAAACCATGTCCCCCAGGTACACATCTACTCATTTTTTGAACACCTACAGGGACAGTGACTCCACCATCTCCCCAGGCAGCCTGTTCAAACACTTCACCACTCCATCCATGAGCACATTTTTCCTAGTGTCCAATCTAAACCTCCGTTGGCACAACTTGAGACCATTTCTTTCCTCTTGTTCTATCACTAGCGACTTGGGTGAAGAGACTGACCCCCACCTCTCTACATCCTCTTTCAGGTAGTTGTAAAGAGCAATTAGGTCTCTCCCCAACCTCCTGTTCTCTAAACAACCGTGGTTCCCTCAGACATTCCTCATCAGTGACCTCTTGGTTCTAGTTCCATCTGCTCTTGGGTTTGTGTCTGTGTAAATCTGGAATTGCACTGGATTTGCTCATAGTTTCCTGTCTGGTTCCAAACGCTGAGGTTACAGTGCCAGCAGCATCTCTCTCAGCTGATGTTCTCCAACGTGAGGGTTTTCTCAAAAGCTTTACAATTCGGCAGTCGGGCAGCAGCTCGTGTCTTGATGCTTAGGATAGGGAAGGGGTTTTCTGTTGGCATCAAAGCTGGGCAGGGGCTTGTAGTTCCTCTTCTGCTGATTCCAGTGCCAGGAGGAGGGTAGAAAATGTTTAGATGCTCTCTGTGATTTAGTCCACGTGCTGCATCATTTGAGCTTTATCTCCTTAGAGATAAATCTTTTGTCCTCAAAATTATTTGGAGCAGGGTTGTGAAAGGTCCATGGGGGTAGTTTCCTACTGAGAAGCAAGTCTTGACAGTGGTTTGTGTTACCTTGTGTTTATTAGTTAAGCCAGACTTCGTGTTCCGCATCTGTTGTTGCAGGTGGGATTACGGACATCAGCCAGGTTTGCGGTGACATCGAGTGTGGAACCCAAAGGTTTGGGATTCCACCAGTCAGTCTCTAAATACCGCTAAAAGCCTTCAACCCTAACGGGAAGCTTTGGCTGGAGCTTACGGTGTGGATTTGTCTCCATGTTAAATATCACTTTTCAAGAAGTAAAGCTGGAGAGAAGTGGGAGAAAGCCACTCAGAGCATGAGCGATCCCACTCCTTGGTGAGAAACGATGGGTGAGAGCGGAGCAGAGTGTGTGGTAGCTCTGGGCACTTGGGATATCTTCATCCTTCGTTGGATAAACTTCAGACCCACAAGACCTCTTGGAGACTTGGACTAGATGATCTTTCTAGGTCCCTTCCAATCCCTAATGATTCTATGACTTGAAAGTAGTCTGAGGTTCTGTGATTCTCTGCTGGTGCCAATCTAACCCAGAGAGGCAGCTTAGTCTCTGCAGGACCTAAACTGCTGTGTTTCCTCTTCCACTTAGGGCTCATCTACTGTGTGAAACCTCATTAGTTCTTTGAAAATAACGATGCTTGTCCTTACATGTGTTAAGTGTGTGGTTTTCCCATTGACATACAGGAGCCCTGATCCAAGCTGCCCAGAAGGGTTGTGGAGTCTCCTGCTTTGAGACATTCAGCCCCATCTGGATGTGTTCCTGTGGGATCTGCTGTAGGACAACCTGCTCTGGGGGGGGAGTGTCAGACTAGATGACCTCCAGAGGTCCCTTTTGACCCCACCATTCTATGATTCTGTGTGACACCCAGAGCACACACTCATGAATTTAAGATCATTTCCATGTCTACTAAGGTACTGCACAAAGGACTGGGATCCTTTTGGCTCATCCAGAAGGGAGGGAAGTGTCAGAGCACCTACTTCAGGTCCCTGACAACAGATCTGTCTCGGAGTCTCCAGTGACTATAGCGAGGTGGTTGCTGGCAACAAAAAGGAGTAGGTGGTGTGAAGCTGTTGGTGTTCTCCTGATCTCAAAGGCCAACTCCAGCAATGCCGTAGGTGGTTCTGGATACAGACAACCCTACTTGTGTAGGGTGGAGCTGACCCCTTGTTTTAGCAGTGTTTGAGTTGGCTGCAAACAAGGGGAAGCTATTTGTAAATAGTTTTCTGATTGAGGTGAAACTTTGTGTAGAGGGGGGAAAAAAATCCCATGTTGGAGTTGAGGACCATAAAATGTTCCTGTGATACCAGAGGGGTGGTTAATCTCTCAAGAATGACTGGTTCCCTTGATGCTGTTATTGTAGGGGCAGGTGTTAGCTGACTAATTTGGGCTAGATATAGTCTTTAATTATTTTCTTTGGAAAACTGTCTCTATGCTGCGATTCTGCAGCTAATTAAGGAATGTTAATCAATGTCCTGTCAACCAAAGGTCGTATCCGTTCCTGAAGGGTTACTCCACTCTCTCGTGTCTTTGCCTAGGTTTGGTTCTCTTTGGATCAAGGCAGTCTCTGATACCTTTCTTTAAACATCATAATCATGGAACTATTCATGTTGGAAAAAAGCTTTGAGATCATCAAGTCCAACCCATTCTGAGTTGAGAGGTAATGAGCAAAGCTGCAGGAAAGCCCCAAAATCCTGGGAAGGATGGGTAGAAATCCTCCTCCACGAGTTCAGCATCTTGAAGTGCTGATGCTAGGAGTTCTTGTGAATGGTCCTGAAGCTGATTCCTCCATGACCGTGAGGGACATTTACGTGAAGCAGAGCCTGATCTGTCCTGCTGAAAGGTTGCAGTGGCCGCAGCCAGGAGAAACTTGTCCATTGCTGCCCGTTTAAGCTGCTGAGTGGGTTGTGGAGTACATTAATGCTCCTACCCTCTTGTCTTCTGTGCTTCTTTGGTGTAAACCCAAAGGTTTGGTTCTTTCACCCAAGGTTGAATGCCAGCAAATCCCAAGCGAAAGTTCGAGCTGGTACCGGCCAGCAAAGCTGATGTAGGGGACAATCATCGATGAGAGGAGACCCACCCAGTTCAGACTGACTACATGAACCAAAATCTATCAGCAGCTGAGCATGAATCTGGAGTCACTCCACATGCTGCAGCCAAGATGCTTCAGTTTCATGCTTGTGGAAACAGGCTCAAAATCTGACAGCTTCTGGAAGGTGGCTGGAGAGAGGGTAAATGAAACTCCTGGCAAAAAAAAGGGGGGAAATAGAAGGAAATTAGGGTCTGAAATGAGCCCCCTCTGATGGGAGAAGGACTGGAGCTACTGGAAAATGCTACAGACAGAAAATGCATTAGAGGATAAAAAGAAAAGTGGAAATGAGTTGGCAGAGTCTTGAGGTGACTCATCAGGTGCATCTTGAAAAGTCTCTTCTCTGAGAAGTAATGAAATCACGTGTTCTAACAATATTTGCACTGCAGCAGGAAAATGCATAAATATTGGGATCAATTAATGAAATTAGAGAATTTGACCAAAAAAGCCATAGAGCTGGCTGAGAAACCATCTCTCTCCCTTTTTGCTGGTCTCAGTGCTGGCAGTTGGAGAGCAAAATCCCATGGTTTCGTCTCCTGTCTTAGATACCCTGGGACCTAGGTGGCCACAGGGTACTGGGATGATCTAAGTGTCACTTGCTACTTGAGAAACTTGCCCTTTCACCCCATGGAAGTGCTAGAGGTGGTGGGTGGGCAGGTGCAGAAAAGCCTTGCTAGGGATCTCCCACCCTTTGGATTTGGGGACTGTGGACAGTAGATATCTTTTATCTGACAACCAGCCATGAAGATCATAGAATCATAGAATCATTAGGGATTGGAAGGGACCCCGAAAGATCATCTAGTCCAATCCCCCTGCCACAGCAGGATCACTTCACTGGAGAAGTTATAGAATCAGAATCACTCAGGGTTGGAAGGGACCACATGATCATCCAGTTCCAACCCCCCCACCATGGGCAGGGACACCCCACCCTAGACCAGGCTGGTCAGAGCCCTATCCAGCCTGGTGTTAAACAATCATCTCTTTTTGTCCTTCAACCTGTGTGTTCAACTGTAGAATGGGTCTTAAGTCATCGAATCACTAAGGCTGGAAGA
Source organism: Rhinopomastus cyanomelas (assembly GCA_013400115.1). Classification (NCBI taxonomy): domain Eukaryota; kingdom Metazoa; phylum Chordata; class Aves; order Bucerotiformes; family Rhinopomastidae; genus Rhinopomastus; species Rhinopomastus cyanomelas. The sequence goes on from VXBP01007396.1 coordinate 81,341, forward strand.
GATCTCCAAGATCAAGTCCCACCATCAACCCAATGCCACCACAGCCTCTAAACCATGTTTCCTAGAGCCTGTTTCCTTGGGACGGAGCCATGTGGATACCTGTGTCAGCCCATGACATTTAGGTACCCCAGTGGGTCAATGCAACATCAGTGGGGCTCTGAGCAACCTGTTCTAGTTGCAGGTGTCCCTGCTCACTGCAGGGGGGAGTTGGTCTAGATGACCTTTAAAGGTCCCTTCCAGCCCAACACATTCTGGGATTCTATGGTTTATCCTATTTAGAGTAACTCCTTTATTTGGTGCTTTAGGGGATGTGTGTGTGTAAGGAAGATACTAAACCCCGAATGGCAGAACCAGGGCTTAATTTCATAGAATCATCAAGGTTGGAAAAGACCTTCAAGATCATCAATTCCAACCATCTGCCCTATAACCTCTAACTACTAAACCATCTCCCAAAACACCGTGTCTACCTGTTTTTAGAACTAATAACAATAAAACCCATGAGGATGGGTGCCCACATTGCGGTGGGTTCATCCCAAGCTCCCCAAGCAGAAATCCTCTGATCTATGGCCAAACTACATCAGGTTAGCCTCCAGTTGGCTTGGCATGGAGACAACTAACTAATTGTGGGACTAATTTGCCACGTTCTTGATGTCCTTGATTCCAGAGGGTGTTGGCAAATTGGAAGGAGGCAGAAGAGGCACGAGATTGGCAACGGCATCTTGCCAAGGAAGCAGCCAGTCTCTTGGCTCCCAGGAAGTTTCTATTTGTATTTTTTTGTGAATTTCAGTTGATTTCTTCTTTAAACTGAGGTTAGAGGGTGGGTTTTAGCAGCTCCCAGTACCTGTGTGAAGTGCAAAACCAGGTGGTGCTGGAAGGTTTAACATGAGCCAGTGCCTGGAAATTAAAGCCAGACTTGATCTGACCTCTGTTTTTAATTTTAAAAGCTAAGTTCTTTTGGGGTTTTTAATAAGTTTCCTGGTTTTTCGTCCATCCCTAGAATAATAAACATCAGAATCAGGATATTTTGAAATTATAATTTGCACTTGGGAAGAATAAATTGTGGAAGGGGGTGTCAGGAGAATGCTGACAGGCTCTGCTCAGTGGCATCTAATGATAGGACAAGAGGCAACGTGTGTGAGCTGGAACAGAGGAGGTTCCACATCAATATGAGAAGGAACTTCTTCGCGGTGAGGGTGACAGAGCCCTGGAAGGGGCTACCCAGGGGGCTTGTGGAGTCTCCTTCTCTGGAGGCATTTAAAACCCGCCTGGACGTGTTCCTGTGTGACTTGGTCTAGGTTGTCCTGCTGTGGCAGGGGGATTGGACTGGCTGATCTTTCGAGGTCCCTTCCAGTCCCTAATGGTCTGTGATTCTGTGAAAGTCCTCTGGCTTTGTTAAGCTGGTGGTAAACTGTGGGTTTATGTATCTGATGAAACAATGGGCTCTTTGTTTTATGTATTTGCCCCAAAACTATGGAGTTATGCCCCAGAACTCTGGATTTATGTATTTACCCTATCTATGGGTTTATGTATTTGCCAAAACTATAGTGTACCAAGGCTGTGGTGTTATTTATATAATTTGCCAAATGTATAGGGTTACTTATATATTTACTAAATCTATGGGGTTAGTTATCTGCCAGAACTATGGGGTTATTTATATATTTGCTAAGTCTATGGGTTTATTTACATAATCTGCCAAAACTGTGGAGTTCTTTAAATATCTGACAAAACTATGGGGTTACTTCCATATTTGCCAAAGTGATGTGGTTATTTATCTGGCAGAACTATGGGTGTATTTACGTGTCTGCCAAAGTTATGGGATTATTTATGTGTCTGCCAGAACGATGAGGTTATTTATGTAATTGCCAAAACTAAGGGATTATTTATGTATCTGCCCAAAGTCTGTGGTTATCTAGCTGCCAGAGCATCTCTGGATGATGTGCACTTGCTTCTGAGCTCTACCTGCACCTCATGTAGGATGTTTTTAAACTGATGCTTTAGCTTTTGGCTGCCTGAGCTTTGTTCAAGGTGCTGGATGCTGCTGAATTAGTCAGTAAATAGCAGTAGGTGCCTGTGAGAGCTAAATAAGAGTTTCTTTCCCCATCACGAGCCCTCTTCACTGCGAGTGTTTCCCTTCATGGTGAAAACTAGTTTCTTCTGAATCTGGATTTGATCCGAGCAGATTCTTCTGGTGTTTTGTTGTGGGTCTTGCTCCAGCAAGTCCTGATTTCCACAGGAATCTAGTCCGAGCGTTGTACTAAATTTACCTTGAGATCTCAGAGCCGCTGATATCATTCCCCATTCCTGGAGCTCGAAACATGAAGCCTGTTATTTTGATTATTTTTTAATGATTTATTTATATTTGATCATAGTTTTTAAAGTGCAATATAAGCAGGAAGATCCCCTCTGCTTTGCTGGTCTCCCTGGTCATGCAGATCCGAAGGAGCTGGGTGCGTGGAAAGGAGCTTTAAATACATCTTGTAGGGATGCGGCAAATGAGGCTGTTCAAATCCATCCCTCGCGTTGGTTTACTACAGCAGCTGAAAAGAGGAGTGTTTGGGGTTTGGGATAACATTGCACTGCTCAGGCTTTTTTTAGAATTTAATGGGTTTTGGTTTTTTTTTTCTAGCTGTGGGGAGCTCAGAAAATAAAGCAGGTAATATCCTTTTTTCATTCTAATTTTCAACCACTGCTACTTTTGTCCCCTTTTTGTCGTCAACTCCGTCAGTTCCTTTGCCACTTGCTGATTTGTCCTGCTGCAGAATCATAATGCAGAGAATGCAGTCACCATAAAAGGGTCTTAATTCTTATTTAATTTTCCTATTTGATATTTTATTTTAATGAATTTTATTCTATCTTATTTTACTTTATCTTTTAAATTTTGATTGTATGTGATTAAATTGGTTTCAAATTGACTTTTATTTTGTATTTATATGTTTTGGTGGCTTCATTTTCTCCTTCCTGTCTTCCCATCATCTTCTTCCCATTCTTGTCTTCAGGCTGTTGGGAAGACTTTGACAGCTCTTTGGGAAGGTGTATAACTGTGTCACACCTCCCCCTTCAGCTTAGGGATCTGTTTTCCCAGTTCACACCAGTGCAACTTCCTGGGTTTATCAGGAAAACAGATTTAAGATGTCTGTGGACGTCAGGTTTAATTATCAGGCAAATCCAAATCCTGGATCATGCAATGGAATTTTATTTGGGTCACTCTTATGGTGACAAACAGAGAGGACCGTACCTGCATCTTTGTGTCCCAACTCAGCCAGACCCCGAAACAGCAATTCGAGTTTTCAGAGTCTAAATTCTTGCGGAGGGGTCTCCTGCGACCCATTTGCTTCACCAGCAGCACCTTCATTCCTGCAGAAACCCTGATCTGATCCTTCATGAAGATGCTAAAAAGAATCATGGATGGAAATTAAGTTTCCCTTTTCCCGCCCTAAATCTACATTTCCCTTTGTGGGGTTGAGGTCTGGTGGTGGGTGGCCTTTGGGGTTGTTGTAGTGCCAAGAAAGAGCCTGTTTCTTACATCAGCCTAAATTATTTCCTTCTAAATAATTAATGTATGCAAAATTAATTAATGGCTCCACTGTTGCTGACTCTTTGCTGACTGCTTTACAGGCCATCATCCACCCTGATACCAACGAGACCATCTTCATGCCTTTCCGGATGTCAGGTATGGTGTGGCCCCATGGAGCGACCATGAGTTTCCCAGGGAATTAAGATAAAATATGGTTTATTCATTAATTTTTTTCCCTCCTGTTCTTGAATTGCATCTTGTAAACCTTTAAAGAAACTCATCTGACTGTCAAAATCCCCTTTGCAATCCAGGAGAACTGGGATCATAAATACCTATGTGAAGTCTTAGAACCCCATATTTCTTCATTGAAAGGGTGGTTGGATGTTGGAACAGGCTGCCCATGGTGGTGGTGGAGTCCCTGTGGAGCTAGAGGGTGAGGGACAGGGGTTAGTAGGGACCTGGCAATGGTTGGACTTTGATCTCAAAGGTCTTCTCCAACCAATTGGTTCTGTGATATTTTTCCTTTGCTTTAGATAATTTAACGTGGTCTCAGCCTAAGGCCTCTCCTGATGTTTTTGAGGGATCCATCACTCCCACAGGCATTTGAATTTTGTAGGAAACGAGCCTAGGTGGTCCTCCTGTGGCGGGGAGATTGAACTAGATGATCTTTGGAGGTCCCTTCCAATCCCTAATGTTCTGTGATTCTGTGAAGCCTTGACACCCTACAAGCAGCTTACAAGAGAACAAGGTGATCCCTATTTTCCCATGTCCAGTGGTACCTAGTAGCTAATGGGAGCCCAGGAAGGATCAGCTTAACCAAGCTGATTAATTGTGAAATTATCTCCTCCACCTTCCCACTTTGGGGCATCACAGGTCCACAGCTACCTCTACTCTGCAGCCTTGCTCCTTCTTATTAATGGTTATTATTTTTAATAATAATTTTAAAATTATTATTAAAATAAAAATATTATTGTAGACAATATTTTAATAATAATGATTATTTCTTTTTATTTTAATAACTAGCACTTTTTCCATATTTTTTTGGAGTGGAATATCTTCACCTCGGAACTGGGCACCAAGGAAAAAGACCAGAGTTGGTGCTTTGTGTCTTCCAGTTCTCTGAAGGGAGGTGGAGAGGAGAAGACCCAGGATTCACTGCTTGGCTGCCTCATTCTGTTTTGGTTTTTTTTAAAATTTGTTCTCATTTTTAATCCTCTGGGCTCTTTGCCCTTTCCAAGTGTCGATTGGATCTGTGCGGCTTAATTCGGAAATATTGGTAAAATGCTCGGAGACCTTCCAGTGGAAGTCACAGAGATGGATTATAATTAGCACAAAATGTTGGCAGACTCGGCATGGGAGGAACGGGAAGCGCTTGGTTCTTGTGGCTCTTGCTGAGATTTGGGGCAGAGGCTGGTCTCTAATGGAGCTTTAACCGGCAGCTCGGATTAAAATTGTCCCTTCTGTGCTCTGGGATGCAAACAGTCTTCCTTCAGCTGTTCCTTCTCCCACTGGCTTTGACATAAATGACCTGTCACTAGCCAAGAAGTTGATAAAGCAGGTGATGGAAGAGGAAGGTCCTATCTATGGTGCCGTGGTCTACTCCTTTCTCTCCAGCTTCCTAGATGGCTTCAGAACCATCTTCAGAACGTTGGTCTGGTGGGGCCAGGCTCAACATGAGGGGTAGTGGTACAGAAACCAGGGACTTTTCTCCTGGGTAGAGTCTGATGAGCAACAGAGCTGGCACAAGGGAGGGAACAGCTTGTGTGACTGAGCCTGGGAAGGGGGGGCAGGAATCTCCCCCTTTCTGTGGCAGCAAGCCACAAGGTCAACTCAGCAGCAGCACCCAGCTCCCCCTGGGCTGGACTGAACAGCTCCTGGGCTGAGCTGTTATCCTGTGGTTTGAGTTTCTGCTGCCCAGCTCAGCAGCATGATGCCCTCTGAAGGGCTAGTACCAGCTACTGGCACAGACTGGGTTTACTGGAGTAAGCTTTAGGGTCTAGATGTTAGAAATGTCAGAGAAACTCTTTGACTCCAACCCAAGAAAGGAGGATCGAGAAAGAGATTAGGCAAAAATTCAGGAGGCAGCCCTAGTTGGTGCTTGGTGCGTCAGAGGTTGATCCACCTCTGATCCCCGTGGTGGTCTGGAGCTGGTGGACCTGAGCACAGCCCATCCTGCCAAGAGTGGCTTCAGCCCTAAACTGGTAGATTTTGGTTGCAAATGGACTCACCTCTTGTTTTCGTTTGTTCCTCACAGGTTACATTCCCTTTGGGACACCCATCGTAAGTATTTTAACATCTTGTAGCACCCTGAAAGATATTTTTAGCACTTGTGGACAGTAGACCCTGATGGTTGTCCCTGAGATGATCTTTTAGGGTCCTTTCCAACCTAAACCATTCCATGATTAATGTTGTTCCCTCAATCCTCTGCAACACCTTTGGTTTTATCTTTCACTTGTGGAAAGAGAAGACTAAGAGGAGCTGGTTGTCTGCAAGATCTACTTGTGCAACCCTGTATTTTCATCTTTGGACACTTAAAAAAATTTTCTTGTTTGTTTTTATTGATTTGTCCTCTTTTACATGGCGAGCTACAGCATGGGAGCAGTTAGTTAACCCCATTTTATGAATGGGGAAACTGAGGCACACGGTTTGGCCCCAAATCACCCCAAATTGATACCAGAAGGGTCCTCCAAGGACCAGAAGTTCTCAAAGCCACCAGCTCATGGCTTGCTCTGTTCATCACATCTATTCAGCTGGTTGAGGGAGCAAACTCTGCGGAATTTCACGTTCCAGAGCCTCGTGGTCGGTGGTGCAGAGCAGAAACCTCTCACGGCCGCCGTTCCTATTTGTTGTGGGTATGGTGGTGACTCTGTATTTGGGGCATTTTAAGAGAAAAGGTTAAACAAAAACGAGCTAACGATCAAATTGACAATGAAATCGGCCCCAGTCCAGAGCTGTCAGAGGAGCCGAGAGCTGTCAGCTGAGCCCAGTTTCACTAGCTGTAAAGGATAAACTGGAACCTCTTGTCATTTAAGAAAAAAAATGAAAAAAAAAACCCCAAACGTTTCAAATGTTAAAATTAAAATGTAACATTTATGCCAATCGATCTGTGAAATTTAGTGACAAAATTGGCAGCCTGCTCTTCAGCATAAAAACAGTTTGAGTCTTGCTTTGCGCATCGGGGGGGATGGGATTTCCTCAAGAGAAGAGGCTGAACGCGCCGGTGGTGGGTTCCGTGTTTGGGCCGTGGTGGCCTCCATGGTCAGTCCAAACCCCACATCGATACCATGAGCAGATTAGGTAGGAGCAGGTTTGCTGCCTGGCAGTCAATACGTGTTGGGTTTGTTGGTTTAGTTGGGGTTTTTGGTTTTTTTCCCCTATAGCTAATGCAAAATAATTCAGAATTGGTTTAGCTCATTGTGAAAGAGATTAAGGTCTGGCTGGGAATAATCAGTTCTTCCCTGGGCAACACTTCTACTCCCCTGAGAGAACCAAATCCTGTTTATTCTTTCCCTGAGTTTGCTTTTCTTTCTAAGCCTTTCCATGCTTGGGTTCACGGCTCGATCCAATGATCAGCTGCAGCAGCAGAGTGGGGATGTAGATGCAGGGTCTGGAAATGTTGGAAGAGTTTGCCCACCTCAATGTTGTCTTTGCCCACCTCAATGTTGTCTTTGCCCACCTCAATGTTGTCTTTGCCCACCTCAATGTTGTCTTTGCCCACCTCAATGTTGTCCTTGCCCACCTCAATGTTGTCCTTGCCCACCTCAATATTGTCCTTGCCACCTAGACTTGAGCCAAGGAGGAAGCAAATCCAGCCTCTCCCGTTACTTCCCTTCACTGTAGCGGTGAGATGGCTGCTGGGCCACAGCGTTTATTTGAGTTCGGGTTCAGCCCAGGGATGAAAGTCTCTCGAGGAGGAAGATTTATCTTCATTTAGGAATTTGTGGGGCAGTGAGTGTGGAGCAGAAGCCACAGTGCTGTTCCCAGCTGCCACCTAGAGCCTTAAGTACTGTCTTCTCCCCAGCCATTTCAAAATGGGGCGTGAGTGCTTCCTGCTGAGTCTTTGAAGCCTGTAGAGACGCCCCAGGTGTTGACATGGGGCTGCAGGAGTCTTTGGCCAGCTCACAGAGCACAACTTGGGACTGGCAAGAGAGTGCATCATTCAAACATGCTTTGAGACCCCTCAGAGCCGACAGATGTCAGAGAGACATTTTAGCCTCAGCTTTGGGGCCACCGAGGACCCTCCTCACCTGATTCAATTCCATCACTGCTACTTTTCTAGTATCCAGAATTAATTTTTATTGATTTTTTTTCCCCCGTTTTGTTTCCCTTCTTAGTTATTTTCATTTCTTTCCCCCCTGACAGTAATTAAAAGTGAAGCTGTACATTTCTTGACAGACTCTCGCACATATGGAGAGTTTGCATTTAAACGTGCCTCTTTCAGTCATGCAGATTTTTGGGTGCTTGCTCTTTATTTATTTATTTATTTCCCCCCTTTCTCTTCTATTTCTTCTTCTCCCGACGCTCGACTGATGCCGCCGAGGAGCTGCCCACAGTCTTCCCTCTCCCTCTGGAGCCTCATTAACTCACTGGCTTCAAGCACCTTAAGTCAATCCCAGGGCTGAGGAGCACCGTCGCCTGTTCAGTTTGTTTGGCTCCGACCGGCGACGGAGTTAATTAATGACGAGATCCTCGTCTTGAATGGGAGCGGGAAATGAGCGGAACCCGCACGCGTTGGCGCTCAACCAGAGCGCAGAGGAGCTGCCACTTCACGAAAGGCTGGAGGAGGAGGAGGAGGA
>VXBP01007396.1:90523-109564 GCA_013400115.1 Rhinopomastus cyanomelas
CTTTGCCCACCTCAATGTTGTCTTTGCCCACCTCAATGTTGTCTTTGCCCACCTCAATGTTGTCCTTGCCCACCTCAATATTGTCCTTGCCCACCTCAATATTGTCTTTGCCACCTAGACTTGAGCCAAGGAGGAAGCAAATCCAGCCTCTCCCGTTACTTCCCTTCACTGTAGCGGTGAGATGGCTGCTGGGCCACAGCGTTTATTTGAGTTCGGGTTCAGCCCAGGGATGAAAGTCTCTCGAGGAGGAAGATTTATCTTCATTTAGGAATTTGTGGGGCAGTGAGGGTGGAGCAGAAGCCACAGTGCTGTTCCCAGCTGCCACCTAGAGCCTTAAGTACTGTCTTCTCCCCAGCCATTTCAAAATGGGGCGTGAGTGCTTCCTGCTGAGTCTTTGAAGCCTGTAGAGACGCCCCAGGTGTTGACATGGGGCTGCAGGAGTCTTTGGCCAGCTCACAGAGCACAACTTGGGACTGGCAAGAGAGTGCATCATTCAAACGTGCTTTGAGACCCCCTCAGAGCCGACAGATGTCAGAGAGACATCTTAGCCTCAGCTTTGGGGCCACTGAGGACCCTCCTCACCTGATTCAATTCCATCACTGCTACTTTTCTAGTATCCAGAATTAATTTTTATTGATTTTTTTCCCCCGTTTTGTTTCCCTTCTTAGTTATTTTCATTTCTTNGTTTTGTTTCCCTTCTTAGTTATTTTCATTTCTTTCCCCCCTGACAGTAATTAAAAGTGAAGCTGTACATTTCTTGACAGACTCTCGCACATATGGAGAGTTTGCATTTAAACGTGCCTCTTTCAGTCATGCAGATTTTTGGGTGCTTGCTCTTTATTTATTTATTTATTTCCCCCCTTTCTCTTCTATTTCTTCTTCTCCCGACGCTCGACTGATGCCGCCGAGGAGCTGCCCACAGTCTTCCCTCTCCCTCTGGAGCCTCATTAACTCACTGGCTTCAAGCACCTTAAGTCAATCCCAGGGCTGAGGAGCACCGTCGCCTGTTCAGTTTGTTTGGCTCCGACCGGCGACGGAGTTAATTAATGACGAGATCCTCGTCTTGAATGGGAGCGGGAAATGAGCGGAACCCGCACGCGTTGGCGCTCAACCAGAGCGCAGAGGAGCTGCCACTTCACGAAAGGCTGGAGGAGGAGGAGGAGGAGGAAGGAAAGAAGATGCCAATGAAATGAAGCCGCCCAACCCTATTACCCTTTTGTTTGTTGGGGTTTTTTTTCTCTCTTATGTCCTTAAGCCTAGAAGTTGCCTCCTCTTCAACTGATGCTGCTGCAGATGTGCTTCTGATGGGGAAGTGTTCTTCCCTCTCAGCTTCTGTAGGAATAAACTTGAAGTTTATTAGGAATAAGCAATGTGAAGATGGACTGAGTGTGCTGAGTGAACATCACTGAGTGTGATGTGTGAACCTCACATCGTTCTTGCCCAGATGCCTCGGAGATGTTTCAGTTTTCCTGAACATCTTGAAAATAAGTGTAGTTGGAAGTAAAAGGGGTGATTCAGTCTTTTTTCTCTTAAGAGATGTAAGTTTGTAACAGGAAGCCCATTTTCTTCTGAAACATTCAGATGTTTAAGATGCAGGAGATGAGAAAAGGTCAATGACATTAGGATGTATCTCACTGTACCTTCTTCTTACCCAAGAACTCATTGTCCTCTCCACGTGCATTGCGTTTATCATTGGGAGTCCCCTTGCTTTGCATCCCTTTCCTCTTCTCCAACTTCTTACCCCTTGAGAGGGAAGGTTGCCGTAAAGGGAGGTAGGAAGGAGCCTGAGAGCTCTTTAGGACTGTGTAGAGATACACGCGTACATGGTGATGGGTGACCTTGCAAAGCCCGTGGCACCTCACATCTGGCCACATGTTCTGGGGCCAGCAGCTGGTGACTGTCAGCCTGAGCTCCTCACCTAAGCAGAAGTTTTTACAGCTCAGGGGTACGACACATCAACAATTCTCTTCTCCTCAAACAAAATTCAGGCTCCCAAACAGGAGCACATGTGCTTCCAGGTGGCACTCCTGTCTTCAGATGTTCAAATGGGAGATCTTTCCTTGTGCTCTAAACAGCGAAATATGCCAAAGGGAACGCAGGGAAAATCCCCCTTGGCTGCCAGTAGGAACAACTTTGAACTCCTGCCTTGGTGCCGTGGCTGTATTACCCTTCAGGAATACCTGCAACACTCAAGGCTTGGGGAAGAGTGGCTGGAGAACTCCTCAGTAGAAAAGGACCTGGGGATGTTGATTGGCAGCAGCTGAACAGGAGCCAGCAGTGTGACCAAGTGGCCAAGAAGGCCAATGGCATCCTGGCCTGCACTACTGTGACTAGCAAGAGTAGAGAAGTGATTGTCCCCTGAACTCAGCACTGGTTAGGACTCATCTCAAGTACTGGGTTCAGTTTTGGGCACCTCAGTACAAGAAGGACATTGAGGTGCTGGAGCAGATCAAAATATGGGCAACAAAGCTGTTGAAGGGCCTGGAGGACAGGTCTGATGGAGAGCAACAGAGGGAACTAGGGTTGTTTAGGCTGAAGGCTGAGACAAGACCTTGTTGCTCTTTACAACTACCTGAAAGGAAATTGTAGAGAAGTGAGGGTTGGTCTCTTCTCCAAAGTCACTAACAGCAGGACAAGGGGAAATGGCCTCAAGTTGTGCCGGGGAGGTTTAGGTTGGACATCAGGAAAAGTTGCTGCACTGACAGTGGTGCAGTATTGGAACAGGCTGCCTGGGGAGGTGGTAGAGTTGCCTTCCCTGGAGGTGTTCAAAAAACATGTAGATATGACCCTGGGGGGCATGGTTTAGTGGGTATGGTGGGGTTGGGTTGACAGTTGGACTGGATCATCTTGGAGGTCTCTTCCAACCTTAATGACTCTATGATTGTACCGGGATTAAACAATTTATTATCTCCTAGAGAACTAGTCATTGGATAGTGTCTTCTGCAAGACTGTGTGGCAAGGAGTAATTAAAGATACAGATCTTTCGTGTCACCCAATTGGCCACTGGGAACCTGAGAGATGACAGGATGAAGGGAAATCCAATAACTATAATGATCTTTCGAGGTCCCTTCCAATCCCTAATGATTCTATAATAAAGTACAGCCATAAATGAGGATATTTTAGTGAACTCGTTAGGAAGAAGTCACCTAGAAGAGCACAGAGGACAAACAGACAAAGCATTTACTAATGAGACAACAAATCTTTTCTCTTGCAGGTTGTTGGTCTCCTCTTGCCCAACCAGACGCTGGCGTCCACTGTGTTTTGGCAGGTAATGAGTGGGGAATGTGATGGAATGGAAACGAAAGAAGCAGTTGAGTTTTCTCTAGAGGATGAAGACAATGTCCATGGCTATTCTGTGCTTTAGTTGGTGGGGACGTGATGAGGCTGGATTTAATCAGGGAGAGGTTTAGTAGGTCTGCAAGGGCTATGAACCAACTGTTGGCTTTGCTTTCCAGCAGCTGGCAATTTGTGCCAGGGTAAGGGAGATGTGAAATAGCCCAGGATCTCAAAATGAGCTTCGGTTATGGGCACTTCAGTACAAGATGGAAATTGAGGGGCTGGAGTGGGTCCAGAGAAGGATACAAGGATGGGGAAGGGTCTAGACAACAAGCCTTGTGAGGAGTGACTGAGGCAGCTGGGGCTGGTTAGTCTGGAGAAAAGGAAGCAGAGGGAAAACTTTTTTACTGTCTACAGCTTTGTGAAAGGAGGTTTAGGAGAGGTGGGGATTTGTTTCTTCTCCCAAGAAACAAGTGATAGAACAAGAGGAAATGGTCACTAGGGAAGATGACAGAGTGAAGAAATGAGCAGTGGCCAGGTCTTCAATCTGGAGACAGTTTAAACTCCAGATTAAGGACAATATCTGAGCAGTAATAGACTGCCCAGGGAGGGGGTTGAATCACCATTCCTGGCTGTGTTTCAAAGTCAGGGAGATCTGGAGCTTAGTGCCATGGTTTAGGGGTGGCCTCAGGACAGTTGGGTTAATGATTGGACTCGATTATCTTGAAGGTCTTTTCCAACCTAAATGACTCTCTGATTCTATGAAAACAATAAAGCAAGGTTTACTAGGTCCAGAGTTCCAGGCTAGAGAGCCAGTCAATGTGATCTTGGGTCCAGCAATGACTGATGGCTGTGGTTTTGTGCCTCATTTCACCCTCTCTCCACACTCCTACTTCATTCCTCCTCCTGCATCTTAGCTCTGGCCATGACTGGAGAAGAATCTGCTCTGACACACTCTAAACTGGTGAAGAGGTGTCGTGTGGAGGTAGACTGGACCAGGAGAAGAGCTGCGTGTCAGTTGTTGGGGAAGTGGAGCTGCCCTGTAGGCACTGCGTGACTTGGCATTTCTGTCCCTCCCATTGATGGTCATTAAATTAGAGAAGAGGTGACAAGTCGTGAGCTGGTCCAAATGGGGAGCTTAGTTAATTAAAATAATGTCAATCAATTAATAAATGTTACCTTGGACACCGCCACATTCATAGATTTATTTCTTTTTCATTATTATTTTTATGACACTTATGCCTGTCTCTTGTTTCCTCCTCAGTGGTTGAACCAGAGCCACAATGCCTGCGTCAACTATGCAAACCGCAACGCGACCAAGGTGAGGAGACCTGACGTATGTTGTGTGCGGTGCGTTGGGTGTGTTTCTAGATTGGCCATTCTCCTCTGTGGGCTTCTAAACCTCGCCTGTAAATGGCATGAGGAGCTCAAAACCACTTGAGACACCTCAGAAATGTCCAAAGTATTTGAGGTGAACCAGTGTATAGCACTGACTGGTATGAAATGAATCATAGAATCCTTAGGGATTGGAAGGGACCTCAAAAGATCATCTAGTCCAATCCCCCCAATGGTTTTGTTTGAGCTGAGAATAGGCTCAAAAGGACTCTACAAGAAGGCTGGGGAAGAATTATTCAATAGGACAGATCACAACAGGACAAGGGGTCATGGTTTTAAGCTGGAAAAGAGTAGATTTAGGTCAGACCACAGGAAAAGTTCTTTTGTCTGGGAGTGGATCACTGGAACAGGCTTCCTGGAGAGGTAGTAGAGGCCCCATCTCTGGAGAATATTCAAGGTCAGGCTGAAATGGGGCTCTGGGCAATCTGTTCTAGTTAGAGATGTCCCTGCTTTCTGCAGAGGGGTTGGACTAGATGACCTTTGGAGGTCCCTTCCAACCCTATGATTCAGTGCAGAATGGTATCGGGGGTTTTGGATAACAAAGGTGGCTCCAGGATCACGCTGCCAATCTCCTGAAGACTTGTGCCACCAGCAGTAAAAGGAGGTGCTCGCTTCCATCACTCTGGCCTTCCCTCACCCCAGGTTGGGATGTGGGAAGTTCAAGACAGGAAGCTGAGCTGGAAACCATCCAGTGCATTCAGATAACATTTCAAAGATGTCTTTGACGTGGAGCTTGGGGTTCATCACTCGCATGCATCAGCACTAATTTTCTACCATTTGCCGAGTTCCCTTCACACTCTCCCTTTAAGCTGCTATGATTCTAATTTTCTGATGCCAATTAATTTTCCATCCCCTTTAACCTCGCTCCGGGGGCTACAGTATTCCTCGCTTTTGCCGCTGCTAGATGACAGACCGCGTGGTGCTGAACAATATGACAGAATTCAACCTGTCGCTGGGCTTTTTTTATTTAAAACAAATAAAGCCCAAACCAAACAAACAAACACAAACGCTTGTGCCACAGTCGAACAAGAAGTTTGTTGATTAAAAATATGTTTTGTTTTTCTTTCCAAAGCCTTCTCCGACATCCAAGTTCATCCAGGGCTACTTGGGAGCTGTCATAAGCGCCGTCTCAATAGCAGTGGGTAACGCTTTATATCTCTCTATTCCTCTCCTAAATAACTGCTCCCTTCCAGTAGCACTTTTGAGATGTTGGTTTGAATTGCCAAGCATGTTGAGCTTCTAATTGACAGAATTCAATCTCCAGGACCCAAAAATATTTTAACAGCGAGGTGGTTCTGCCCAAACTTTTCAACAGAAGGAGGATAATGCCACTGATGGCTTCCAGTATGTCCTGCTCGTGGGTCTCTGCGCTGTGATTTTGCTGTGGGGTGGACCCAAACGACCCCCACGTGCATCGACTGGGGGTGAATTAGCCTAGTCCAAATTAGAAGAGTCACTCTGAGGTTGCAGAGGGATGTTGCGACCTGCTCAACGGAGGCAGCTGCTAGAGATGTTCTCCTGCTGAGTCAGCACCTGGGATGGGAGGAACTCAAGGCTCAAAATGACATTGTTCACCCACGGATGGTATTTGAGCTGGAAACAATGTGCTCAAGTAATCCATAGGAGAAGCACCAGTTGCCGTCAGCTAATTCCCAAGGAGACTGGGACATCTTTCATCTTATGGAAGCGATTTCCTACGTTGAGTGTTAAAACAATCCTTAAAAATCCTTAAAAAAATCCTGTTAAAACTTTAATGGTTGTGCCATTTCTGCTGGCAAACTAAAATCCCAAGGCAGCTTGTGGTTTTTTTCCTTCAGCTGAGACCTCTTCCCTTCTTCTCAAGCCACAGACATCCTTTTCCAAGTGTTTATTTGGACTGTGCCATGAGAAAAGGGCAGCACTTGGCCTTTTCACCACCCTGCTTGTACCCAGATCCCTCAATTCACCTTCAGGAACAAGCTGCAAGTGCTTTAGATTTCTTTGCAAGGTAAAACAGTTGTCCAGAGCAGGTTGGGGATCTTTAGGAGAACTTTGAGGTCAGGAGCTTCTGGCTGGGACCTGGCAGTGAGTGGTTTGTTGCATTGTAAACAGCAGAATGTCTATGGAAGGCCTGTCTGTGGTTTTGCTGTAGCCACCAGGCAGCTCCACAAAGGATGTAGACTTGCAGTTTTGAGTGGAAAGTGTCTGATTTGTTGAATAGATTATTTTAAGCTCCTGCTGCATGGTTTTCCACACTGCTGGCTTGACTTGTTCACAGATTGTTCTGCTGTTCCTCTGTGTCACCTGTATTACCCTGTCACTGTGGAGTGGTTTCTTCTCCCCGTGCACATGCAACAGGATGAGAAGAAACAGCCTCAGGTTGTGCTAGGGGAGCCTGAGGTTGGTCCTGGGGAACAATTTCTTCCCCGCAAGGATTGTCCAGGGCTGGCCCAAGCTTCCCAGGGTGGTGGTGGAGTCCCTGTCCCTGTAGGGGTTGCAAAGCTGTGGAAGTGTGGGGTGAGGGACAGGGATTTGTGGGGACCTGGCAGTGCTGGGGGAATGATTGGACTCAATTATCTTAAAGGTCTTTTGCAGCCAAATAATTCCATTATTCTGTTTTTTTGCGTATTTTGTCAGCGGGCTTGTAGCTGTGATGCTCTGAGCATCAGAATATTCTCATGGGGAGGCAGGAGCTTTCCTTAGATCCATTGATGTAGGGAAGGACAGCGCGTAGGGTGTGTGAAAATGAGATGAATTCCCCGTGCACCACTGTTCCCGTAGTGTCCTCGTAAATGAGCCATTGGGGCCATCACCCATGTGTGTGTTACTACAGAACAGCTTGTGCCCTGCTAACCCTCCGCACTGCCTCTTTGCTCACCTCCCAGTGCAGGGCAGCCTAGAGAAAATCCCCCAGAGCAGGGAGTGATGGTTCTACTGTAAATAGCATTTGTGGCCAGGTTTTTTCTTTAAGTGGTGGTGCCAAACCATCTAGAAATAGCCCCGAGGATTGTTAAGGTTGTTGGGTTGTAAAGCCTCAGCCCTCATTAACCCATCTCTGCTGTCAGTTAGCAACAAATCACCTCTCAGTGTGAGTCCATTAGGACCAGATGACCTGCAAACAAGTGCCACTTGCCTCCAGTGGGCTGCTGTGACCTGCTGGTAATTAAAGTGAGCCCCTTTCACGTTTGCTGTGGCTGGCAAGCCACCCGGGGAAGGGGCTCAGGAGATGACACATCACTTGACTTGCAATAGGGCTTCCCATCACCTTCACCCCCTGTGTCTGTTACCTAACAGGGGGATGAACAAACTGCTTCCTCACACGTAAGGAAGAGCAGGTTTTGGCTTTATGCTTCGTGCAGTCGAACTAGAAGTGTTCAAATCTTTGCAGATAACCTGAATCTTCTCCTGTTTTAGAGGGAGAGGAATTGTCATCTTAGGTCTTCTCTCTTAGATCCAGTTCTAATCTGGCACTCCTGATTTCCACGCTGTCGGGATGAGCTTTGGAAGAATCAATATTGGCCTTTTTTTCAATATTTCAGTATTTCTTCACTAATATTTGTTTCCCCACCTGCTCCCAAGCCCAGCCAAAGTCACACTGTAGAAGCATTGAGGGTCTGGAGCACATCCAGAGGAGAGCAACAAGGCTGGTGAATGATCTGGAGAACAGACCTTGTGAGTAGCAGCTGAGAGAACTGGGGCTGGTTAGTCTGGAGAAAAGGAGGCTGAGGGGAGACCTTCTTACTGTCTACAACTACCTGAAAGGAGGGTGTGTGTAGGTGGAGGTTGGTCTCATCTCCCAAGGAATAAGTGATATGACAAAAAGAAATTATCTCAAGTGGCAGCCAGAGAAGTTGAGGTTGGACATGAGGAAAAACTTAGTCCTGGAAAGGGTCATGAGGCCTTGGAACAGGCTGCCCAGGGCAGAGGGTGAGTTGCTGTCCCTGGACATGTTTCAAAGTAGTGGAGACCTGGAGCTGAGGGCCGTGGCTTAGCAGTGGCCTTGGGACAGTGGGGTTCATTGTTGGGCTCTGTGATCTTGAAGGCCTTTTCTAACCTAAACAATTCTATGATTCATGTCAGGAAAGCTCTGCCAGGTTCAGAAGTTTCTCCCACGCCGTAATCTGTTGAACCAATCTCTTGAAGTAAGACTAGAAAGGCTATCAGAGGTCAAAACAGCACGACTGAGCATGGAGAAAGAAGTGGCAAGGCTGATCTAACAGGTCTCTTCCATCTCAAACATGATGTATCTGCACCCTCTCTACCACTGGCCATGTTCTGAGACCTGGGCCACTCCATCCACACACGTTTGAGACATCTTTGAGCTTTGCTCAGGGCAAACAGTATGTTTAGAGGAGTCTGATTACCACTGAGTAGCCCAGATTTCTGCTTGTCCTTCTGTGGCTGTAGCTTATTTTTAGCACATTCCCCTACCCCAGCCTCCTTCCTGCCTTCGCTGGTGTCTGCTCTCGGTTCACTGTGTTTCTGAACACCAAGCAGTGAGTGTTACGATTATTTTTTCAAAAACAATTAACTGGGTTCCTGCAAATCAGGTTATTTTCAGATAGCTGGCTGCTCTTCATGATGGAAGGGTCCAAAGTGCGGTTAATACCAGCTGCTTTCCCTAACTCAGGCTGAGAGTAGTGGAAAGACTTGAGAAAGACCAAAGATATTTAATTGCTTTTCCTCTAACTATTCGAACGCCAAGAGCTTTACTGATCCCTTACTCATTGCTTATGTTGTCATGGTTTTAAAAGGTTAAAAACCCCTGTGTAGTCAAGAACAATTTTATTGTTAATAACTGGCTTATGTCAACACTAGTGTGGCCAGCAGGACTAGGGCAGGGATTGTCCCCCTGCACTGGGCTCTGGGGGTGTCCCACCTCAAATCAGTTCTGGTCAGTTCTGATCTTCTCAGTGCCAGAAGGACATTGAGGGGTTGGAGTGTTTCCAGAGAAGGGGCTGGAGCACAAGTGCTCTGAGAAGTGGCTGAAGGAACTGGGGAGATTTAACTGGAGAAAAGGAGGCTCAGGGGAGACCTTCTTGCTCTCCGCAACTCCCTGAACTTCAGGAGGCTGGAGCAAGTAATTGGTGAGTGTCTTCTCACAATGAACAAGTGACAGGATGAGATGAAGTGGCCTCAAGTTGCTCCAGGGGAGGCTGGGGTTGTACCTGAGGAACAATTTCTTCTGCTAAATGGTTGTCCAGGCCTGGCCCAAGCTGCTAAGGGTGGTGGTGGAGTCCCTGTCCCTGTAGGGATTACAAAGCTGTGGAGATGTGGGGTGAGGGACAGGGGTTAGTGCAGACCTGGCAGTGCTGGGAGAATGGTTGGACTGAATGATCTTAAAGGTCTTTTCCAACCTGTCTGTGATTCTGTTTTGTTACACATCTTGTCATTTTTCATTTCAGATCCAAACTCAGTTTGCTGCTGTATTGCTGATCCCTTATGTTTCCAGCTCATCCTTTCAGTAGTGGTTCTTGTGGCTGCAGTGAAATACCTGCAAATTAAACCAAGTCCAGAGAAGCCTCTGAGTAGCTTTTCTGCTTCTGAGACCCACAGACTGCAGACTGCTGCTGTTAGCCGTGGGGTTGCCTGTCTCAGAACCCGTGGTCATGAGTCACTGTGTTTCTCTGTCTGTTCTTCTTGAAGCATCTCACAGCCACAGGGTTGTTTCTATTGGTTTCCTTAGTCTTGGGATCAGCAGTTTTTTTATTTCCACAATCATGGCTTCAGGTTCTGCCAAGACCAGCAGCGAATCTTGTTCCGGGTGTCCCTGAAGACTCATTCAAGAAGTTCCCCTCTTCTGTCAGCATCACCTGGCCACGTTTATGGTGTCTCCCAGTAAGAAGCACGTTGTTACTCAGCTTGCTGCCCTGGTCATGAGTTTGTTGACCATCTGTTGTCCACTCCACATACCCTGGAGGTGCCACCTACGTTAGTGTGTAACTTCTAACAAGGTTTTATTAAGCACCAGTTTGGGGTTTATGGGCTTGTCAGAACAGAGGCAAATAAATAATTTTGCTCTCACTTAGCAACCTGAGCTAAATTCTGACAAAAGTAGGTGTTTTTCCTTCTTTTGTATAAAAGCGAGACAGACGCGATGACATGTAACCATGACTGCCAGCCAGGCTGAGTGTTTTCTGGTGAAAATGTTCCTCCTCAGGGTTTGAACCGTTCTATACTGGGACACCTTGTGTTAAAACCATCAGGTGATGAATTCCATTAAATACTTGGGTGCTATCAGCTACTAATCATAGAATGGTTTGGCTTGGGAGTGACCTCAGAGATCATCTGGTTCCATCTAGGGACACCTCTCACCACACCACGTTGCCCAGAGCCCCATCCAGCCTGGCTGTGAACATTTCCAGGGCTTGAGCAAGCCACAACCTCCCTGGGCAAGCTGTTCCAGACTCAAACCTAGATGCTCCAGGATTCAAATTCCTGCTTTCACAACAGGAAATCATAGAATCACAGAACACTAGGAATGGAAGTGGCTCCTCTCTGACTCAGGTGTCTAAGGAAGTCATCCTGGAGCAACTTTCTTCTGTTCAGAAGCCTTAGTGATGCTATTTCCAAGAAAATGCAGCTTTTGGGGAACTACTGGAGGATTTCTGCAGAGCTTCTGAGTTCTTGAAACACAATAATTGGTCTTTGAGCTTTTTGGTTGGATTCCCACAGGGTTCAGAGATTAGAATTTGTGCAACTGCTGTTGGAACTGGTCGAGCACTGAGGTTACACAAAACTTACAACTTCCTAAATCCTGTATTTAGCTGTGTCAGGAAACAAACCAAACCCAGTTGCATCAGAGTCTAATCAGCAAATCCCAACGTGTGTCTGCAAGATCAGATTAAAGCAGAGGCGGCTGCTGGACAGCTGGAAATGGTGGAGATGAAATTTTTAATCCAATCTGGATTTCATTCTCCCAAAAAGGTTAGGGTTTTGCAAAATCAAAATGTTCTTTGCCTTGAAAACACCCTTTGGATCCCAAGACATTCTTGTGACCATGTGGGATTTCAGCAGAAGTACCTTGGTTTTCATGGAGCTGTGTCTCTGATACCATTTAACGGGGAAACTTGCAGGGGGATTGGACTAGATGATCTTTCGAGGTCCCTTCCAATCCCTAATGATTCTATGATTCTGTGATTCTGTGATGTCTTTGCTCCAGTATGTGGATTTAGAATTCCAGGGAGTGAGATTAATAGAAGTTTGCATTTACAGCTCTGTCGTCTAGAAGAAATCCAGGTGGTGCTTGAGGGTGTCTAACCAAAGCTGGAAGGAGAAGCTAAGAACTTTAATTAGATGAAGTAGAGTTGGGCTGACGAAACGATTTGATGAATCTGCCTGTAAAACTAATGAGCAATAAAACCACAGGATCTAAGTGGTGTTTTACCATGTTCAGGCAGGACAGGAGCTTGTAGGACCAAATTTCTGGCAACTTGGGGCAGCAAGCCTGCTCCTTCGTGGTGCCATCAGCGCTATCAGTTGTTCCTTCTTCCCCACTCCCACTCTTAACTTACACATGACTGTGATTTTTTGCTCTCCTCTCTAGGTAGAGGTGCCCCTGTGGATTTTTCTAATCCCAGCTCCTTCTTCCTGATAATTGTTTGTGAGGCGTGTGGTGTGCTGCGTTGACAGCCTGTGAATTTGGTGTGATGCCCATAATCAGCTTGTGAGACGGTGTGGGGAGGCCACCCACTGCCCTAAGGACTATCCATCACTTAGGGCCGTCAAGAAACACTTAGAAGGCAGAGAAGGCCATGAGAGTGAGGGATAGGAGGGGATAGAGCATGGCTGGGCACCTCCTCAGAGGTGAACTGTTTTGGGGAGTCAGGAGCAGGAGGAAAATCCTGGTAGGTTGGAGGACCTGGTGATAAAGTTCAGTTTGCTGCTTAAAGGTTATAAATGAAGCTCTAACATCCCAATACTGGTGCTCAAAAGCTCCTTTTCCTGCACCTTCTCTTCCCTAATAGTTCACAGATACAGAGTCCAGATACCAGAAGTTATCAGAAGAGAGTGGTGTGACCACTCAGACTGGAAACCCAGCCTAATTCCTCCATTGAGCCTGTAAATCCCTGGAGCTGTAGCAGCCTTTTCCCAGAGTCCCAGTCTCAAGCCTTTGATGCAGTGGAGGCAAAGACATGGGATGTTCTGGGGAAAGACCCAGTGCCTGTCACTCTGCCTCTGGACCCAGGAGTACGTGGCAACTGCCAGGTCCTTACCCGCTGCCTCCTTCCAATCCTTGTGCTCCTCTCAGGACATGACTGCTTGTTGGAACAGTTTCCCCCAAAGAGGGTCCCCGGTGACAATAGGGTCCAGATTAAAGACCTAGTGGGGCAAGGCTTTGAGCAGCCTGGTCTGGTGAAAGGTGCCCCTGCCCCATGGCAGGGAGTTGGAATTAGGATGATCTTTGTGATTCCTTCCAACCCAAACCATTCTATGGTTTTTCTCTCTGGTAGTTTTGTTTCCAGCTCATTTGTTCTCATCCATGCCCTTGTCTTCTGCCCTAGCCCAGCCCTGTAGTGCCCAGGTGTGGTCTTGCCTACAGGATCCACATTAATGGAAAACATCATGTTGAAATAGCAGCTTCTTATCCTGGGCCTCCTTCATCATCTGCCAAACCAAGTTTGTCTCATTATCAGCATTAATTGCCTCTTTTCTGGCTTATACTTCTCATGAAATCTTCCACTGAAGCATCCAACTATAGGGCTGCTGCAGTCATGTTGGGTAGGACTCAAGTTTCCCCTTTTCCTTCCCTTGCTTCTCACTAACTTGCTTCTCTTGCCATTGCTTTCCCTTATTCTCCTCCATTCTGTTCTCCTTGACTTGGTTAAGCTCCAATTGGTAAAGAGCCCAGTTTTCCATCTCTCTGCCTCCATCTTCACCTCTCAGCCCTAATGAGTGATTTTTTTCCTTCCTTTTCCTAATGCTCTTTTCTTCAGTTTGGCGTATGGGACTCATCAGATCCAATTAGTGCTTTAATTCAGCAGTCTGGTGGTTTGAGGGCTGGAGGATAAGCTGCTTTGGAGCCAGGCCCTCCTTGCCAGTTGACTTTCTAGGTCACTTGGAGCAGCCAGTTCCAACTGTAGTGGTCAGGGTTACTCCAAATCTGATGGAACACAGGAATTCTCTTGGATCAGTGGAGATCTCACCAATGCAGGTAGTGAGGTCTTAGAGAGCTGCTCAGAGTTGTTTAGGTGGTCTTAACTACCAAGCAATGTCCGCCTTGCTCACTGAACTCTTCATAGAATCATAGAATCATTAGGGATTGGAAGGGACCTCGAAAGATCATCCAGTCCAATCTCCCTGCAACAGCAGGATCACCTAGATCAAGTCACACAGGAACACATCCAGGTGGATCTTAAACTTCTCCAGTGAAGGAGACTCCACAACCCCCCTGGGCAGCCTGTTCCAGTGCCCTGTCACCCTCACTGGGAAGAAGTTCCTTCTCGTATTTATGTGGAACCTCCTATGTTCCAGCTGACAACCATTGCCCCTCATCCTATGACTAGATGACATTGAGAAGAGCCTGGCTCCGTCCTCCTGACACCTTTTAATCTGTGAATTTGTGCAAATTCCTTCTCAAAATTAGGTGAAAAGTCATAGAGATGTGGTGCTGAGGGACAGGGATTAGTGGTGACCTGGCAGTGTTGAATTAATAATTGGACTCCAAGATCTTAAGGGGCTCTTCCAACCTAAATGATTCAATGATTCCATGAAATAACTTCTTGAACTGCTGGTGTATTTACTGCTCTAGAAATGGTTTAAGAAGCGTAGGGTTAGACCTTTACTGAGTTGTTGCCAACTTCAGGCTTTCAAAAGCCATTTCTCAGGCTTCAAAAGATCTTAATAGTCATGAAAAGAAATATAGAGTCAGTTTGGGTTGGAGGGGACCTCAGAGATTATCTAGTTCCAGCCCCCTGCCATGGGCAGGGATACCTCTCTGGGGATTTAAAAAAGCTTTTGAAATTCACTTCTCGAGGGACAAGCGGTCAGAAGTCTTGGCTTGTTACTGTGACATAGTCTGTTAAGGTGGCTTCAAGTAGGGCAGCACCACACACCCTGTCCTTCTGCCCAAATAACAACACTGATGCTGAAAACTAACCTGGTAGTAAAATAAATGACAGGAATTGTCAGCACTTGAAGAAGAGGGAGGGAGGAAGGGCAGAGCATTGCTGGAGGCGTCCTAGAGCCCTGAGTAAATTTGTGACAGCGTTCGGCCCGGTTTCATGTTGCGGGATGTCAGCAGTTGTGGTGTAATGTGAACCCTGGCTCGTTGGGCTGTTCTGACAATCAGATCAAGGGAATGCTGTGGAGAAAGAAACCTCAAAAAGAGTAAAATCTGGGTTTGTCCAGTGCAAGGATATCCTCAACCAGTGGTGCACTCTAACCAGTATGGCAAATCCATGCCCAGAGCTCCCAGCTGTAAAGTGGAGCCTGAGCTGAGATGTCACCGTATTTTCATCCCTAAACTCCTTTGGTAGTCAGCAGGGATGAAGGGACAGCATTTGGGACACTTTGCATGAACACCCATAAGTGCCTGGACTGGGAGGAGAATAAAACCCCTTAAAAAGGCTCATTTCTCTGTACTGGGCTGCTAAGAGCCCAAAGGATGAGAGGAAACAGCTTCAAGTTGTGCCCTGAGGAACAATTTCTTCGCCACAAGGGTTGTCCAGGCCTGGCCCAGGCTGCTCAGGGCAGGGGTGGAGGAGACTCTATCCCTGTAGGGGTTGCAAAGCTGTAGAGATGTGGGGCAAGGAACAGGAATTAGTGGGGACCTGGCAGTGCTGGGTTAATGAAATCAGTTAATGCATCACTACCAAGTTGGGTGTGATGAATTCCACCAGGTCTCTGTTATGTGGCTGTTAAGCACCAGCATTGCAGATCTCAGCTCTGTGACTCAGACTGTAGGCAGGGTGATGATAATAAAAGAATGATGATAATAATAATAATAATAGTAATGATAATACTCCAGCAGGTGTTTTCTTAGGGATGAATTTGCCTCAATAAATTAAACTCATGAAACTCTCCTTCCTTCCTGTGATCTGAGGTTGAGGGGTAAGTACTCATCATCAGATGCTCTCCTTCACCTGTTTACCTTCATCCCTCTTCATGACCTGCAGGAAAGTGTTCACAGGTTGGGCAGAGCAATCTGAAAACTGTTAAAAACAAACCCTCATTAGTTTCTGAAGTCTTGTCCTCATGTTGGGAATTTGGGAGGCTGGATTTAAATCTACAGCTACATTTAATTTCATATTCACAGTGGGGTGGTCACTGCACATTAAGGAGTGAGTTTGTCCATGATGTCAAATTGAATCTGAAAGGGAAATGTTTTTATTACCATGGACCTCACAGCAGTGAGGGTCTCCAGCTCGGCTATGTCTTTTCTGTCACAAAAGCTGCTGCTCTTGCACTTCAGGATCCAGTCCTTCCATCAATGCTACAAGCAGAAACTGGAAACCCAGCATCATTTACCGTCTGTACAGAAGACCTGTACCTATGGGTCCTTAGACTGTCTTGACTTTACTCTTAAAGCCACCACCCATTTGAGATGCTTTACAGCTTCATGTTTGGCAAAAACATGTCTCAGGACTTGGAGTGTGAGGAAAAAAAACATCCAGTCATTTTTGAGGAGGAAGATGATTAAGACAAACCCCTCGTTCTTGTCCAGAAGCTCTTTTGGGCTCAATGCTGCAGTCACAATGGCCAAGGAGACCAGCTTAGAATAGAGAATCATGGAATTATTAAGGTTGGAAGTGACATCCAAGATCAACTCCAGCTGTCATCCAAATACCTCCGAAGCTTGAGGTCCTGGCTGAAAGGTTCCTGCTTGAGATCATGGTGAAAACCTCGTGAGATTCTGGAATTGCTCCACAGGTTTGAAGACCAGCTGCTTCTGCGGAGCTTACCCAGCAGTAGTGTTTCTGAGCCTCCAGAGGGACGAGATGCACCGTGGCCACATGTATAATGCAGCAGCTTGCAAAAGATGGGCTCCAGTGCTTTTTAAAAAGCCCCCAAATCACTATTTGTTGGCAGGTTTTTGGCTTTGGCCGATGATTTTTAAAATTTCCCTGCATTTTTGGCTGGAAACGTTTTGGCCAAGTGTTGCTGAGGACTCTTTTTCATTCTGAAATTTGTGGTTTGGGGCTGCTGGGTTTTGTTCACATGTTTGGATTAAAAAAAAATACTGTGAGGAAGGATGGTTTCACAGCAGAAGTCTCTCCCCACAAATAGGGTTGATTAATTAATAATCCAAATTCTTCTTGAAGCAAATTTTAATGGCAATTCTACAACTCTCACTAGTACCCAGTGCTGAGGCTGACGAGGCAGCGACTCTCCTCCGTGCTGGTTATATTAACACACGTGATGACTTAGCTCTCTGCAGCTTTGCGTGGACCTCTGCATTATTCACGTGTCGGAGGAGGCAACAAAAAATGATCCATGGTTAGAAGAAACTTCCTGATGTCTCTTGTTCCTATTAAAAGCACCTTGAGAGCCCAAATGTTTGCAGAGGAGGTGGGTGGGTGGTTTGCACAGACCCTGGGAGGAGGAATGAGTCGTGTTGGGCCAACTGCCACCACTGATGTTTGGTTTTTTCTTAGTGGGGTGAGGAATCCCAATCCCAGTGATTTTGTGCTGGATAGGGAAAATGCCAGTGAACTGGGTAAAAATGCAGCTGGGGTGTTTTCAGAAGGACTGAATGGTGTTGTGGTAGTTTCCAGCTTGTCTACTAGCTGGAAGGGGTTTAAACCAAACAGGTTCAACTCAATACTTGGGTTCAACCTTTCATTTAAGCTCAATGGTTGGCTTCAGTCCTTCATTTAAATCCATTGGTTAGTTCAACTCAGCAGTTGGCTTCAGCCCTTCATTCAAGACCGATGATTTAGTTCAGCTCTTCAGCCAAACCCATTGACTGGGTTCGACCGTTTATTTAAACCCCTTCTGTAGATTTGGCTCAATGTTTGGTTTCAGCCTTTCATTTGAACCTAACAATTAGGTTCAGCCTGACAGTTGGGCTGAACCCTTTGCTGAATAAAGAACTGAACCCAACAAAGCTAAACCCTGCAGTGTGTGTGTGGGGGGGAGTGGTTTAGTTCTCAAACTCTTCTTCCTTTGGAAAGACCCAAATCTGTTCCCTTGAATTGCTTCGCTGGTGTTTGCAAGCTGTGCCATTGCCCTGGTTCTTGTACTGAAATCATTCTCCTTCTCTCTCTCTTTTATTCAAAGGTGGGCCTTAATGTTCTGGTGCAGAGAGCGAACAAGTTTACCCCTGCCACTCGGCTCTTGATCCAGAGGTTTGTGCCATTCCCTGCTGTTGGTAAGAAATAAAACCTTCTTTATTTAATTTATTACCCTGAAAGCCTCATCCCATGAGGTCATGAGAGATGGAGACTTGGGAACGTGCAGCTTGGGTGGAAGACAATCAGATTCCTAGCAGAGGTGTTTGTAAGGACTTTGTAAAGCTTTGGGAAGTTGAAGTAGACACTAGGAAAGCTGGTCTGTGGGTCTTACTGTCTTCAGGGCTGTGGCACATTGTTGTGTCTGTCTTTTCTGGATCATGTAACAGTTGTCTTTGCCTGATAGCAGGTTGACCAGAGGTGGTAGATGCCTCATTTTTGGAAATAGTCAAAGACAGATTGAGCCTTGAGGCTCTGAGCAATCTGCTCTAGCTGCAGATGTCCCCTGCTTGCTGCAGGAAGTTAGACTGGATGAGCTTTGAAAGTCCCTTCAGCCTAAAAGTGCAGGCTCAAGTTGTTCCACTCCCCGTGTTATGGCTGGAGGCACTGAAGCAAGTGTCCCCTCACTCTCCAATAAAGCTGGAAAAATCCACACTGTCCAAAAAATCCTTCCCAGCTCCAGGAGATGGATACGAGGGGCAATGGGTGTGAGCTGGAACATAGAAGGTTTCACATAAATATGAGAAGGAACTTCTTCACAGGTGGGGTGACGGAGCACTGGAACAGGCTGCCCAGGGGGGTTGTGGAGTCTCCTTCACTGGAGATGTTTAAAACCCACCTGGATGTGTTCCTGTGTGACTTGGTCTGGGTGATCCTGCTGTGGCACAGGGATTTGACTAGATGATTTTTCGAGGTCCCTTCCAATCCCTTATGATTCTATGATTCTATGAACAGCTTGTGGAAGTAGCAAGGGGTTTATGCTTGATGTTGGCCACCCTGGAGCATCGTCCGGCTAGGGAATTTGTTCTTCATGGAGGTTTTTTTGCACAGGAGAAGGGAAGGAGAATGCCAATGCTGGGTTTTGGAGAGCTGTGATTCCATGTTCGAGGGAGAAGGGACTTGACCCTTTCTTGGAGATGTAGGTGGTGAAGGTTATCACAGAAACTTCCAAACCTGCTCTGTGGGAACATAAAGCTGGTTGAAAATACCTGTTAGAGGA
>VXBP01007398.1:0-74629 GCA_013400115.1 Rhinopomastus cyanomelas
GAGACAAGGCAGAATTAACCTTTCTATTTTACTCAGCTACTTCATCTAGACCTGCTGTGGCAGGGGGGTTGGTTGTTATATTAACTGGGATATAAACACAGTTGTAATCTTCACATAGTCATAGCTCAGAACATGTAACCTCTTGTTCTCTCAGTGCTTGTATTTCCCACTTATGAAACAGCAAAATTTGCTTACTCAAAAAAACCCCAACCCCACAAAACCAATAATGAATTTTATCATGAGGAAAAAATAGTCCTAATTCAGTATCTTTAAAAGCCATAGAAAAATATTTTACAATTTTTCAGCATTTCCACTTATCTTAAATAAAACTGAACTTAGTCTTTGACACTGCTAGGACTTCATATGTTGTTCATGCTCACACACACACACAAAAAAACAGACATTTCAACTAAACGCAGGGTATTCTGAAAGCTGGCCCAAGATATTTATGAACAGGACTCACCTCATCCAACTTTAGCCACTAGACATTTGACATCAGATCTCAACTAGATACGTGTTTTAATATAATTAAATAGTTACCATAAGCTAATACAATCTGTTTCAGAACCCTCAGGGGTGAGTATTGGACAAGCGCAGTTTAATATCTTTGCTAGTGACAAGCACAGTGTTGTTGAGTGCCCTCTTAGCCAGCGTGCAGATGATATCAAGCTGTGTGGTGTGGTCAACACGCTAGAGGTAAGAAATTCCATCCAGAGGGACCTGGACAGGCTGGTCCCATGCCCTCCCCATGAAGTTCAACATGTCCACATGCAAGGTCCTGCACACAGATCACGGCAATTCCAGCCACAGACACAGGCTGTGTGCTGAGCACACTGGAAGCAGCTGTTGATAGAAGGACTTGAGGATATTAGTGGATGAGAAACTGAACAAAAACCACAGAGTGCATTCACAGCCCAGAAAGGCCAACGGCATCCTGGACTGCATCAAAAGGAGTGTGACCAGCAGGTCAAGAGTGGCAATTCTCCCCTTCAACTCTGCTCATTTGAATATTCCAGTCTTGCACAGCTCTGATACATCCATCTAGCCCATCTACCTTCTCTAATGTATTGCTTATGCAATTATAACAAATGAAACACATCTTAACCTCAACATAGCCAAGTTTGTCTGCTGAATATGTGATATAGTAATTGGCTAATTACATCTCCTACACATCCTTGGAAGATACTCTAACTTTACAGAGGATAGAAACTTAGCAGGAAAGACTACTGATGTGGCCAAAGTCATTTCAGGAAGCACTTCCTCAAGGAAAGGGCAATCAGACACTGGAATGGACTGCTCAGAGAAGTGGTGGAGTCCCCATTCCTGGAGGTGTCTAAGGACAGACTGGCTGTGGCACTTAGTGCCCTGGTGTGGCCAATGTGTTGATGTTAGGTCATGGGCTGGGATGGATGGATGATGCTCAGAGGTCTTTTCCAGCCTCAATAATGCTGTGATTCTGTGATTGGAAACATCCTTGTCAGACACACTAGAACTGAGCTAGCCTATATCCTCTGCTTTGACTATGTCACTTACCAATGGAAGTTTGTTTAAAAAGTAACTCTAGAGGACATAGTGCATCGTGACAATTGTCTGCTGCAGCTCTTGAAAGCTACTTGAAGTAACAGTTGTTGCCTGGGTTGGAGGCAGGAAGGGAGGGTTGGAGTGTGATTATATGATTTAGTAGCAGAAAAAGAAAGCAACACAGTAGTATAATCTGAGGGTTAGATATGAAGAGGTTTAGCATGAAGAAAGCTCTAGTATTTTACAACCAAAAGGCAAGGGACAGTAAAGCAATGCTACAGGACCACAGAGCAGTTGCAACTAATTAAATACATTGCTTCTGGTCATATGTGTTGTCAAATAAGCCATAGCCAAACAAACACTGAGGCAGTCTGGACAGTTTTGGCGAGCACTCACCGACAAACACTGCATGTAGGAAAACAGAAGCAAGATGGATGCATTTTTCATGTCTGCCAGCTACTGCATTTTGAACTAATGTGGACAGAAAGATTTCATTTGTTTTCCTGTCATGGCTGCACTGGTAGGACAGAAAATTCTCCAGTGACCCAGCCGTTTCTGCTGCCTCTGCAAATTATTTCCCAAGCTCTGGCCAAACTCCCTGCAGATTTGTCCTACGAATTGGGGCTTTCTCTGAACTTTGGGTCCCAATGGAACTGTAGTGGCAGTAAGGTGAGGCTGAAACTTACTACTTTGCTGGATAGCACTAACACCTCACAAAGCCAATTGCCTTTCTCAGGTTTTTAGAGGACCACAATTGCTTTACTGTATACATGAAATTGTGCATTAGTTTCCTGTATTTAAATTTTTTTCAGTAGATATTTGTATAGACTTTATAAAGTAATAGGACATGATATTAAGTGTAAGTGGTGAAGAACACTACATCCATTAGAGCATAACATCAAAAAAATGCCAACTCAAGCAGCTGTCTTTGATTCCCTGCTTCCCCCAGGAGCCATGACCTTCACTGAGACACACAGACACCCTTGCTCTCAGGCACTTGACCTACAGGCTACTCCAGCCTGATCTTTACTAAAAACCACACACTCTCAGAAAAACTTCCACATCAATTGCTTAAGTTAAGAGATGCCACACTGGCACACAGAATATCTTACAGATTCAGGATACAAACAACAACGTAACCCACGGGAAAAGGCTTATTTCTATGTCACTGTAATGTCATGGAAGGT
Source organism: Rhinopomastus cyanomelas (assembly GCA_013400115.1). Lineage (NCBI taxonomy): Eukaryota > Metazoa > Chordata > Aves > Bucerotiformes > Rhinopomastidae > Rhinopomastus > Rhinopomastus cyanomelas. The sequence continues at coordinate 2,709 of VXBP01007398.1, forward strand.
AGAACACCAAGTTATACTGACCCAGCAAATTTTGAGATGTTAGTACATTACGGATACACCAAATCAAAAATGACTGTGCTTTCATCACCAACATGCTCTATTAGAGCATTACAGTGTCTATAAATAAATAAAATGTAAATAAAGACTTCTTAAAGGGCATTTTTCTGAGTATCATTAACTTTATGTGCATGTCAGCAAGTTAATTGCTGAGAAACTAAAAAAGAAAACTTAATTACAAAAGAAAAAAATCTGCCTCAGAAATGCAAAATCCATTATTAGTTATATAAACTCATCCTGAGCAATCTAATTCATTAGAGATCTAGCCTTCAGAAAGAAAGACAATTCTCCTTAAAGCTGGTAAAAGTCATTTGATCAGTACCTGTGAAATCAAGACCTCTTTGCTCATTATGATTTAATTGTCTACTTTAAACAACTACATTTACAAATTTATTTGCTGTAAATAGTACTATTAATCTAAATATCCTCTAAAACCTACATAATCTAACAACTGCATGCACTCACTTCAATTATATTTACTAAAAGTCAAATGAAAAAGGTACAGAGATCAAAAGAAGGGCATGTCAGATACTCCAGGTTCCATTCTCATCTCTGACACTGGCGTGTTTGAATTGTATAACTTCGTCTGTGCTTTGATTCCCATCCCAGGCTTCATTTTCCTGCACACTAGAGAGCAGGCAGGTCTTCCAGCCATATGACTGTACAGCATAATGCTGCACAGGGCTCACTTGGGTCTTTATACCCAACTGCACTTTTTTATTTAAAAAAAAAAAAATCTAGAATTGGATGCATAGGGCAAGACTAACATCCAAAACTTAATTTATATATTTTGGTTTTTTGCTGCATTCCATTAGGCTTCACTGGAATTAGCACATTGCACATTAGCACACCTTGAATTACCAGATGAAAAGTCCATAACAGAAACTGCTTCTCCCTGTTCATAGACACAAAGCATTGAGATTTATTTCCTCATCATAGTTCAAAAATAAGATTATTAGACAGATTATGAAATAGCATCTTTTCATCATGAAGCAGAAGTTTACTGTGTTGTGCAAAAATCACAAAATCAGAGCGTACCAACAGGTAGGAAGTCAAGGAAGGGAGCCAGAAGACGTGTGTGGTTAAACAGGGAGCAGATGGGCAAACTCAAGAGGAAGAAGAAATTCTATAGGTCACGGAAGGAGGGGATGGCCACTTGGGATGATTATAAGGCTATAGTTAGAGGATGGATGTAGGGACACAGCTAGGAAACCCAGGAGGTCTTTGGAATTCAACCTTGCAAGGGAGGTCAAGGGCAACAGAAAGAGCTTCTTCAAATACATTGCAGGTAAAACTAAAGCTAGAGGCAATGTAGGGCCCCTGCTGAATGAGATGGGTGCCTTGAAGACAGAGGATATAGAAAAAGCAGATATACTCAACACCTTCTTTGCTTGTTGTCTATACTTCTGGGGGCTGTCCTGTTATCAAGCCCCAGATTGCTGAGGTCCCAGAGAAAGATGGAACAAGAGACGAGTTTGCCCTGGTTGATGAGAACTGGGTTAGGGATAAGTTGAGCAAATTGGATGTACAACAATCCATGGGCTCAGATGGGATGCGCTCACAAGTGCTAAAGGAGACAGTGGAAGTCCTTGCTAGTCCACACTCCATCATCTTTGCTAAGTCATGGGAATCAAGAGAGGTGCCTGGGGACTGGAGGAGAGAAAATGTCACTCCAATCTTCAAAAAAGTTAAGAAGGAGGACCCAAGTAACCATAGACCCGTCAGCCTCGCCTTCATCCCAGGAAAGGTGTTGGAAGAATTTATCCATGACACTGTCTGTAGGCACATCAAGGACAAGAGAGTCATTAGGGACAGTCAGCATGGCTTCACCAAAGGAAAGTCATGCTGGACCAACCTGATAGGCTTTTATGAGGGCATAACCAGGTGGATAGATGATGGCAAAGCAGTGGATGTGGTCTATCTTGACTTCAGTAAAGCATTTGATGCAGTCTCCTACAGCATCCTCACAGCCAAACTAAGGCAGTGTGGACTGGATGATTGGGTAGGGAAGTGGTCAGTGGGACAGAGGCTAGCTGGAGGCCTGTATCTAATGGAGTCCCTCAAAGGTCAGTACTGGGACCAGTCCTGTTCAATCTATTAATTTATGAATTGGATGAGAGATTAGAGAGTACTGTCAGCAAGTCTGATGATCAAACAAAAAGCTAGGAGGACTTCATCAGGTTGTGCTGCCACTCAGCAGGACTAGGACAGGCTGGAAATCTGAGTGGGGACAATGTGATGAACTGTAACAAGGGCAAGTATAGAGTCTTGCATCTGAGCAAAAACAACTCTAGGTACCAGTATAGCCTGGGGACTGGGCTGTTGGAGAGCAGTGAGGAGAACAGGACCTGGGGCTCCTGGTGGACAGCAGGATGACCATGAGCCAGCAATGTGCCCTTGAGGTCAAGGCAGACAATAGCAATCCTGGGGTGGATTAGAAGGGGGGTGGTTAGCAGACAGAGAGGTTCTCCTCCCCTCTACTCTGCCTAGGTGAGACTGCATCTGGAACATTGTGTCCAGTTCTGGCCCCCTCAGTCCAAGAAAGACACAGAACTGCTGGAGTGAGACCAGCACAGAGCCACAAGGATGATGAAGGAAGTAGAACACCTCCCTTATGAGGAAAGGCTGAGGGAACTTCATCTCTTTAGAGACCCAGAGAAACAGAGACTGAAGGATGACCTCAGTAAAGTTTATAAATATGTGAAGGGTGAGCATCAGGAGGATGGAGCCAGGCTCTGCTCAGCGTCATCTAGCGATAGGACAAGAGGCAATGGGTGTAAACTGGAACGTAGGATGTTCCACATTAATATGAGAAGGAACTTCTTCCCAGTGAGGGTGACGGAGCACTGGAACAGGCTGCCCAGGGGGGTTGCAGAGTCTCCTCTGGAGATGTTTAAAACCCACCTGGATGTGTTCCTGTGTGACTTGATCTATGTGATCCTGCTGTGGTAGGGAGTATTGAACTAGATGACCTTCCAATCCCTAATGTTCTGCAATTTTGACACTACTTCCCCAAGTATTAATGCATTTGGTTTTTATCAGGCAGCTCCAAGAAGCCCTTGATTGAACAGCAAGCACACGTGAGCTTCTAAGCTTCAGCACAGCAGCAGTTACAAGAACTGGAGATAAGTTGCTATCTTTGTAAGGTAAGAACATCAATAAAACAAAAATTTAGAGGTCTAACATTGAAGACCCATGGATAGTGGAGACAGATCACTACAGAAGAAAGAAGAGTAAGAAATATTTTTCTTAACTAAATTAGCAAATCTGATCCTGTGGGCAAGGTTGTACACTTGGTAGGATCTTTTTTCTTATATACACAATTTAAAGTATTTCCTTCTGAACATTGGCAACGTAAGTCATAGAAGAATCATAGAATCTAAAAAAAAAAAGCAGAGAGGTGAGATAATAATACATTTAGTATCTCTCACCGGCACAATTTCACAAAAGCAAACATTTCAGGCATAAATAAGCAAAAGGAATAACTAGCTGTGTTTTCTTTTAGTAAGTCATGACTTCTCAGCACAGAATTTTAGGTAGGTACTTAGACACCCACCACAGTCAATTCACCATTGGACTTCAACTTGAAACGTTTGGCACCCAACACACTATAAATTGTGCCCTGTTACCTCCCAAACAAATGTGTGAAGCAGGCTAAGAGTTTGCAATTGGCTGCTGCCAAAGGCAGCTGGAGTCCTACTCCTCCTTATGTTTTTAACCAGTCTTTTTTCCAGCTCCCATTGCTTCCATTGTACTGTTTCTGGCACTTGTTTACTTTTACAGGGAGCTTATTTAGTTCACTAATTAGCAGAAAACCAACTAGATAAAAAACCTAACACTGGTATCTTTGGAAGCTGCCCCAGCTAACTGGGAACAGGGATAGACAAGGATCAGAAGTAACACAAGGGAGAAGACAGATTTCCAAAGTTGGGAACAAGAGGCAGGAAACAGTCAACAGCATCAGGTACTAAGTATTGATTGCCTTCCCTTAAATACAGAATGCCAGTTACCAATTGTGCCAAGTCCTTCGTATTTCAAAGCACCCTGCAAAGCAGCCACACCACCAGTGTCCTTCTGTTTGTATGGCTGTCTAACATAGAGGGGAAAAACAATACGAGCAATAATCGGTTGACACGCAATCCAGATGTGGGTCTCAGTAGCAACGGGAACAAGGACAGCAGTCTGTCTTCTATAAAACAGTCACTGGGTACAAGGTAGAGAAGCTAGTTGCAAGAGCAGAGAATTCAGAACTGTTTTCCTTATATTTTGCTACTATTTTGTTTTAAAAACAACTCTTTTTGCCTGTTCATCTCTTTATGTAAGGCTGCACACTGAATTAATTGCTCTGGTTACAAGTCTCCTTTTTGTATAGCTGCAGCCTATCTTTTCTGGTCAATAACTTCTCTGGTGAGTAAAAGAATTCCATTTCTTTATTGTTAGCTAAGAAATAAACTGCTGTGTTGGAAGGATAGTATCACACTTCACTGTATGGCTTAAAAGAACCATCATCACCATCTGGGTCACCAGGTGACCTACAATGGAGCAACTGCGTCAGCAGACAAGAGAAGAGCTGCTACACATCATCCACTCAGATTTCCGTAAGGTCTCAGATACTGTCCCCCACAATATTCTTGCCACTAATCTGGCAATATGGCCTCAATGCATAGAATGCTAGTTGTATAATGGAATGACAGCTGTGTAAGGAACTGGTTGGATGACTGCCAAAGAATAGTAGTCAAATGCTGAATGTCTCAGGGGAAAGCAGTAATGAATGGTGTCCCCCAATTAGTCCCTCCAATAGTATTGGAACCAATAATATTTCATATCTTCATCAACGACAGACAGTGGGATTGAGCACACTCTCAGCAAGCTTACAGATGACACTAAACTGAGCAGTGCAGCTGATACACTAGAAGGAATATTGACTAGAGGATATCAACAGGCTTGAAGAATGATCATGTGCAAACTTCATCAGGTTCAGCAAGGCCAAGTGCAAGAACCTACAGCTAGGCTGGGGCAATATGCATCAGTACAGACCACAGAATGAATCTAGAGCAGCCCTGGACTTTGTGATATTGGTGAACAATTACTTGACCTGTCAACATGTCTTGCAGCCTAGGAAGCCAACTGTATCTGAAACTGCATAAAAGGGAGCATGGCCAGCATTTTGAGAGAAGTGATTTCACCCCTCTACTCCACATTGGCAAGACCCCACTCTTGAATACTGTATCCAGCTCTAGGTTCCCTGTTACAAGGGGTTGCAGAGCAGGTCTAGAACAAGGCTGAAACAAGGCCAAGAGAGTTGAAGTTGTTCAGCTTAGAGAAGAAAAGGCTTCACGGGATCCAAATTACAGCCTTTTAATACATAAAAAGAGCTTACAGAAAAGATAGAGGCTTTTTACCACGGTCTGTAGGGACAGGATAAGAAGCATTAAACTGAAAGAAAGCAGATTTAGACTGGATATAAGGAAGACTATTTTTTACAGTAAGGGTAGTGAGGCAGTGGAATAAATTGCCTAAAGAAGTTGTTGTGTCACTAAAATAGTCCAAGGTTGGATGGGACAGAGCTTTGAGCTACATGATCTAGTAAAATATATCCCCGATGTTGGAACAGATGATCTTCAAAGGTCCCTTCCAACCCTAAACCATTTGATGATCATATAACCTAAAAATACCACTGCAGTATTACACAGCAGAGGGTCTCTAAGACATTCCTAAAGAACTACTGGCAACTTGACCAGGCAAAAAGTTGCCTTAGTGCTGTATATCTAAATCAGTACACGTGATGGCATTTAAAATACACACATAAAGCCTTCACAGTCAAACAGATCAAGTTTAGTACCTTGAGACTATCTACTACAAAGTCATTTCCTTAGTTACATTGAGGCTATATATTCTTTTTCAAGTGTCCAACCTCTGGAGTTAACTTGTTGTTGTTTTAATGTTACTTGTGATTCAAAACACTTCAGTGATTCCAAATCAACAACCACAGTCTACAGATTATTTTACCATTCAAAGGAATTTACTTCAGTCTTCTTTAAAATGAAAGACAGCTAAAATTACAGCATGCTCAATTTTTCTCATCTGATTGACCATTCAATTCCCTCTGTGGCCCTATAAACCCAATAACCATGAATTCCCACTTCGACAAAAAGATTACAGTTTGAGACTTCAACAAAACCTATATCTCCCAAAAAAAAAAAGCTGCTCACCTTTTATTCTTGCAAAACCTTTGTGGGAGTTCACAGAGATGGGGCTCCATTGTAACAGAAAACAAAATGGCTAAAATAACCCATTAAGAGAGACAATGCCTCCAGGCTCAGCTATATAAGCAGAGTTGGTCTGAATCTTGGCAGGTGGAGCAGATGTAGCTGATTTTAATGATGAGGTGCCTGTTGCTCTCCTGTGAATATCATTAGGGTTATCAGCAATCAGAACAGCCTGACAAACGTGAAGTCACTTTGAGTTTGAATCTGATCAACCCAGTGAATCCACTGCTCTAGGAAGACTATAGGAAGATACACCTGTATCTTCAGGTTGTCACACCACAGATTTTCTAAGATATGAACCATATGTTGAATAAAAAGAAGGTTAAAAACTTCCACAATCAAACTTTAACTAAATATGATTACTTAATACAATAATACTTAAAACAATACTTACTTAAATCCTGACATTGATTTCTAGGTTTATCTGAAATCTTAATCTAGCTCTTTGAGAATAAAGATAATTCTACTTTACCAAATGTTTTTCCACGGAAGTTGTCTTTATTTTCAATTTAGGCAAATATTAACAATAGGCACTATTTTAAAATTCAGAACAGGACTTCTCTTGAATCCTCATCCTTGTTCTTTATTCAAGCCTCAAGAAAGTCTATTTTGGCACCTAGAGTTAGCATCCTAATCCTCTAGAATAACAAAAACCCTCCGCCCTTTTTCTCTTTCTGTTATATCTGTCAGCCAAATGTTGCCAAATTGGCTTCTTTTTGTATAAGGAAACAGAAGTGAAACAAAAATGTTTAGTTAACATATTACATAATGATAAATATGAAACCAAGTTAATAATTACCAGCACTATAATGCTTTCTGTAACCCAAAGATCCATAAGCGGCACAGAGTGGCACTTCGAATCAGAATCTCTAACCTTCCTTCTTAAAAGTAACGTTTCAAACCTCTGTTCTGAAGTGTACAATTAATGTTTACTGGTGGCAACTCAGCACATCATTCTCAGGCTAATTTAGTGACTAATTTGGAATTTAGGGTGCATTTCATTGAAACAGAGAACAACATGTAAGGCTCTCACTACTAACTAGTAGACCGAGTAATGGCTCTGCCATGGCCAGCACGATATTTTATAACTAAGTGTATATTGCTAAAATGGAGAGTGTGACTATTTCTCTTCCTTATTTCAATTGGTGCAGTAAATCTGAAGGAAATGAGAGGATGTTAGCAGCAAGATATAAGACTGCCCTACTAAAGCAGAGGCTAAAAGCCAGCAGTGGTGATTTCCCTAGTGTGAAACTTGAAGCACAACAGATACAGACCTCTACTACATATCACAAGTAATTGAAAGTTATTTATTTTTAGATCAAAGCTGGTTTGCTGGATTTTTCTAAACTACAGCTGGACAGTCATATTCTTATACTTTTAGGACCTTTTTGCTTTTACACTAAATCCTTGTTCAATCACTCTGGAAATATGCAGAAAATATTAAAGTGAAGAAAAGTGCCAGGTTTTTTTCTGCTTTAAGGTCCCTTTGCTGAGCAACAACAACCTACAGAGAATTTAGTGTAAATAAAATTCTTTTAAATCATCACTTACCAGCCTGACAGATTTGAAAGTGTAGTCATATTTAATTTCTAAAGGTGAATAACTTGACCTGTCTGAAATTAGGTTTCCTTTCAGGGAATAAATTTATTTAATGTCTGATTAACTGCATGTTGTGTTAACTGTAATTCCTTGTAAACATATGTCTTTTAAAATTCAGAAAATCATCTCACTTAACGGTGAAAAAAATTATTAATATGAGTATTTCTTTTCCTTTTAACTCAAGGTCAGGAATTGAGGTCACAAAGAGTAGGGCCATACTTAAAGAAGATGCATTTTTAACCTTGAATTTGAATCCTATGCCTTTCTAAATCACAGAAAACTTTTTAGAAAAATATTGGGAAATCTTTCCAAGTAATGTATTTACTTTTATTACCATTTTCTTTAGTATAATCTCTTCAGCACTGAATATACAACCCATGCTTGCTTCTGAACGTCTAGCGTTCAAGCCTTGAACTCTGTTTTACTGCCAGGTACAGCGTCGTTGAAGAGCTGATCATTACTGATTCAGACCTGTTTAGAATTATACAGATTAAAAATGCCTTTAAGTCTTTCCTTAGGATACAATATTTCATTTATACCAGTATTTTCTACTACCTTGAAAGCTGTAGATAGAAAAACACTGTAACTGCATATGTACATGTTTGATTATCCTGTTATTTTGACAGGCACAAGTAAAGAAGCAGGCAGTAGTACATCTTCTTGTCAAGTGAGGGTTTTTAAGTTCAACATTATGAGACAGAAAAGATACGTATATGTTCTATTTAAGCCTAGAGGCCATGAAAGCAGATCTCTGATAGTAAAATATTCTTCAAACATCGCTCAGATTTGATCTCTTTAGACTATGACTACTTGCTGGATTCCTGTCAGAAATTCATAAACACGGCTCATATAGGCAAGTCCAAACAGCAGATGCATAAATCAGTGTGCTAACATTAAAGTAATAGATTATTGACTATTTTCCCAGCAAATACAAACCTACATTGATTTACAATGAGTCTCATGGAAGACTGACTCCCATTACAAGAGGCAAAATATATTCTTCTGGCTTTTGCTGAAAGAATGCAGAATGACTGAAGTGTAGAGACGGAGGGCATTAGCCAGGAAAAGAAGTCCTGCTTTAAATGGACTTTGGAAGAAAAACCACTGTGAAAAAAGGACATTATTGAAGTAACTTTAAAGGACCAAATGTCCAGAAATATGTAACTACAGTCACCATAATTGCATGTTATCTAGTGGAGTGCCCCAGGGGTCGGTGCTGGGACCAGTCCTATTCAATCTATTCATTGATGACTTAGATGAGGGATTGGCATGCACTGTCAGCAAGTTTGCTGATGACACAAAGCTGGGTGGTGTTGCCTGAACCCCAGCAGACTGTGCTGCCATTCAGCGAGATCTGGACAGACTGGAGAGAATCAGTCTGAGAAAAATTTAATGAGGTATAACAAGGGTAAGTGCAGAGTCTTGCATCTGGGCAAGAACAACCCCAGGTACCAGTATAGACTGGGGACTGACCTATTGGAGAGTAGTGAAGGAGAGAGGGATCTGGGGGTCCTGGTGGANTCACACCTGGATGTGTTCCTGTGTGACCTGGTCTAGGTGATCCTGCTGTTATGGGGGGATTGGACTAGATGATCTTTCGAGGTCCCTTCTAATCTGTAATGATTCTATGATTCTACAATTCTATGTTCTCCAGGTACACAGGTGCATTTCCTCTGTAATAGATTAGTTTTCCCTTTAGGTTTTTATTTTATCCCTTTTGAGATATTGAGACATAGTTGTTTTTTTTTTTTATTGCAAGAGCTACAATACTGTTGCTTCATTGTGCTAATTAAAAATTAATTGTACAAATTTTATTCTTGTTTTCCAAATCCACTCTATTATTTTTCAGAGATCTCTGCTCATTTAACTAAAAAAAATAATTAAATTATGTTACAAAAAAAAAAAAAAAGGACACTTCTGCTAATCCCACACAGCCCACACAGTCCTAAAAAGGAAAAGATTCAAGACAATACTCTGCAAAGACACCTACATAAATGCATCGCATACAAGATTGCTGTAAGTGCTACCAAAGCCACTGAAGAGGTAGCTAAAACTTAGTCTGACTTTCACCACGGCCTTTCCTTATGCTGTCATCAGTGAAAACCGGTTTCTCAGACCCTGTATTGGATGGGTAGAATTAGCAGTTAATTCATTTATAAAATGACTCTACTCTTAATATAAGAGGAAGGCACTAAATATAGAACCTATGCAATTTTTAGAGGGTTATGATGGTTTGCTTGGTTGGTTTTTGGTTTTGTTTTTTTTTTTTTTAATAGCAGGAGCACAAGAAGTGTGGTAAAAATGCTAATATCTCCTTTTTTTAGATTCTTTCAGTGGTTATACATGTGGGGACAGGGAAGATGAGCTCAAAAGGGCTGACCTTTAACAGCTGTACCTATAGTCTGCAGTGAAAAATGCACTGTAGCTCTCTCGTAAGTCCACAGCGAGGCAGCTGAAGCGAACCAATTTCTTCCCCAAACTAAAATAGTTTCAAGCTGTAATTTTATTTTTTTATTTATTAATGGGAGCAGAAGTCGCTACTGTGAAGTGTCACTGAACTTGAACCAGAACTAAATGGGAATGACCCCAGCCACAGCTGGACAAAATGAAACAATATCCCAGTTCATCTCCGAACACATAACGCTGTCATTCAGATATGGCTGTGGACATCCTTGGCACAGTTGGAAGAAATGTGAATAGGAGCAGAAACTAAATTGAGTCTGCAGTCTGCTACTGGAATCATGCTGAACTGGGGAAGGGTTTCATTGTACTGCAGGAGGGTGCTTTTTTGCTCCTGTGAGGAGCAGGACTGCGTGTCCTCAGGCCAGTGGTTGTTGTTGACTGTAGCACACACACAAGCCAGGTAGAAAGTTGGATTTACCATGGTTCCTCAGTGCACCATGCTGGGCTTCACTGCTAGCCTGCTCTGCTGACAAAATTTCCCAGGCTGACATCTAGACACTCATAAAAATGGAGCCCATTAGCTGCTGCTGCTGCTACTGCAGGAGACTGAATCCAGTTTCCATGGGTGACTGAAATGACTGCCTTAATAGCTTCTTGAGTGTCACAAAGTTGCTCCAAGTTGGAAAAAAGAGAAGTGTGAACAACATAAACATGCATAACATCCTTAACATTTTCACTGCCACGTTCTCCAGGCTTGCTTTTTTACTATTTCATTGCATTAATGTGCCATGATATAATTGCTTTTATTTAGCTGTTGCTTATCAAATGGTAACTTTCCACGGAAATTTCACGCTGTATCTTTCCTTTCTCTCTGAAGAGCAAAGACTAAGAGGATCCCTGTACATGGGGTACATTTTATGGTGCTGCTGTATACCCAAACTGATACTACAATCCAGCCAGATTATGGGATACCTCAAAGTGATATGTGTCCTTTCTGCAGACAGCCTGTCACCAAGTACATGATGCTGTCACAGGAATAGATTGTATGTGCATGAGGAATTTCATACTTGACCCAGCTATATGCCAGGTAGGGCATGCAGAATCAGAGCTAAGGAAAAACATAGTATGTCTCCATACTAAAGAGAAGTCACAAAACTCACAAAAGAGAAGTCATCTCTTAATAATGAAGAAATCTGGAAATGGCTTTAAAAATGTGATGGGGAAAAATATTGCATTACTTTTCCCTTTATGTCTCTGCTGGAATTTATGTTGTCTATATAACTGAAGGAGAAAGTGAACAGTATGAAAATAGAACCTCAACATCTATAAAGGCATCTCAGAGAGGAAAAGAAGGATAAGGGGGAAAAGTGTTCAAGGTTAAGAAACACTGCCTTGGAATCAAGACCACAAGGCTGTTTAGTTAGTAATGGAGAGACTAAAATGAGTGACACTTGCTTAGAGACAGATCACTATTGAAAAAGGGCAGGTGTGTATGAGGCAGTTTTATCAAGTTGTTTTCACATGTTAGAACTGATTATAAAGTGCTAAAATCTTTATTTTTTTAAAATATATCATTTAGAAGTAAACTACGAGGTGATCTGGAATATTTTGCTGAATATACAGCAGGAGCAAATGAAGTTGGTTTTACAGCAGCTGCAATGCTAAGGCCATCAACAAAGAAATTAGCTGCTCACATTTGGGATAAAGGGCAACTGATGCTTACAGTGACCCAATCCAAAAAATTCTGCTGTGAGAGCAAAGCAAACATCCAGCTCACAAATCTGTCTGCCTGGTTTTTGGAAGTGGTTAGAGGTCAGCACTGAGTACAGCCAAAAAGCACCAGTGACCAGGGAGCAACATAAGAAATGGTGTCAGTTTGCCATGGACTAACAGAATATCACCCTGCGTATCGAGTTCATGTTAAAATACTAATGTTAAAATACTAAATTTAATCTAATATCACCAAACATGAGCCTATCATCTTGTAACAAGCGAGGTGGAATCACCCTGTCCAACTTTTTCCTGTCCACAGCACGTTTCTGACACTGCTATAAGTAACTTGTACCTTTTCTGCTGTCCCCACACTGCTATTTATCAGCCTGACTCTGCCCTCAGCCTGTAGCTTGGTGATTTGTGAGCTTTGAGAAAGTAGAAGCCAGTTAATGATTAGTTTGTTGTTTTCATTTTCTGGATTACTTGAGTTTCCAAGCATGAGAGGATCATTTTTGAAAAACCAATATACAACAAGTGACCACATAACTAATGATTGAATATGCTTATGTAGCACAGTCAGTCCAAACAACCTTATCATGACTAAACAGTTTGTAGACTAAGGAGGTTTTAACATATTCATCATATGTAAATTTTTTTCCATGTTCTGAAATACTACAGAACCTAATTTTGAAAAGCAGATGTTTCCAAATTTAAGTGAATAAGAGAGCTCTTCAACTCATCAGACACATTGCATTTTTTAATCTTCTTTATTAGAGTATGAGCAGCCTGGTCATGAAAAGGTCATACTCAATCATTCCTTCTCCAGTCATTAATTCTATGGTTTAGTTTAGCACATGGGGTCTGAATAAATACGGATAAATATTCTTTGTAGCTCAGGGAAGGTGCAGGCATGGGAGAACAATGTCATGATATCTATACAGGCATACACTTTGCTTTGCTATAATTACAAAGTTTTCACAGGGACTGTAGATTTGTAAAGACCTTTTGGTTAAAATATTTCAGTACAAATCAGACAGTTCAAAATAACTGTTAAAGTTAGTGTGGGTGCTGGATCACTGGGCTTAGGTAAGAAGTTTATCTATTGCCTTCATGCACAGGAGAGAATTTCCAAACGTATGCTGTATAGCGTCAGATATTCCCGAACGTGAGCAAAGGGGATGAAAATGCCCTCCCGTAAAGCACTGGTAACAGTATAAGAACAAAAAGTACAAATCTGAAAATCTTAATGTTATCCTGTGGTCTGATAGGTGTCTGGATCACTGAAAATTTCTCCTACAAAGTTCTTTCTGAAAGTGTCTAAAAATGAAAGACGCTCTCTTTTGACTGCTGCTCATTTGAAATTGGCATTTTCATGTGGCAGATGGTGACCTTATCCCTGTGCTTTAGCAAAAATGATTCTTATTAAGCCTAAACAAGTGTGAACAGTGCTAATTTCCTGCAGCAGGCAGGATTTGAATGAGAGCATATAATGATTGGAAGAGTCCTGCCTCACCATATGGAAAGATGTGCATTGTGCCAACACAGTCGATTACTAACGAGGCAGCTCTGTACAATTAGCTCCAACTTTCCACTCTATCGATAGTCATGAGGAGCATAACTCTCAAATTTAAGATTTCTAGGAGCTGCTGAGAGCTGTTTGCAGATAGATCATGTCCTAAAAAGCCACACATGTAACAAGGGAAGTTCTTGGAAGGACAACATGAATCCTAAATTGTAGTTAAAAAAAATCAGATTAGGAGAACAACTGTTGGTTCCTACTGAGACACAAAGGCATAATCCTTTGCTAGTTAGAAACACCATTTCTTTCAATCAAGACTAAAACTACAGACATCGTCTTGAAAGTAAAGGTTTGATGTCTAAACAACGTTATTAGAAAATCTAATATTGTGGGACATGATCTTATTACTGTCTCCAAACAAAAAGAAAGTGCAGAGAAAATAATGTCAGACTCTTCACGGAGGTACACAGTGACAGGGCAAGACTTGAGCTGTAATGATGGAAATTTTGAGTAGATTCTGCTAAAATACTACCAACTTCCTGGTGAGATTTACAAGCCCCAGAATAGATTTCCCAGAGAGGTTATGAAATACCTGAGGATATTGAAGACTAAAATGAACAAAAGTCAAATTCACCTGCCCAAATTTGGCCCTTTTTTGAGACAGAGATTGGAACAAAGTGATCCCTTCCAATCTAAATGATTCTGTACATCCCTAAGGTCAGGCACTGTCTTGTACACAGCGTTAGTCTAGAAGCAACATTAGAATCACAAAATCATAGAACATTATGGATTGGAAGGGACCTCAAAAGATCATCTAGTCCAGTCACCCTGACACAGCAGCATCACCTAGACCAAGTCACACAGAAACATATTCAGGTGGGTTTTAAACATCTCCAGAGAAAGAGACTCCACAGCCACCCTGAGCAGCCTGTTCCAATGCTCTGTCACCCTCACTGGGAAGAAGTTCCTTATGATATTTATATGAAACCTCCCTTGTTCCAGCGTACACCCATTGCCCCTTGTCCTATCACTAGGTGACATTGACAAAAGCCTGGCTCCATTCTCTTGACACCCACCCTTCAAATATTTATAGACATTAATGAGGTCACCCCTCAGAAGCAGCATGGCTTTCCATAAAATTACAGATTCTGGGTTTCTGACTGAATCTAATTGCAACACCAATTAACTGTTCCTAAGGAAGAAAGGCAATCATTAATGTTGGGAAAGACTTCTTGTCTTCTAAAGGTCTTGTGAAAGGTTTCCTTACGGATACTGTCCAAGTCTTGTCTATTATTTAGAATATATGATGGAAATGGAAATGTAATGAATTGAATCTGTTAAAACAGGAGTCCTCCTCTTTACTGAGAAAACAATCTACATTTCCAGCACTTCACACTGCCACTATAAAGCTGATGTTGCAAGCAAGCCAGGTCTTAATTTCTCATCCAGGGCTTGTGAGGATGTCAGCTTCTTACAGAAGACAATAGATCTCTCTTTTAACATGATGTGGAACACAGAAGGAATGAAGTCACTTGCACTAGAAGCTTGAACCCTTTTGCCTACTTCCTTCACTGGAGATGTTCAAGGCCCGCCTGGATGTGTTCCTGTGTGACTTGGTCTAGGTGATCCTGCTGTGTCAGGGGGATTGGACTAGATGATCTTTCAAGGTCCCTTCCTATCCCTAATGATTCTATGATTCTACAGTCAAAAAGAATGCCACTGGTTCTTAAAAATGGTTTAGTAGTTTGTGAGTGTAAAAAATTATCACCAATATAGTAATATTTATTTCTGCAGTAACTCCGTTGTGGCTGTGACCTCTAGATGAGACTGAGGCATCTACAGTTTGATGGGGAATTCAAGAGAATTCTTGAGGGCACTGAAGAAACTCACAAGTTGGGTAGAAAAATAACAATCACCACCCGGCTTTTAAAATGTCCCTGAAGTTAAAATGAACACTCCCTCAGGGAAAAAACAAAGAAAAGAGGCAGAAGGGGAAGACAGAGAGCAGGGCTCACCAAAGCAACTCAAGGGATAGTTCCCCCCATATGAAACTTATTATTACTTTGATATCCCAAGACATATTATTTACTAATACTGATGTATTCTCTTCAGAAGTGTGAAATCTACTCCAGTCCTACATTTGTTTCAAGGCTGAATACAGGTGCATGAATGAAGAAAAAGCTCAAAGATAAATTACAGTGCAGTTTGTCTCAGCTGACATTCATCTCTTACTTCTGTTAGAAGAAAGCTCGTATCATTCACCCTGTATATTACGAAATATTAACTCCCCATTTTGCTTTGAAAAGAAACCACAGACCACATCTCATCTATGTTATAAGTTAAAACAGCAGGAAATGCTCACATGGTCACACTATAAAGAATGAGATTCTTTTAATAGTCAGCCAGTCCCTTCTGTCGCCATTCCTCAGTTCATTCTGAAGCTAGTCCTATCCTCCTGAGACTCCCTTTCCACTGTTTAAATGTCAGTTTCCAGTTTACCTCAAACCTTTTCTGATTGAACAGTGTTGTTCAATTCTTCTTTTCCTTCTATTAAAAATGCACACCCTTCTCCTTTTATTGCTTGAAATACCTGTAAGTGTACACAAAAAGGGCAGGGGAAATGATACTTCTGAGAGAACAAGAGCTAGGCTGCGGTGGTTTACAGAAACCAGTAGTACAGTCAAAGCAAATCCATTCCCTGTGAGTCTGTACCTTTGGCATTGGGACAGAATATGTCTGCTCTGTGAAAGAACTGTATATATTGTCAACAGTGATCTCAGAGAAACTTAATGATGCTCCGAAAGGGAAGCATTTTAGGACATAATAGCTACTAAAATAAAGATGTTCCCAGTGAGAAGATTTGGGCTGTGATTTTTGTTTCCAAATCTTCATTCTGTAGTCAAGGTTATACACACAATTTCATGGAAGTCATAAAAGCAATATTTTATGACAACTGCAGATTCCTGTTCAGAAGTCTCAGGGTGAAAGGAACGTGTGAGGAAGAGCACGCAATATAAAGCAGAATCACAATATTAATTCTGCTCTGAAGCCTCACTGGCTGAGTTTCCTAAACCACTCCTGGCTGAACTTTTCAAATAATAGTTTTCCAGAGGCAGCCATTGAGTACAGAAAATATCAACCCAAATGGCAAGCAACTGCAATATTTTTCTTTGTGTTGTGGTATTTTGGGTTTGGTTTTATGTGCAACAACTAGCCCCAGACGGACGTTTGTCAGAGGAAAAGTCTGCTTAATAAAAGAAAGTAATGTCAGGGCTACACAGGGAAGAATGAAAACAACGAAAGGCACCCTGGTAAGTGCATTTTTTAGCAGTAAACAAACAAATACATAAAGGAGGAAGAACTAGAGAATGAAGAAAATAAAAGGCTTAACATCTAAAGGATACTTTTAAAATGTTATTTGTTAAAAAAATGTAATACAAAAGCAAATAGGATTGGATAATAAAATATTAAACTAACTCTTCAACCAAAATATGGATACTTTATATTTTAAATGCTGGGATTCTTTATAGCCCGGAAAAAAAAGGAAATCCTGAAGTATTCTTTTCTCAGAATGTTTGTAATTACTCACCGTGAGGGGTCATCCAAGTTTCCTTAACTGTGCAGAGTGCAGCAATTGACTCTTCCAAGGTGCTATAGCATCTCTTGGTTACAGTACTCCTAACTTAAACACAGGCCATCTTTTCAGATACTTTGTTATGTCTTTAGAAATCATGAAGCCTGATCAAGCTTTCTTTCCAAAAGCTTCTTTTGTTCTCAGCCCCTCAGACAAATCTCAATTAACAGAGAAATTTAAGGGTTGCTCCCTTTTTTGTCTGAAAAGAACCAACAGAGCACATAATAAATCAGTCAGTTTGTTGAACTAGAAGAGGTTGTGTTTGTAATTAGCAGGACTATCTACTAAATTTTATGTAACCTGGCATCTGCTCAGATTTTCTAGCAAAAACTGAAAAGGAAGAGTATTAAGTATTGGGACCACATACTTCTACAACTTCAGGGTTTTTGAAGAGAAAATAGTACCCTTTCTCACACGTCCCTTAGGCAATCATCCCACTGCTGCCTTTTCATGGTACAAAACCCTCACAAATGGAACTCACCTGAGAAAAAACATTTTTCACTGAAGAAGAGTCACTATTTTATATCAGTGCATGGGTTTAACTACTAAAAACAGACTAAAAGACTTAAATTGTCCTTTACATGTTTATGCAGAAGTTTGCATGTATTATATTACTCCAAGTAATGCCATGGTGTTCCTAAACTGTTGTTATGACAACAAGAGTAAAGGAGAAGCTACGTTAGAGCTTGGTGTTAGGCTGACCCTGGCTGGCTGTCAGGAGCCCAGCAAGACACACCCTCTCCCTTTCCTCAGCAGGACAGGATGAGAATACAAGATGCAAAGCTCATGGGTCAGGATAAGGACAGACATAACCTATAAATATTATGGACACAACAGACTCAGCTTCAGAAATTCTAGTTTATTGCCAATTAAAACAGATTGTAATAAAAAAAATCAAATTAAAATTTCAGCATCTCCACACAGACCTTTTTCCCAGGTTCACCTTCACTCCTTTCCCACTTGTCTTTCCTCCTGCCCACACCCTCAGGCATTGCCTGAGTCTTAAAGACTTAATCTACTCTGTCTCAGACAACAGCTTGGAACTGAAAGGAAAGTTGGTCTGTTCTGTCTCAGATCTTCCACCAGGACACAGGCCGTAGGGCAATCCAAACGATTACCCTCCTCAGAACTCACTGCATTGGGCGAGACAGAAGGTGGGTGTTGAGATTTCCCAATTGGGTCGGTAAGAGGAACAGAAAGGTGATACTGACTGAGATCAAGCCAGGAGTACAGTTAGTCCGGGTCCTTTAGCTCCTCCAGAACACTGAGGCTGAGATGTTGAAATTATCTCCTCTTTAGTCATAGTTGTGACTCTGTGACTGCTCCAGACTATTAAAAAGACAACTTCCTTGAACTCACTGTGTAGCCACTACAATGTGGATTGAGGGGGTTGCGGTCAGTATATAAAAGCTCCTCTGCTGCTACCTCCACCTCACCCCTTTTTTTACCCGGCTCCAGCATCAGTCCTCTCTGCAGACTTCACTGTGGACCCTCCACAAGCTGAAGTCCTTTCAGGGAATATCATCCAGCTCTGGAACAGTCCTCTCCACAACCTGCAGGAAACAAACATCCTTTTCATGGGCTGAAGAACAATCTGCTTCAGCAGCTACAGCACCTCCTCTCTTCCTTCTTCTCTGGTGTTGGTGTCATCAGGATGATCTGAACACCACTGACTTTGCAGTTGTATCCTGTGGTGGGTCTGTTGCAGATGTACCTGGGCTGCAGATGTACTTGAAATCAGATGAATTCAGCACCAAGGAAGGCTCTGGCCTCTTTTCACAGAGTCTCGCCCTGCACATACATCTGCTGCCAACACCTTGCCACAAGCTTGAGCATGAATTTCAAGTTTTGTTGATTTACAGAACAAAGCTGAGTTAACCCTTGATTGTCAAGCAAAAAGGTACATTTCAATGTAAGGCTGAAGGGCAAGAAATGAGTTACAAGAGAAAGAAGTCAAAACAGCTTTGGGGGAGAAATTAATTTGCTGTGGCTTCTGTTGTGCCATTTCTATCGCATTATGCAACTGTATGGAGAGAGAGAAAGAGAAAGGACTTCTACTTTGAGTCCCAGTAAGAGAGGTTGTATACAAATATTTTCCTTTAGTTCAGCTTTCTTCTCTTCCAAATTCCCCAATATATAAATAAAAACATGTTCTAAGAAATGTATGTTCTGTACGAGGAAATAGTAATAAAAATCATAACATTCCCTGCAACCTGCTCTTCCATTTCTGTCCCACAGATTTGAAATTTGAAAAGAAGCAATGAGGGGAAATGGAATGTAACCCTTTTCCTTTTAAAAGTTTATTCACTCAATTCTCAGTATGAACAAGAAAGGAAAATGTGGCATAAAGTGAAAGGAACTGTGCCTCAGCTCCCTGCAGTCACAGCTGTCTTGACCCTGCATTCCTAGTATCTCCCTTACACACATTGCCATGGTGGCACTGGTACTAGCCCCCATGCAGCAGGTTCAGAGATGCTGCTATTACAGTTGCCTGAATACAATTAAGAAATTCTAGAATGAAAGAGCAAGTCAGTGAGACAGAATGGTGCTGGAAAGTCTTTGATTTCTGCAAAAGGAAGCCAGGCAAATCTCAGACTGCAAAAAGAGACGGCAGAATTGTCATCTTAGTGGATCCTGATATAGGTCAGATACTTAAAGACGGCTGTAAGCAAACCTTACTGTGTAAATACTCCCACAGTTACACAGACAGATCTTCAGATAAAGGAAAGAAAAGCCAAAGCAGCAGGTAAAGGAGGGGAGCTAGACGTGAAGCAATCGAATCATTGAATGGCCAGAGGACTAGCATCTGGTTTCAATGTAGACTTGGTAAGGCAGAGGGAAATAGTAACTGTTACGCAGGTACTTCTTTGCAGCTAGGTGATCAATCACCAGACTTGCTTTCCTGAAGCCAAAGGACCTAAGTGCTTTCCTCTAGAAGCTGGTAAGTATTATTTCTAATGTCCCTAAGGGCACAAGAGGTCCTTTAAAAATGTCACTTAGAACAAAGTATACACTTGAAACTAATAACAGCTGAGGGGTGGTTGTGGCCAGGAGGAGGTTGCTCTCTTCTCTCAGGCAGCCAGCACCAGAACAAGAGGACACAGCCTCAAGCTGCGCCAGGGGAAATTTAGGCTTGAGGTGAGGAGAAAGTTCTTCACTGAGAGAGTCATTGGCCACTGGAATGGCCTGCCCAGGGAGGTGGTGGAGTTGCCAACTCTGGAGCTGTTCAAGGCAGGATTGGATGTGGCACTTGGTGCCATGGTCTAGCCTTGAGCTCTGTGGTAACAGGTTGGACTTGATGATCTATGAGGTCTCTTCCAACCTTGGTAATACTGTGATACTGTGATACTGTGAGGTTGGGCTGTTTTAAAAGTGCTGCAAGGGCAGCAGACACAACCCACAGAAACAACCCGTCACTTCACATCTGTAGATTGCAACCCGGGATGGAACTACTACAAAATTTGCCATGAGATTTATTCTGCTTTGTCTATTCATATAGAATGAAAAAACAACACCCAAGGACTACTGAAATACAAAGACAGGAACCATGATAATATAAAATTGAATCAACTGAAGATCAGTAGCAACAGACAAACTCTCAGCAGCAGGAAATAAGTAGGAGAAGCATTTGTTAGACACCAAATTCTGTTCTTTAATAGAGTGGGAAAAGCAAGCAGGTCATCAATTTTCTGAAACATGAAATTTTCAGATATACCACAATGTGAACAATGCCTCAATTATATACTTAAATAAAACTATGTTCTTAAATCATCAAGAATTACATTAAATTCTTAAATTATTCTATTTTCCAAAAAATTATTCCAAACTTTTGTTTTAATTTTTACATGAGAGTTATTTCTTACGTGAGAGTTCTAATCTCTTACACTATATGTGATGGGTAGAAGTCTATGTGCTCTATGCACATACAAAAGGTTCAATAGATGAAAGACCTTTGCTTTCAGGATGAAAATCTATTTCTCTGTCCAACAAGTTAAGATTGCTTGGAAATATCTTGCACAAACATGTCTAGACCAGATACCTTATAGTTTTGTTCTCAGCATTATGTGACAGATTTGTTAGGCATCACTTAAGGGATAACATTCCAGTTAAAGTGGAAATTAATATAATTTTTAACTCGTCAGGTCCCTAAAGTATAACACATCTCCAATGTGATCATTCTTTAAAATTAGCAGTCGTGTAACGCCGAAAGGGATTGTAAAACAAATTGTGTAACATTTAAAAACCATTATGCTGAATGACTGCCAATCAGTTAATTATAATTACGTATTGTACTTCTTTTAAATAAATCCAAAATAGAAAGATTCATACTCTGAAGGATGTCATTTTTTCAGTTGGTTACTTCATGAATTTTGAGCAGATCTTTGCTTGTCTGGTGAATGTATAAGCCCTACATTAAAGCGAAATAGAAAGACTAGCATACAATATACATTCTATGAACAACAGGCATTGTGTGCGTGTGGACAGCCTGCCACGGCTGTGGCATCGCGACAAACAACCCTTGAGTTCTGTTTGTTGCGTGCACTGAGTGTAGAAAAGCTAACGCTTGTCTGTCAGTGTCAGGTAGCAAATACGTAAGTCAGTAATTCTTCAGTCAGGTTAGTTGTGCTCGACACTGTATTTGGACTCTGTGCAGAGAATATAAGCTTTTACCTGAGATAAAATATAAGCTTTTAGCTGAGATACAATATAAGATTTTAGCTGAGATAGAATTCATACTTTCGCAACAATATTTGTGACACTTTAAATGATGAGCGTTCTTACCCCTTTTAATGCGTAACACCAAGAAAATAAATCAGCATTTTCATGTGTTATTTGTCACCTTTGCATACAGAGACTGCACTTCAATAAACACTACATAGAATCACAGAATGTCAGAGGTTGAAGAGGTCCTTGAAAGGTCATCTAGTCCAACCCCCCTGCAGAGCAGGCTCACTTACAGCAGGTCACACAGGGCTGCGTCCAGGTTGTGAATGTCTCCAGAGCAAAATACTCCACAAACTCTCTGAGCCACCTGGGCCAGTGCTCCACCACACACCACAGTGAAAAAGTCTTTCCTGTGTTTATGTGGAACATCCTGTGCTCCAGCTTTTACCTGTTGCCCCTTGTCCTATCATTGGACATGACTGAGAAGAGACTGGCTCTGTCCTCCTGACATTTGCTCTTTATATACTTACAGATATATATATAATATATAATCGTTATAAATATATTAGTATAAATGTTAATACAACATCAAATATATAAATATATCACCAACATTCAGATTCATTGCCAATGCTCTGACTTTCAGCACTTGACACTTAAAAGTCGCTCTGGTTGGAGCACTATCAGTACAGACAGAAACCTCAGACCAAGGACATACAAAGTTTCTGACATTCAAACTCAGGCTTCATATCGTGATGACTACACGTCCGTAGTTTTTGCTGGGAAGCTGGGAGGGGACGGAAGATACACTAATGAGCAGAGATTTCAGGGGTATGAAAGTGGTATTTTCTGGTAGAATATCTGTGCTAACAAGAACAAATCCTACAGTGAATGCCACATGTGACAATGAATGAAAGGTTAGCGCTGACTCGGGATTGTTATTTCAGCACACCATAAATTAAAGAGAGCCCTTCCTGCCTCTGTCAGCCAATTCGTTTTTCCTGCAGGACTTCCCTCCTCAGTTCTCTATTGCTGCCTGACCATGCGGGAAATAATATTAAGAGTGTTACCCCGCTTTTCAGATTTCTGAGTCTGCGGTGTTCGGTTTATTGATGTCCTCCCACCCTTTGTATCCCTTTCAGTGCTCTGCTTCCTTTGTAGCAACGGAAAAAATTATATCCAGAAATAAAATCAAGGATCTTTATTCCCCTTTCCAGCAGTTGTCTATCATTTCAGCTTAGAGAAGAGAAGGCTCTGTGGTGACCTCATAGCAACCTTCCAAGCCAAGAGGTCTGCAGGAAAGCTGGAGACAGGCTTCTTACAAGGGCCTCTAGTGACAGGACAAGGGGCAATGGCCTGAAACTGAAATATGGAAGATATACTTCAACATTAGGAAGAAGTTCTTCACTGTGAGAGTTGTGAAGCATTGGAATGGGTTGCCCAGAGAGGCTGTGGATCACCCATTCCTAGAAGTGTTCAAAGCCGGGATGGATTTGGCTCTGGGTTACCTGCTCTAGTGGGTTAGAGGTGTCCATGCCCACCACAGAGGGGTTGGAACTAGATGATCTTCAAGGTGCCTTCCAGACTAAACTATTCTAGGATTCTATGATTCTTCACAGCTGTCACAGGTTATGTCTTCACACCTCTTTCACTCACCTATTTTAGCTTTTACCAACGATAGTTTGGCATGTGACTAGCACAGTTTCTGCGGCTTTGTATTATTTGCATTATGAACATCCCTACAGAACACCTTTCAGTAGATAGTAAATTCACAATATCTATAGGGTGCTATCAGCGATTAATGAGCCAGGATATTTTTGTAAGGTTGTGTCATTTAAGCCCAGCCTAGTAAGCAGGCTCCACGCAGCCACTTGCTCTTTCCCCCAGTTACTCCCCCCACAGCGAGATGGGAGTGAGAATCAGAAGAGTAAAAGCCAAAGAACTCATGGGTTGAGATAAAAAGAGTTTAAAAGATAAAGCAAGAGCTATGCACACAAGCAAATCAAAGCAAGTAATTAATTCACTACTGCCCATGAGCAGGCAAGTTTTCAGCCATCTCCAGGAAAGCCAGGTTCCATCACAACTGTTACTTGGGAAGACAAACGCCATCACACTGAACTTCTCTCCCTTCCTTCTTATTGTCCTACCTTTATATGCTGAGGATGATGTCACATGGGATGGAATATTCCTTAGGTCAGCTAACTTGTGCACCCCTAGACAATTCACTGGTGGGGTGGGGTGAGGAGCAGAAAGAGCTTTGACTCTCTAAGAGCAGCTCAGCAATTACTAAAACATTCCTGTTGCCAACACTACTTTCAGCACAAATCCAAACCAGAGCACCATACCAGCTACCATGAAGAAAGTCTATCCCAGTTGAAAATGGCACAGGTTGCAGTGAAGAACATTGAGATGATGTCCCTTCCAATCCCTAATCATTCTATGATTCTATGATTTAAGAAGTTTCACAACATTGTAGAACTTGTTCTCCTACTCTATAGAGTCTATGAATAAACACAGGAACATTCATTCTGCATAGATTACAGACTCAGCTGGTCTTATTGCTCTGAACATACAATTACATATGTTCAGATCTTTAAAATATCAACACAACGTATCAAGCTGTGGAGCATCATACCTCTGCTTTTCAAAGGACATGTACCCAATTAAAATGAAATTATAATATTGCTTGATTAACTTTCCTCATAGGAACTAATACTACTATCTCCTCGTTAAACTGAATGCCTGCTTTTATGATACTTCCTTCCTTTTATAATTATAAATCAATCACCACAGTCAAAAGAGTAATTTTCATAATTGCTTGGTTGATGGCTAGTAACAGAACTCCTCAGGATTAACAATGTCTTTGTGTATATCAGAAATTGAAATAGATTGGAGGTTTACACATTCAATTTCCCAACCAGATGCCTACATCAAGATTACTTACAGAATGTCAGTCATTTCTATACAGAAGACAAATCAGTAATTCTGTGGAGCAAAAGGATCTTTAAAGAATTTAGTAAAATCTCCCCAATTAATGACTTGAAAAGGCAATTAAATACTTACTAGTGGAAGGAATTTACAAATAAATATTGATTGCCTTGTCTTTAAGTGAAACACACAATGTATTAAAGTTCTGTTAGCTATTCAGCGTAAGTATGCCAGCACATTGTCCTTTCCTGCCTTCATAGTTTGCAGTGCCTAATGGACCTGTTTCTTACTTGAGAATGTAGAATCAAAAACCTGTTTCCTAATTAGCTTTCATTCATTTTCTCATTAATGTAAATGTAGTAATTTTTATTCAATACCAACATGTAGAACAGTAGTCCTTACACTTTACAATCATCAATTATAAGTTTAAAAGCAAGTGTTCAGTTCTGGAATAGGATTTTTGGTTTTTTTTAAGAGAAGAATACTCTTTGGCTACTTCATGTTATGGAAAATAGGAAGAAAATAGGGTTTCCTGAATACAGCTTCAAAATTCGAGCTAGAGTCTCATGCTGGATATAAGGTAACATGAAAGGAATGAAGCAGGAAGAAAAAACATCTATAAAGTTTATATGACAGATGTTTTGGAAGTCATTTCCACAGTAGAATCAATTTTACAAAGAAAAAGGAGATTTAAAACACAGTGTTGGGGAAAAAGAAGATAGATAATTAATTTCTTAAGATCAAGAATCCAATCAAATAAAAAAAGAATATATTTGTTTTCATACAAAGCCAGAAAAGAGAAAAAGGAATCTGCAAATACAAACTTGCTCATCCTGGCCATGGGTCCCACTGAGCACAGCCCACCCATGGGAGCACAGCCCAACTTAGCCTCAGTCCATCCCTAGGCGCTTGATATCCTGGGATGGAGCAGCTCCTGGTGCCTCCCAGCTGCCCCGGTCCTGGCTGGGGCCATGGGATGGACCCTGTTTTCCAGCTGTGCTATGACAGACCAGGTATGCAATTTTCCCTTTTTGTACCCAAGCANTGGTCCTGGCTGGGGCCATGGGATGGGCCCTGTTTTCCAGCTGTGCTATGACAGACCCTGGGAGACCACAGCCACTGCAGCCTACTGAGAGCAAAAGACGAATTTACATACCGGCACCACTGATTTTGTACCAAAAGAGTTTGAGTGCTCACAGCCTTTTTTTGGAGGAAATTTACCAGGTATGCAATTTTCCCTTTTTGTACCCAAGCATGGTGAGGTTTTAGTTATTCTCAAGTGAATTCAATGCACATATTGTAATCCAAATTTGCACCAAGACTGTAAATCAGCTGGATTTACAGGGTGGGGATAAGCCACAGCTCCTTGTGTGCAGCAGTTTGGAAGCATCTAAAGGGCCATTTCTCTGGAGAAGTGGGAATCTGACAGGTGTCCAAAGTCCTCATATTCTGTCTAGACAAGATTTCCAAAAGACATAGTGTCTGGTGAAATAAAGGCACATTGTACCTCAGAGAAAGAAACAGGTTTAGTCTGTACTGATGCATAAATTGATCAGCACATTGGCTAGATATACTATATATATTCAGGATTAGTGATTTATTTTTTTCTAAATCCACTGCCTGTCCTTTTATTAGGACAATTTGAGAGCAGACACAAGCTCTTACGAAGCTGTTCAAACCTGTAGCAAACGTTTTACCAACAGACTTGGTTTAGCAGTTCACTAAGATTAACACAACCAATTCAAAAAGTTTTGAGGCTTCAGGTCTCAAAGACAATCCTCAGAAAGGTGCAACAAACTGGACACAGAATCACAGAATCATTAGGGATTGGAAGGATCACCTCGTCCAAGTCATAGATTCAGTCAGGGTTAGAAGGGACCACAGGATCACCCAGTTCCAACTCCACCCTAGATCTGGCTGGTCAGAGCCTCATCCAGCCTGGCCTTAAACACCTCCAAGGACAGGTCCTCAACCACCTCCCTGGGCCACTTTCACCACTTCATACCCAAAGCAGAGAGCAACATATTAACTTGAGTGTAAAGAAGGCCTATGAGTGCATCTATTGCTGAAGCTCAGATTCTACTCTCACCCACAAACCTGTGTTAAAAGAAGTGGAATTACATACAGCATAAGCAACAGGGAAGTTTGGCAAGGTGGATTTCATCCTGTCAACTTGCATAGAGAATAGATACTTATGGAATATGAAGAAAACCATTCTGACACCACTGAAAATTATTTTTGTGTGTCTGATCTCCTGTATTATTATTTTCCAGTGAGTGATTTCATCAGAACACAATATAAATGAAGAGAATTAGTTATCCCTTCTAATACCTTAGAAGTACTAGGATCAAAGAGCTCCTACTAAGCTAATATAAGATCTTGCATCTCAAATAGTTAAAGATGTGGGCATTGCTAGGAGCTGCTTTCCACAATGGATTCCACAAATGCAGGGTTCAAATCAGAATTCAATCTACAGAAGTGCCAGCTCCAGGTTCATAGATGTTATAACACCAAAGAAATAACAATTAAGGTTACAACCTGTACCATCGCAGCCGGAAGGCCGCAGAGTGCAGAACTGCACAAAAGTTACAAAGTTACAGTTTGTTTCCTTTAGACTAAAAATTCTGTGAAATACACAGAATGGTACAAGCATCAAATATTGAAGAATCAGGAAGCAGTCACAGTAAGGTCCTGAAAACAAGAGAAGAGGAAAAACTAAGCACAAGGGCTAGGCAGAAATTAAGAAGGTGGGTGTGTATTGAGATACGTACAGAAGACGTTGGACATAAGACCTCCTAAGTACTGAGGAAAGTCACTGAGAATTCCATTTCCTTAACTTACATGTACTTAATATAAATAAACAGATATTTGTAAACAAACAGAAACACAGAATCACAGAATAATCATGGTTGGAAAGGACCTCCTAGAGCACCAGGTCCAACCGTACCCTACTACAAAAAAAAATCTAAATACTTGATTGATCAATCAACACAAAATAACCCTCTGCATACCTGACACTATTGTATGTCCTGAAGCACAATGTCTACATGTCTCTGAAATACCTGTAGGGATGGCGACTCAACTACCTCCCTGGGAAGACTGTTCCAGGGCTTCCTAATAGAAGAATTTCTTCCTAATATCCAGCATAAACCTCCCCTGCCTTGACTTCAGACCATTTGCTCTGGTTTTGTCATTGGTTACTAATGAGAACAGGCCAACACCCACTTCTCTACAACCTTCTTTCAGGTAGTTGTAGAGGGCAGTGAGGTTCCCCCCTCGGCCTCCTCTTATTCAAACTAAACATGTGTAGCTCCCTCAGTTTCTCCTCACACGACTTGTTCTTTAAACCCCTCACGAGCTTGGTGGCTCTCCTCTAGACAAGTTCCAGCATCTCAATGTCTTTCCTGTAATGAGAGGCCCAGAACTTAACACAGTACTTGAGATGAGGTCTCACAAGGTCTGAGTACAAGGGCATGATAACTTCCCTTCTCCTGCTGACCATGCTCTTTGTGATCCAAGTCAGAACCCTGTTGGCTTTCTTGGCCACCTGGGCACACTGCTGGCTTATATTAAGTTGGCTGTCTACCAGCATACCCAGGTCCTTTTCTGCTGGGCAGCTTTTGAGCCACTCATCTCCAAGCCTGTAGCATTGCCTGGGGTTGTTGTGACCAAAATGCAGGGCCCAGCATTTGGCCTTATTGTACTTCAGACAATTGGCCTTGGCCCATTGATCCAACTTGTCCAAGTCCCTCTGTAGAACCTTCCTGCCCTCAAGCAAATCGACACTCCCACACAATTTGGTGTCATCTGCAAACTTACTGAGGTTGTTCTCAATCCCCGTGTCCAGATCATGAATAAAGATATTAAACAAGACTGGCCCAAAAACTGATCCCTGTGGGACACCAGTGGTGACCAGAAGCCAGCTAGATTTCACCCCACCAATCACAACTCTCTGGAAACAGCCACCCAGCCAGTTTTTAACCCAGCAAAGACTACATTTGTTTATACCATGATTCACTAGTTTCTCCAGAAGAATGTTGTGGGTGACTGCGTCAAAAGCCTTACTAAAATCGAAGTAGATAACATCCACAGCCTTCCCCCCATCCAAATGTGAGTCACATGGTCATAGAAATACATTAGGTTGGTTAAGCAAGATCTCCCTTTCATAAACCCATGCTTGCCAGCCCTGATCCCTTGGTTGCCCTGCAATTGCCATGAGAACTCACTCAAGATGATCTTCTCCATTATCTTTCCTGGTACAGAAGTCAGGCTGACAGGCCTGTAGTTCCTCGGATCCTCCTTCTGGCCCTTCTTGTAGATGGGTGTCACATCAGCCACCTTCCAGTCATCTGGTACCTCCCCTCTTGACCAGAATTGTTGAAAAAAGGTGGAGAGAGGCTTCATGAGCTCTCCTTCCAGCTCCCTGAGTACTCTTGGGTGAATGCCATCCAGCCCCATAGCCTTGTGAGTGTTTAGGTGCAGAAGCAGACCATGAACTACTTCTTCCTGGATTATGGGGCATTTGTACTGTTCACCATCCTTATCTTCAAGTTCAGGAGGCTGGACATCCTGGAAATAGTTAGCCTGTCCATTAAAGACAGAGGCAAAGACAGCAGTAAGTATCTCAGCCTTTTCCTCATCATTGGTTGCAATGTTGGCCCCCCACATCCTGTAAGGGATGGAGATTCTCCCTCAATCTCTTTTTATTGTTGATGTCCCTGTAGAAATTTTTTTGTTGTCCTTTATGTCAGTGGCTGAGTTCCAGCTGGGCTTTTGCCTTCCTAATTTTCTCTCTGTAAAACCTGACAAGATCACTGTACTCCTCTCAAGTTGCCTGGCCCTTCTTCCAAAGGTGGTAAACTTTCCTTTTCTTCCTAAGTCTCATCAAAAGCTCCCTGTTCAACCTGGCTGACTATTTTCCTCACCCTTTAATCTTACAACATATGGAGATAGCCTTCTCCTGGGTGTTTAAGTGTTTCTCCTTCAAGAGTGTCCAGCCTTCTTAGACTCCTTTGCCCTTCAGACTGTCTTCTCAACTCTTGTTCTGAAAAGACCAAGTCTGCCCTCTGGAAATCCAAGGTGGAGGTTCTGCTAATCACCCTCTTTACATCACTAAGAATTGAGAATTTAACTAACTCATGATCACTAAGCTTAAGATTACTTACTCACATATTAAATAACTGAAAATGAAGTTATAATACATTCTGTTTGCAGAATTCAGTCAGATGGTTAAGCAAGAACTAGCCCATCCAAAACTCATGATGTAAACCTACTGTTGTGTTCTCTAAAGATGCAGATGAAAAACAGTTAGGCTTGGATGGCTGCATTAAGATTCCTGTTAATTGCTAAATAATTCATGTGAAAGAACTTTCATCACGAAAAATCCTCCTGTGAAATGCCTGATTCAAAACAAGAGAAATTCCTATTCCAACATCTCACTACAACCAAGTTAAACTTAAACATGCTGGGTTTTTCCTCCTTGACATCACACTGTGTTTGCCTGTAAAATGAGTTTCCCGTGGTATGGAGAGCCCTGAACACTGTATTCTGGGGTTGTCTGAAGGACTGTTATACAGGCGGCACAAGCTGCAGGTTGAAAAAATTGTTGGAAACTACAGGACTAGACACAGAGAACATTCCTTCCCCATCAAACTCCTACAGAGACACTGTATAATGGCAGAAAGCAGAGCAGAGGAAATTCCAGCAGCCTCTTACAATCTTTCAGCTCACTGCTGGTTTATAGTGACAGAAAGAAGCATAAAAATACATTTTAGAAAACCCAGGAAAGAGAGCAGTGCATTCAATTACCGTGTCTGTTCAGTGAGGGGGTCCAAGGCTGGAGCACTCACTCTAATGAATCAATACTGCAAGCCTTCAAGAACATTGAAGCCACATATATCTGATTTGTGGCTAGCTTGAGGTACACTTGGATACACTTATGTTACCAATCACAGACAGCAAAGACTCTTCTAGAATCTGACCTGTTCTCAGTGCACCTTGCATCATGCACACCTAATAAACCAAACTTTGTTGTCTTCTGAAGAAGACCTAACTTTTGCGATCATTCACAATAATGTCTAGCAAGAAAATGGATACCAAGCAGCTGAAAGGGAGTCCAAGATTTAAACTGAGTCAACACTATCAGTCTCCCTTGCTCTTCAGCAGACCTTTCAGAGCTCTTGCTGGCTTATGGCTTTCTTGGCCCAACTCAGGACATTCTGCGATACTTAATCAAGAGACTATCTGAAGCGGCCTGGAGTCTTAAACGGAAGTTCTATGAAAAGAAATATCTCTATTGTACTATGGATGCTTTCATACATCTCTGAAATATCTTTGATATACTAGAAGAGTCATGGATTTATCCATACTTCAGACCAACAGCTCCTACCCTGATACAGTGAAGATGCCACAAATCCACATTCTCCTTCCAGGACAATTTCTAGATGAAGTCACCAAAGCTGTCTGCTGGTGAGACTTCATGCAGCATAGATCACCCTATGAACACAATGATAACACATGCTTCCTCCTCAATGCAGTGGCAACAGATTTGGCAGATGTTTGTAGGAGAATCCTCAACGTTTTTCCTCTCATAGTGTAACAGATTCCCACACACAGGACACAAAGAATACTACACAGTCAGCGACTGCTCTGTGTTAGCAGCATTCATATAACAACAAGCCTCAGCTAGAGCTTACTTAAGTATTTAAGATGCATTTCATATGACACCTGTAACCACAGAATCATAGAATGAAGGGACCTCTAAGGGACATCCAATCCAACCCCCATGCGGTGAGCAGGGACAGCCTCAACTAGATCAGGTTGACTACAGCCTTATCCAGCCTCACCCTGAACATCTCCAAGGATGGGCAACCTGTTCCAGTCTTCAACACCCTTGGGCTAAAGAACTTCTTCCTAACAGCAAATTTCAATCTGCCCTTCTCTAACATAAAACCACTGGCCCTCATCCTATCACTACAGGCATTTGTAAACAGTCCCTCTCCTTCTGCCTACCTCTACCTTCTGCATACTTCTGCCTTCCAAGCCTCCTAGGCTAATTCATCTGACCCCTGAAAGTCCACATAAAAATAAACAAGAACCCATCTTACAGCCAACATCTTCTCAGGAAACACACACTGTGCTATAAAATCCTTATTTGCTTAACTCTCTTCCATAGCAAAGATAATATTTCACATGTGACTGCTGAGTCTGGAGTTCCGAATGTGGTGAAATGTGGTGAAGCAAGGAAGACATTACTAGAGTAATTATCTTTCTGTTCTTTGATTTTTTTTTCTTATAGGGCCCATGCTCTTCCGTAACTTTTTGTGATGTAGTTGCCATATGTGGCATATTTTATATGCATTGGCTATGCGTTCGTTGTTCTCTCTATCATTAGGCTGATAATCATCTTCCTCAGCTCCTGGAAATTTCTATTGAAAATGTAAAAAAGGGCTCACAATGGAGAACTCACTAATCAAACTTTTATGCAGTTTATTCTCTTCTGTGTGGAGAAAAAATCTTGGAGATTTCCCTATGAAAGCTATTACCTTGCTAAGCTGGAGACTGCATGTGAAGAATGCTTGAAGCATCAGAAAACTACTAGTGACACTACATGCTTTAGACATCACACCAAATCAGCAGGGGTTTGTGAAAGGTAGGTCCTGTATGACTGACTTAATCCCTTTCTACAAGGTGATCAACTCAGCAGATGTCCACATGGACTTCAGTACAGCCTTTGTCACTGTTTCTCACAGCAGAAACTCATAGCACAAGGCTGAGATGAGGACAAGGCTGCACTGGAGAGAAGATTGGTTGGATGGCCAGACCCAAATTGTGATGGGGAATGGAGCTAAATCTGGTTGGTGTCTTGTCATTGGTGGTGTCACCCAGGGGTCAGTACTGGGGCCTGTTCTCTTTAATATCTTTATTAATGATCTTGATGAGGAGATGAGTGCACTCTCAGTCAGTCTGCAGAAGACACCAAGCTGGGCAGGTGTGTGGATCTGCTGGAGATAGGTAGGCTCTGCACAGGAACCTGGACAGGCTGGATTGATAGACCAAGGTTAATTGTATGAGGTCCAACAAGGCCAAGAGATGGGTCCCACACTTGGGCCATAACAACCCCACAGCAGGCTGCAGACTTGGGGATGTGTGGCTGGAAAGCTGCATTAAAAGGATCTGAGGCTATTGGTTTGACAGCTTCATGTGAGCTGACAGTGTGCCCAGGTGACCAGGAAAGCCAGAGGCATCCTGGCTTGTATTAGAAATAGTGTGGCCAGCATGAGTAGGAGGGTGATTGTCCTCTTGTGATCAACTCAAGTAAGACCACACATCAAACATTCAGCTCTGGGGCCCTCTGGGGCTCTAAAAGAATATAGAAGTGCAGCAGCAGGTCCAGAGAAGAACAACAAAGCTGGTGAAGGGTCTGGAGCAGAAATCCTATGAGAAGCAGGTGAAGGAACTAAGATTGTTTAGTCTAGATAAAAGGGGGCTGAGGGGAGACCCTGTTGCTCTCTACAGCTACCTGAAAGGAAGTTGGATGGAGGAAAGGCTCAGCCTCTTATCCCTGGTGGCAAGCAATAGGACCAGAGGAAAGGGTTTCAAGCTGTGTCAGGGGAGGTTTAGGTTGGATGTTAGGAAGAATTCCTTCACCAAAAGGGTTATTAAATGTTGGAATAGGCTGCTCAGAGTAGACACTGGTGAAGTCTCCATCCCTGGAGGTATCTGAACAATGTGTGGACCTGATGCTGAGGGATGTGGTTTAGAGGTGATCTGGCAGTGCTGGGCTGGAGGTTGGACTTGATCTTAAAGGTCTGTTCCAATCAAAGCTATACAGTGATACTGCAGTCACTTCCAGAGCACAGTCCATTTGAAGACCACGGAGTGAAAGCAGCCCATGAAAAAGAATAAAATAAATTGCATTTCCTTGAATTATCCAGGTGGGATTAAAAAAAATTGTTTTTTCTATCAAAGCACAGGGAGCATTTTGTTATTCAGAAATACGGAAGAGGTGAGTACATTGCTGTGTGTCTGCAAAAGTAGATGCTGTACTTAGAGGAAGAGAGAATAAAAAATTGACTGAAGATTAGGTTCCACAGGAAATAAAAAGGCAAGATTTCCAAATATTAAGATAATAATATTCAACCCAAGTACCTCATATTTATTTTAACTCTCTGTAGTGGTAATTCACTGTCTGAAAACACTCTCTCCATCCCCACCAGCGTATCTGCTGTTTCTTATGAGTGGAGATCCAAGCAAGTACTGCCCCAAATCATTTTACTTAAAAGAAACAAAATTTTACCTGAGAGAAACCAAAATCAACAGAAAAAGTTGAAACCTTTTCAAGAGGCACTATATTGGCAACTTACACACCTACACTCATCAAGCTAGGTCTGATATTCTGAGATACAAAGGCTCCTTTTACCTAGACCTATTGCAAACACATTTTAAATGCCTTACATTGTGACTGTCAACTGAAAAGAGTGCCTTGAAATTCCTCTAGAATGTGAAGTGGAACATGGAGGAAGTATTGGTTTATTTATTGTTCAGTATTTAAGACAATTTTGAGCTCTACAGCTTTCCAGATCTATGATCACTAAATATGAAGCACTTCTATAATATCAATAATGAATAAAAACAGAAGTATATTACCACTCAGGCCACAGAAAGATTAACATCTCTAAAACAGATGTTTTAATTTTCTTTCTAAAGATAAATATTTATTAATTAAACTTTGTAAAAGTTTAATTAATAAAAGCTTAAAGTAAAAATAAAATAAAATGAAAATAAAATCCCACTGACTGTAAACTCTGTTGTCTTTCTTCTTGTTTTAATCCCTCATCACATCTCTGTCTTCACAGTTCAAGGAACAGTTTGTATATAGCAGGTTTTCTCTGTGGCCTTCAAAGCCTCAGGCAAGACTGGGTAGTTCCAGTCTCCCCAGTTCTGATCTGTTCATTACACACTGACTATTTGAATTTTACGTTAGAAATATTTGTACTGAGAATGTTTTTCCCTCTGAACCAGTTGTTTAGAAACCTTGCTGTGTAGGGTACTTCTGGGCATCTGATTCTGCCTCTTTTTATGACAAAGACTGTACTTCTGCTCCAGATATGCATTTCTTACCAACCTGTGTAGTTCATTTGAGCTCCCGGTGGGTTTACAGGGCAGGCTGTAAATGTGTTTAAGGTTCAAGATTAATAAACAAATAAGCTTTGTGCTACTATCAAAAGCAAGTGTTCTCTTGACTTTCATCTTGTGCAAAGTTCCATAATTTATACAATGCTCTTCTTCATTCACATCCTCTTTCTTACTGCTCAAGGTACAGTTCTATTTGTAGATAAAATCAAGATTATTTAGAAAATTATGCATTTTTCTGCGTAAGAGTTGTCCGCTGGTACAGATCTCTACTAGCCAGCTTCATACGAGTGCTAAATAGGCGTCATAGAAAAACATGATCAAGCAGACATACGGTGGCTTCAGAAACACAGAAGGCCACCTTCCTGGAGTTACATGTTGATCTATATTTAACCCAAGACTGCAGACTTAAAAAATCTTAGAATCATAGAATCATTTTGTTTGAAACAGAGCTTTTTCATTAAGTCGAATCACTAACCCAGCTGCCCCAAGCCCATCACTAAAGGATAATTATTTTCAATAAAAGCATTAGCATTCTGTGTCACAATCCAGGTTTTTTTATACAAGTAAAAGGCATTTTCCTTATTGTCTGAGTAAAAATACTGTCAACACTTGGGTAGTCTCCCTGAGCAATTTGAGCTGGCAAAGAAAACAAGGAGCTTTTCATAGAATCCCAGAAAGTATTTGGTTGGAAGTGACATCCACAGGTCATCTAGTCCAACGCCCCTGCAGTGAGCAGGGCCATCTCCAACTAGAATAGATTGCCAGGAGCCTGATCTTGAATGGCTCCACGGATGGGGCCTCCTCCACCTCTCTGAGCAACCTGTTCCAGGGATCCCACACCCTCAGGAACTTTTGCCTCCTGTCCAGCCTCAATCTGCCCTTTTCCAGCTTCAAAACATGACCTCCCATCCTATTGCTCCTTGTCCCTGTGAACAGTCCTCCTCAGCCTTCCAAGAGGCCCCTTTCATGGATTGGAAGGTGTCTATATGGTCCCCCTGGAGCCACCTTCTCTTCAGTCTGAACAACCCCAGCTCTCTTCACCGTCCTCTCACTGCATAGAACCGCATGATAGTCATGTCAAGAGAATTAATTCCTATTCCTGAGAAAAAACATGTCCGGTCTGTTTTTAAACATCAGAGAACAAGAATTGTCCCAATGGTTTAAACTGGAGCTATCTGCCCAGGCTCTGAGCCCCCACACACTTCCACCTGCAACTTCTTTACTGCATTCTCTGGTTTGCAATTCTCTTCTTTTACCTGTTCCTACTAACCGCACTAAAGAAAGTGTGAACGTGGTGTGAGTAAGAGTACGGGACTGGACTGTTTAGGAATAATTTTCCTGTTCTGTGCAAGATTCCAGTCACAAACAAACACATGTAAGAAATGCACACAAGTGATGTACTTCAGCTGAGGGATTGGCATGCACTGTCAGCACGTTTGCTGATGACACAAAGCTGGGTGGTGTCGCCGGAACACCAGCAGACTGTGCTGCCATTCAGCGAGACCCGGACAGGCTGGAGCTGGGCAGAGAGAAATTTAATGAAGTCTAACAAGGGTAAGTGTAGAGTCTTGCATCTGGGCAAGAACAACACCAGGTCAGGTTGGGGATTGACCTGTTAGAGACCAGTGTAGGAGAGAGGGATCTGGGGGTCCTAGTGGACAGCAGGATGACCATGAGCCAGCAATGTGCTCTTGTGGCCAAGAGGGCCAACAGCATCCTGGGGTGGATCAGAATGGGGGTGGTTAGCAGATCAAGAGAGGTTCTTCTCCCCCGCTGCTCTGCCCTGATGAGACCACACCTGGAGTATTGTGTCCAGTTCTGGGCTCCTCAGTTCAAGAGGGATGTNTCAGCTTAGGATACGCTGAGTGCAGTATGTTTATAGTCTCTTCCTACTAGGTTTCAAGAGAAATGCACTACTTCCCATTATTTACATGTGGCTTGGGATTTCAGGGTATGTTTGTAGTGAAGTCTATAAACACTGACTCAGACACAAAACCACTTCCTGACAAAAAAGAACCCAAAAAACCCACACCTAATAAAAAAGAAACAAAACCAGAACAGAAATCCCCTCTGACAAACTCAAGACATTATCAGAAGGGATCTTTGCAAAAACCATTCACGGTATCAGCTGCCTACTGGAGAAAAAGAAATAACAGTGACATATCTCACTATGCCATTGCCGTGATGTTCAGCCTTTTTTACTATTCTTTTTCCCTGCGTCGGTTTTGCTGTAACATACAACTGAAATTCAACAAGACAGCATTTCATTCTGAACAATACATTAAATAGCAGAGAAAATTATACTACTTTCTGTATATTGGGGTTCAATGTATGTGCACATACAAACTGGGTTACCAGTGCAGATATTGTTATATATTCAATTTTCTTTATTTTTAACAATGCACAGTCACTGTGTCTGCAGTTTCTCTCTGTTCTTATAACAAGTGATACTTCAGTGCTCTAAAGATTTTTGAAGCTTTTCATGGCATTGTTGGAATCCAATTTTTTGTCAACAAAGTCCCACATCACCATGCATTTGGATACCAATTTATTTCCCTCAGACTTTAAAAGAAGGCATTTATATCTGGCTAAAGAACCCATTACCAGTTGGTTTTCTTGGAAAGAAGTAAGAAATGAGAAGTGAAGTGTTACTGAAGGGAGATAATATGCCAATGTTCACAGATCTACTGCACATTTGGGAGTGGAACATCTCCCTGATGAGGAAAGGCTGAGGGAGCTAGGTCTCCTTAGTTTGGAGAAAAGGAGACTGACGGTTGACCTCGGTAATGTTTATAAATATGTAAAGGGCAGGTGTCAGGAGGTTGGAGTCAGTCTCTTCTCAGTGATGTCCAATGATAGGACAAGGGACAGTGGGGAAAAGCTGGAGTTGAGGAGTTCCACATAAATATGAGAAGGAACTTCTTCACAGGCAGAGTGACGGAGCACTGGAAGGGGCTGCCCAGACAGGCTGTCGAGTCTCCTTCTCTGGAGAAGTTTAAAACCCGCTGGACATGTCCTTATGTGACTTGATCTAGTTGATGCTGCTGTGGCAGGAAGATTGGACTAGATGATCATTTGAGGTCCCTTCCAATGCCTAATGTTCTGTGATTCCATGAAATTCAAACCACAGGTGCTAATCTTATTTTTGTGTCACCAAATACAAAATAGTCATTAGACCCTTCTAAAATACAGTAATTTAGTAACCAAACATTATGGGTAGAATGCTAAAACCCCCCTTTTAATGGATTGTACCTTTTTTTTCAACATTTATTTTAACTATGAAAATAACATTGCTATTGCTGTACACCTCCCAGAGCTCAAACTCACATGAAATGCTCGGGGAGGAGGGGTGTGTTCCAGTTTGAATGCCTGACCACCGTCATCAATCTCCATAAAATTCATAGACATTGACAGATCCCATAGCAATTTGTTCCCTGTCTCATTGTACAAATAACACCAGTTGTTCAAAAATCAAACCTATTGATCCGATCTGGACACCCAAATATGTTGAGTCAATTTATTATGCTGGATGATTAATCAGTCTTATTCACTTACTCTCTACAAATCTGCAGCATTTCCATCTGACTTTCAGAGTGCTACTCAGAGCTGAGAAAAACTAATTCTTTCACTGTCCATGCTAGCTAGGCCACATCTGGAAATACTAAACAAATTCTATCTCCATATTTGTTACTATGGTAGCAATGAATTCCCTTCAGACCTACAGAAACAGAGCACTTTAGGGGATTTCTAAAACCTTTCTTTAGCAAACATAAGAAACTTGTCAGAGAAATACTGTCTATTTTTTATTTAAGACTGCCTTAAATACAAATTCATGTTTTACACTACTGTTTCTACGAAAAGTGAATCAAGACACCCGGAGAGAGATTCCTGACATCCTGAGATTAGTTATGCTCATATTCTGTGTTCTCTTTCAAGCTAGGGAGCTCAGGCTCCCAGCAACTTAATTTTGTGAATCATTTTGAGATCAGTCTTATTTTTCCACAGGAACATTTTGCATGGCTAAGACTATCCTTCTTTCCTCTTGTATTTTTTCTTTCATATTTTTCAGGGGTTGGAAGGGACCTCTGCAAATCATCTAGTACAAGTCCCCTGCAGGGCATGTTCTCCTAGAGATCACCCAGGAACACATCCAGGTGAGTTTTGAATGACTACAGATATGAAGACTTCACAACCTCTCTGGGCAGCCTGTGCCAGGGCTCTGTCACTCTCGCAGAAAAGCAAAATAAAAAACCCTCATATCTACAAACAAACAAACGACTTCAATTTTCTTAAAATCTGCAAAAATAAATGTATTTTTTTATCAATAATGCTAAAGCCAGAATTCTAATTTGTTTATAATTAACTGCATCATTATTTCTAATGAAAATTTTCAATCTCTTTGTGTTGATTCAGTTGTTGTGGTATCTCTGTCACTCACAGCACCTCCCTAGAAAGTAACATAGACTATCGAGACCCAAGAGACCAAACATTCCAGGACAAGATATTTTAAATCTACGTTGACCCAGGCTAGAAAAAAATCTTTCATGTTTGTCAGCATATGTGCAGTATTTCGTATAAACTTATGGTCTACACAGAGAATGATAACTCTGGTTTTCTCTTATGGCATTTGGACACAAACACATGAAAACAAATGTTAGTAAAATAAAAGAGTGGTAGCAAGCTGCAAGAGTTATCACTCGAGCAAAAATAAAGCAGATTATCAGTCCAAGTGGAGTTTACACTTTTATGGGGCCAGATAATATTTCTGACAGTTGGGCAATGCCAGGGGATTCAAAAGTTTGCAACACTATCCCCTACCCGCAGCTACCTTTCTCAAAGTCAGTATTCAATGATTTTTTGTTTGTTTGTTTGTTTAAGCAACATCTACCTTACGATACATGAAATATTTCAGCATCAATTTTTTTCCATAATCTAGGAATGTGCTTCTCTTCTTTTCTTTAAAATTACTTATATTTCACTGCCATGTAAGAAAACATTGTAACAAGCCAGGGACAAAACTGGCATAATCACTACAGCATGCCTTCTCATTAGAGCAAAGTTTAAGCCTCACTTTTTCCATTGCAGCAGTTTATATCAAATAACATTTCCACCATCCTTCATAATCATCAAATGCCATTTTGTTGTTGTTTCTTTGAATTTTAAGGCAGAAGATTGATTTGCCTCACTCAAGATGTTAATTTGGCTGACAGCAAATTTAATCCTGATTTATAAATGTAAGCAGATTTATATACTGTGTTTCCTGAGGATTGCGCAGACACCACATGCTATAAACTACTGTTTCTGTTACTGTGCCAGTCACCTTAACACAATCACTCAGACTCACACATATCTATTATTTAACTAGTTCCAAGACTCTTTCCCAGAAGAGATAACCCTGGAGTTTTGTTTTTGCAGAGAAAGGAGTGTTTTTAATCTATTGTCAGTATTATTTTGCATTCATATTTTGCTACATGCCTGGAATTAAATACATGTTTTTCCAAGACTATCTTCCAAATTTCACGTAGGTAATGTGATTACTTGGGTTCTGTCTAGACATACAATATGGAATTCCAGAGAAGCTGTCATGTGTTGCTCTCATCCCTATAATCTCAGTTCAAACATCTATTCAAGCTGCGTGAAAGTGATCTGTTGTTTTGACAATCTTCAGTCCAACAAATCCTTTAAATAACAATATAGGATCTTTTATGTTACACAGCAATTTTTTTTAGACCTTACCATAAGGAAAAGTAATTATGCCTTGATTGCTTTATGCTTTTACGAGTTATTTCGTTATCAAAGGTAATTATACTTGCCACCTCTAACTTGGGCTTGGGGGCTTTTCCCTGCTGATTCTTTAGTATATGGTATATGGTTTGTTTCTATAACTCTTCTTTGTAAATCAGGTTTATCGTAGTTGCTGAAAACCTGCTACCAAGTAACCAGAACTCCTAGTCACTCAAAAGAATGGGCAGAGACATTGACTGAATACCATGGGGGTTTGAGACAGAGGGAGAAGGAGTATGAACAAAAATACGGCAAACACCGTAACGATAAGCCCTTTTGGTGTTTACTGTGGATAAAACCACCGCTTCAATCCCAAAATTGCCAGTCACAGTTGTTTCAGGTATCGACAACTGTTTGATATTCTGAGACTGCCTAAAGACACACACTCTCAATTATCCATCTGATCTAGAACAGGAAGTTTCTCCAGGGTCATTTTCGTTCCTGTAATGTGATTTTTGCATATATGGGCAAGTTCTGAGTCTGTAAGAAATTTCCTATCTAGTTGCAAATGTCTTCTGTGCTCTTTACAAACAGTCTTTCTTTGGTAAGCAGCTTTCATCCACTTTTAGCTTTGCTTTGCTAAAATTTGCTAAATTAGCCTTGCTATTGAGGAACGTCTGCATGGAAGATATGGTGTACAGTTAGCTGTTCTAGCAGGGGAAGAGTGTACAGTCTTTTGTGCTTCTGACCAGTCTAGACAAGATTTACCTCCACTGGGCACATGCACCTCACTCTCTTACTGCGATTGCATCTGTAGATTGGCAGAAAATGAAGATGCTCAATACTGACAACAAAGTAAGTAAGAATGCCTGTGACAATAATTAACATACTGGGTGTTGTTGAGGCCTTTTCTTGTGCTGTATCTTACAGATACATCGGCCACACTGATTCGGTAGACAACAGCTCCATGCATTTCAATATACAGTTGTACATGCTTCACAGAATCACAGAACATTAGGGGTTGGAAGGGACCTTGAAAGACCACGCAGTCCAAACCTCTTGAAAAACAACCTACCATACCACTCTTATTATAACAAAAAAGTATAAAATATCTTACTGTAAAAGCCCCTGACATTAACATGACTTTTGCATCACTTTCTTCGGTTCAGCACAAGCAATACCCTCACTTGGATTTTTCTTTCTAATACACAGATCTAGTAGTCACCATAACCAAGTCCTAATTCTTACAATCCACCCTTCATCCCATTGAGTTGCCATCTAATTCCTTAACAACTAAAGCAGTAATCCCTGTTTCTTATTTTGACCTCTCTAGCTTGTCAAAAGTTCTGCTTTTGTGCATGCCTGGAAGCACTTCAGGGAGCTCAGTACTCAGGTCAGGCTTAGACCTACTGAGGTGCATGAATTGATAAGCTATTCCTTTGTCTGTTTTGCCCGCAGTGTTGAATCTGATTGGTGGTGTCAGAGCATGCCTGTTGGATGTGGCTTCACACAGGAAAACAACAGCCAGAGGAAGAGATGGCTGCCCAAACTTTCGCCCAGGGCTTAATACACTCATATGCATCATCCTTGCAAGCACATTTAAATCTATGCTTTAACCCTGAAGCTGATTGCAGTAACCATAAAAGTACCAAAAATTTTAAGAAAATAAAATTGGGAAGTTCCTGAAATCCCTTGTGTTGAAGTATTTGTTTTACATAAGAGTTTTCAAGATTCAAAGGACCAGCAGAGTAAAGAACAGTATAAAACTCAGATTAGAAGTCATGGGGCTCAGTCTTTTGCCTCAAGGATTAATAGCCATTTCAGAGTCAAAGAATAAAACAGTTATTTTATGTCCAGGATTCTTCCAAGGAGTCTGTTAAATGCTAAACGAGAAAGTCATTTTCCGTCTTGCAGTCTCAGACTCAATAAATCATTAATTATAATACAGAAGCCAAGACAGCATCAGCAGCAGACTTACAACAGATGTGGGTTTAAATACTCCTCACACATAGCAAAAATCGACCTCAGATATACAATATCTCCCAGGAATCCAATAACCACTAGATAATTATGTAAAAATTGGGCATCTTCTCTAGCTATCTTTAAAATGAAATGTGATTTCAATGGTTTGGGGATTGCTTTTTTTAAAAATAGTTTGGTAGGCTATGATAAAAATAGTCCTTGAGACCTGAAGCCATTTTATCATTGCTAAGAACATCTAATCCCAGGACATAAGCTTTTCCCACTTTTCTGCTTATTTCTGACAGCTCATGGATCCACATGCTGGGTTTTGTGGCTTCTCCTTCCTCTCCAGGAGCCCAATACAGATCCCAACAAGCCCAGACCTGTGTGCAAATATGTGCCTGAAACTACAAATAAAATCCGAGCACTGTATATTGGGAGTCGAGAGGAATAAAGATGAGCTACCAGTAAAGAAAGATGAAATAATTTCATTTACATGTAGTAAGCATAGGGGTGTAAAACTGTAAATCAAATCGGGCTCAGAGATTTTCATATGTTTCTTTGTACCTGTCAGATACAGGTTGCTCACATCTCAGTTTTGCATTTGTTCAGCAAGCAGTGGCTGCACAGGGTTGTGCAAGCAGTCTTTCAGCCACTCAACTTTCACTGAAGTCACAAGAAGTCCCACTTCCTTTTGTGAAAGCAAAAGTATGGAGAAATGAGTACTGGCCATAAAATCAGAGAATGGCTTACGCTGGGAGGGACCTCAGAGATCATTCCATTCCAACCTCCCTGCCATGGGCAGGGACACCTCTCACCAGACCAGGTTGCCCAGAGCCCTATCTAACCTGTCATTGAACACTTCCAGCGATGGAGCAGCCACAACCTCCCAGGTAACCTGTTCCTGTGCCTCAGCACCCTCACAGACTGGAATTTCTTCACCAGATCTAATTAGAAACCATCCCCCTTGTCCTATCACTAGAGTTCCTCATAAAAAGTCCCTCTCTAGCTTTCCTGCAGCCCCTTCAGATACTGAAAGTCTGCTACAAAGCCTCCCCAGAGCCTTCTCTATTCGAAGCTGAACAGCCCCTATTCACTCTGCCTGTCCCCAGGTGCTCCAGCCCTCTGATCATCCCTGTGGCCCCCTCTGGACTCGCTCTAACAGTTCCATCATGTGGGGTTGCTATGTCTTGCTTCAAATCCATTCACATTCAGTGGAAATTTTATATAGAGATGACCTTCCTTCTGTTTTCTAGTGTCTGCTGCAAAACTCTTTCACTCTTTGGAAGAATTATTCCTTTTCCTGGCAGAAAAATAAGGCCTACAGTGGCATGTGAAAAGGACAGGGTATTATTTCAAGAAGAGGAAACAAAATGCAGAAATATTCAGCAGAACAACTATCTGGCTCCCTCTGTTCCATCAGTGTATTTTTGAGGATGATGTTCTGAACACACATACAGAAAGATGAGCATTGACAGCACAACGGCAGCACAAGAAGTGAGCACGGGTAGTATGTATCTTACCATCGGGGAATAGTTCTTCACAAATAGAA
The DNA here is from genome assembly GCA_013400115.1 of Rhinopomastus cyanomelas. Taxonomy (NCBI): domain Eukaryota; kingdom Metazoa; phylum Chordata; class Aves; order Bucerotiformes; family Rhinopomastidae; genus Rhinopomastus; species Rhinopomastus cyanomelas. The sequence continues at coordinate 46,871 of VXBP01007398.1, forward strand.
GTGGTGCTGTGCATTTCAGCAGAATGTATCTATTTCAGATAAGTTTCAGCAAGAGTAACAACTAGCTCCTTTTCATACTATCAGTGATACGCTTTTTGCTACAAATTATCTGAACAAAAGAGAAAGGATGGGCTTGAGCATTAAACCCACAGATACACATATACCCACACTAGAAGTCATCACTTACTAGTTTTCAGACACCAGCATTGTGTGCTACTCCAGCCTACAAATCCTAACACTGGTTAGGATTTCTATACAGTTACCCAGACAGGAAATTAAAGATTCTATCTGAGAAGTAATTTAAAATACGAACATCGTGTGGCTGAAATGAAACATCCATTAAAGATATTGGGCAGGTTTTATTCTGATTTACAGCAGTGGTGCTGTCGCGCCTGCAGTGACACTACACTGCTATAATGAGAGAATTATGACCCAGAGAAACAGTGCTTTCACTTTGGAAGTAAAATAAAACAAAGGGTGAGATCCACAGATTTCAGAACCCAGCCTCAAGGAAAAGTCCATCTCTAAAATCCCCAAGGAGCCCACTGCGTAATCAGGATCTGGAATCGAACTAATCCTAACTGGTAGCTGATGGGATGGGATGGCACAGAATAAGGAAGGCTGTATGTAAGATAAAGAATAGACTGGCATATACATGAAATTCGGCCCCTTCCTGAAGCACCAGCACTTTCCTTTATTCTTCAGTTATAAAATCTAGGAGAAACTTGAATTCATAACCTTGACTTAGTGACCTTGGGTTTATTTGCACATTTTCCCTTCATGATCATGGTCAAAGAGGCAGGCAATGCTTTGACACTGTACAAGCAGAACAAAAGCCTTTAGAATCCAGTGCAAATGAAAGCCATTCTGTGGGCACCACACAAGAAGAATTAAAAACAAAAGGAACCCTCAAAGGAAAGCACTACATTAATTTTGCTGAAAATGAAGGGCAAGAGAGCGAAATCAAAATGCTTCATGACTGGGTGGTAGAAGCTAGCATGAGGTGCTGGCTAGAAGCTGAGGTTTGAGCCTGTAACCCATACGTAATGGGTACCTGCATACTTAAACACAGACAGAGCTCAAAAATCTAAAATAAGAGAACACTGACACAATGGAGAAACACAGTGTTAGGCTTGGATTACACACGTGTTCCTTGTTGACAACACCCTTTGGCTGTAGGCTCTAGATGTCTGTGTCACACCTTCTCTCTTTCCCAAACTGGACAGTCTATCTTGGGGTGGTTTTCACCTCAAGGGTACATCCACAGCAACACTGGAACTAGTCAGAGCTTGTGATTTGCCCCTCTCTGGTATCTGCTGCAAAACTCTTTCACTCTTTGGAAGAATTATTCTTTTTCCTGGCAGCAAAATAAGGCCTACAGTGGCATGTAGGGAAGGGAAGGTTTAGACTGGATGTTAGAAAGAAATTCTTTACTGAGAGGGTGGTTAGGTGCTGGAATGGATTGCCCAGGGAGGTGGTGATGTCACCAACCATGGAGGTGTTTAAGGAACGGCTGGATGCGGCGCTTGGGGATATGGTCTAGAAGTTAGGCACTAGGAGAAAGGGCTGGACTTGATGACCCTGGGGGTCCTTTCCAGCCATGATGATTCTATGATTCTATGATTCTATGTAAAAAGGATAGGGTTTTATTTCAAGAAGAAACAAAATGCAGAAATATTCAGCAGGACAACTGTCTGGCTCCCTCTGTTCCATCAGTATATTTTTGAGGATGATGTTCCGAACATACATACGGAAAGAAGAGCATTGACAGCACAACGGCAGCAAAAGAACCTTTTGCCTCTATTGTTTGCTTTGGCTTTTCAAATGTCTTTCCATATGAGATTGACAGATGGGTAGGCAAACACTAGACAAACATAGGCACACTATAGAATAAACTCAAGTTTTAATAGTCTCTAAAGGTTTTTGGGGTTTGGTGGATACTGCAGCATCATTTCCCTTTACACAGTAAGAAAAGATGTCCTGTAATTGCTTTGATGACTAGTCAGAAGACAGATAGTAGATTCTCTCGTCAGTTCAAAGTCCAACAATCTAACAGTCCCTGACTAACCCTGTTCCCAGAATGAGTCTTCCACCTAACTAGCTGCTCACATTAAGGCTCATCATAAGAAAATTAAATTTTATGCATTAATAGCCTGCAGTAAAAATTTAGTTAGATAATACTCTCTTACGCTACAGCAATATTTGGGATCCAGTTTACACCATAAAGGATTTAGGATGAAACTGAAAGTGTGCAGTTCTGGGCCACGCGCTTCAAAAAAGAGATTGAGGGGCTGGAGCAGGTCCAGAGGAGTAACGAAGCTGGAGAAGGGACTGGAGAGAAAGTCTGATGAGAAGAGGCTGAGGGAGCTGGAGGTGTTTAGCCTGGAGGAAAGGAGACTCAGTGGGAACCTTATCACTCTCTAAAATTCCTTGAAGGCAGGTTGTAATCAGGTCAGGGTCAGGCTCTTCTCCCAGGCAACTAGTGATATGACAAGAGGGCAGAGACTGAAGCTGCACCAGGGGAGGGTTAGGTTGGATGTTAGGAAGCCTTTCCTCACAGAAAGGGTGATCAGACACTGGAATGGACTGCCCAGGGTGATGGTGGAGTCTCCATCCCTGGAGGTGTTTAAGGACAGACTGGATATGGCACTTAGTGCCCTGGTTTAGGTTTGGTGATGTTAGGTCATGGGCTGGGCTTGATGGTCTTGGAGGTCTTTTCCAGCCTCAATATTTCTGTGATCCTATGATTTCATATGAATCTACATTGACAGTAAATGTCCTGAAATGATAATATAAAACTCTATTACTCATCTTTGGGTGGAAAGCATTGTAGTTTCTAGCCCATGTTTTTGCTGTTCACTACTGATTAGTTAACGGTGCATCAATCACTGATAGCTTGCATTGTATTTATATTATTTGGATTACAGCAAATTGCTTCACACCTTTTCTCTAATGTACGTACATTAAAAAGAGAGCACTCTCTACTGAATACCCAGCTTTTCATTAACTTCTGCCACAGAAGATGCATATTAATGGCTAATCTTCCACTAAATTTAACTGACCTCAACAGCAACTGTGATTCACAGAATCACAGAACATTAGGGATTGGAAGGGACCTCAAAAGATCGTCTAGTCCAATACCCCTCCCACAGCAGGATCACCTAGGTCAAGTCACATAGGAACACAACCAGGTAGGTTTTAAATGTCTCCAGAGAAGGAGAATCCACAACCCCGCTGGGCAGCCCGTTCTAGTACTCTGTCATCCCCAACGTGAAGAAGTTCCTTCTCATATTCATGTGGAACCTTCTGTGCAGCCAAACTGAGGCAGTATGGTCTGGATGATAGGGTAGTGAAGTGGATCATGAACTGGCTCCAGGATAGAAGCCAGAGAGTAGTGGTCAGTGAGACAGAGTTTAGTTAGAGGCTCATATCTACTGGAGTCCCCCAACGGTTAGTACTGGGACTGGTAGTATTCAATCTATTCATTAATGATTTGGAAGAGGGATTAGAGTGCATTGTCAGCAAGTCTGCTGACGACACAAAGATGGGAGGTGTGGCTGACACCCCAGCAGGCTGTGCTGCCATTCAGTAGGACCTGGACAGGCTGGAGAGCTGGACAGAGAGAAATTGAATTAACTACAACAAGGGCAAATGTAGACTCTTGCATCTGACAAGAACAACCCCAGGTACCAGTCTATGTTGGGGACTGACTTGTTGGAGAGCAGTGTAGAAGAAAGGGACCTGAGGGTCCTGGTGATTCCTGGTGCTGTAGGACACAAGTGAGGGCAAACTAGGCTTCTGCAACTAGGACAATTTGTGAGCAGACACATTATTTTACAGAAGAAAAAGTGCACAAATACAAACTAGTACCTGGTTTAAACAGGTTGTCTCAAAGTTTCTTCATCAAAATCTTTTCAAATGTCTGAGTTTGCTTCTCTTACTGCATGCATTTATCCCCAGAGTACAATACATATTCACAGATACTTCTCTTTTGGTTTAGTATTTTAAATAAATTTATTTTAGAATTAGTGTGCTATTTGATTTGACATTTAAAGTTACTTGCAATGCACAGAAGTGCAATGCATGAAATAAAGGTGTTAGCCATTCTAAATAAACACATACCTTCCCTGCATGCATGGTTTTCTCTCTTCAGAATAACCCTCTTTCATGCTTTTTTTCTTACCTCTATAAATAATGCAGTTACACGATGCTACAAGTTTAAAATTAATTAGCCCCCAAAAGTATCACTGCTAATAAAATAAAGAAACCTTTCCATATTAAACAAAGTTAACAGTGACTACCAATTGAGGCCTGACACTTCAAATACATTTTTGTCCATAAAACAGGTTTGCAATTCTTAGAGTGGTTTAGAGAAATGTGAAACCATTTAAGAGCATAACATGAATATTTTAAGCAGCTTAGCTTTGATTTAAATATATTTGCTCAGGATATGCTGGCAGCATCCCAAAATGCAGTGTAATACCCTTAAAGCTGACAACCCAAACTCAATTTAAAAGAGCAGATAATATGGACTAGCAGCATTAAAGCAAATAATGTCAATTAACTGGGTTGGGGTTATTCTTAATTTGTTTTCTTTAGCTTGAAATTAGAAAGGATGGATAGAGCTGTAGGATTAATGGAGAAAGAAATTAATGGAAATGGAATACAAAACAAGAATGGAGAACAGAGAAGTCCAGAAGCTATTACTCATTATTCAGCTCTTACTGGTTGAAATTATATAGCAATATTCATTCATTTAAAGTAGCCACAACGCAGGAGAGAAAGTCCACCATTGGAATTGTTTAGATATTCACCAGCATGTTATAAGAGAAGCAAAATGCTAATTTGAAAGCATTTACTTAATCTGAAAATAAAATAATGGAAAGTTTTATTGGTTTATGGAAGACAATGTGTTTACTGTAACAGTGCTGCCAAATTAACCAGCCTTGAGACTTCACACATACACACAGAATAGTTCAATGGATTATTAAGTGAGTTCTGCAGGCTGCTGTATGTGCCTATTGAGATGTTGCTGGCACTTTAGTGTTCCATGATCAGGATAAAAAGGAAAGGGCCAAAACTAGTTACAGGCTAGTAGCTTATCTTGCAAATGAAAATGCTTACATTACTGAGTTGCTCTTTGGAGATCCAGCCAACAGGGGGTTCTTATAGGTAGGTCTTTCTTGACCAGTCTAATCAGCTTCTATAACCACATGACCCACCTAGTGAATGAGAAGGTTGTGGATACTATTTACCTGCACTTTAATGAAGCATTCAATAGTCTCCTATAGCATTCTCCTAAAGAAGCTGGTGGCTCGTGGCAGGTGAACTCTTCACTGGATAAAACACTAGCTGCATGACCAAGCCCAAAGGGTTGTGCTGAATGGAGTTAAAATGAGTTGGTGGCCAGTCACAATCGGTCTTCCCAGGGCTCAGAATTTGGGCCAGTCTTGCTTAACATTTTTATCAATGATCTGGGTGAGGGGATTGAGGGCACCCCCAGCACATCTGCAGATAACACCAAGTTGGGCAGGGTATGTCGATCTGTTCTGCAGAGGGATCTGGACAGGCTGGATTGAATGTATGGGGTTTAAGACAATCACATGCTGGGTCCCCACACTTTGGTTGCAGCCCCATGATATAGGCTTGGAGAAAAATGGCTGGAGATCTGATGGGAGGAAAAGGATGTGGGGGTCCTGATTGACAGCAGCTGAACATGAGCTACCAGTGTGCCCAGGTGGCCAAGAAGGCCAACAGCATCCTGCTCTTCATCAGAAATAGTGTGGCCAGCTGGACTAGAGAGGTGATCATCCCCCTGTGCTTGGCACTGGAGAGGCCTCATCTCAAATAGTGGGGTCAGTTTTGGGCACCTCAATACAAGAAGGACATTGAGAGGCTGGAGTAGGTCCAAATAAGAGCAATGAGGCTGGTAAAGGGCCTGGAAGACAGGCCTGATAGGGAGTGGCTGAGGGAACTTGGGCTGGTTAATTTGGAGAAAAGGAGGTTGAGGGGAAACCTTATTGCTCCTTACAGCTATCTGAAAGGAGGGTGTCGAGAGGTGGGGGTCATCTATTCTCCCAAGTCACTAGCAATAAGACAAGAGCAAATGGACTCAAGGGGAGTTGCACTAGGATTTTGCACTAGGGGAGGATTAGGTTGGACTGACAGAGTGATCAGGGATTGGAACAGACTGCTCAGGAAACTGGTGTAGCAGCTGTCCTTGAAAAGCTTCATAAAACATGTAAATCTGGCAGCTGAAAACATGGTCTCGCAGACATGGTGGCATTGGGTCGATGGCTGGAATTGATCTTGGCAGTCTCTTCCCATCTTAATGATTCTATGATATTTTGCTGCCTAAATTTAAGCCAGCTCAAGAGCAGAAAAAGCAAGTTCTTCTCATGTGACCCTCTCTCCACCTACACTGGAAATTTTAAAAAGTAGCATTGAAAATTTGCTACCAAGTTCCCAGCACTCACTGACCTTATGTTTTGAAAGATGGGGATTTAAAAAATATCTATTTTGTTTCCATAGAATTACCTCTACCAGCAGAGCATGTTGTATTTTCCAAAAATTATATATCAGGTTTTGTAAGACATTCATTCCAAATAACATTTTAACATATGTATAAGCATATGCTTTGCTTCTTCTAGATCCATCTGCTTTGATTTGATGTATGTGCTTCAAAATAGCATTTATTTTATGAAACAGATACACTAAGTGAAAAAGAGTCCACAATATTTGCTTTGAACAACACATTTTTTGAGAAACAATTTTATTAGTTGAATATACTCAGAAATCTGGCATGAAAGTCACCATCTTTTCTGGAACTGGAAATTGCATTAAGCTTCTAATCCATAATTGTTAACATGTAAAGCAAAACCTGTTAATAATATTGCTGTGAATATTCAACTCTGATCTCAGTAAACTCACTGATTACAGTCTTGACATCACAGAATGTGCTAGTGCTAAGCAGGCAGGTGCTTAACCATTCTCAAGCAATAAGATTTAAGCTGCGTTGCAGAACTGCCTTGTTCCACAGTTCATCTAGCCATGTAGGGTACACTTAAGACAAACCTGCAACCACGTAGGATCATCCTAGATGCACAAGAGCCTTGAACTTGCATAAAAATCAAATATATAATGCACAGACTCTGTTTGTCTTAAGCAGCATCGTACCATTACGTCAGAAATCCAAAACTGATTTAGAAGTAGCATCTCCTCTGCGTACACACTTGCACAGGAAGTTTCAGTATAGATATGACTGCAGGACTACATTAAGGAAGCGTACCAATGGTCTTTTGTATTAAAGGTTCAGAGTAAGAAATAAGTAAATCAAAATTACATCCCAAACGTATTTTCCTTAGTAGACTGGATAAATTGAGTTGTTAACTACAGGTTAGACTACCTGTTTTCAAAGTCCTGTGAAATTATCCAGCCATTAGCCATTACTAAGCCCAGAGGAGCAGGTAGTGAAGCAGATCCTGACCGACTAGGGGCAAGTAGAAGTATGAATTACACCATATTTAACAAATGCATCTATCTGCTTGAGAGTCACGGCAAAGTGTTGACACTTCCCATGGATTCCTGTCAATAACGAGTGTTCAACACCCTTAAAGATCAGGTCACGTTATAAAATCTTTTCTGCTGCTTCATCAGATGCAAAACTTTCTTCATAACATCTCTGAAATTCTTCAAAAGATTAACTGACCTATATGGTGACCTTTAGTGAGCCTTGAATTAAGTATGGAAAAACAAGTCCTTAAAATGCAATTTAAAGTGGCAACTTACTGCTTAAAGTTTTCATTGAGAGAATTTTGACTTTTAGGATGGCGAATTTAAATAACAGTCTGACAGGCTTTAGAAGACACGAGTCTAATGAAGTGATAACATATGTCAGTGAAAAACACACAATTACCCAGTTGCTCTGAAATATAAATGCACTGAGTTACTTAGCAAAACATTCTGCGACCTTTTGCTGCATTAGAGATCATTAACTGGAAGGAGGAAGGAAACAGGGGAAAAATGTGTGGGAATAGAGTCAAGAGATTTAGGGGTTTTTTTTCTGGCAATCATAACAGTACTTGAATGTAGAAGCAGAATTCCAGTTTACCTGTAGTTGAATTTTTCTTACTAACCATGTTCCTAGGAAGTATAAAGGAGTCAATTAAACACAGAAGTTATCCTAAGACCCAAATTCATTTTTATCTATTTATAGACATTTTAAAATTTAAAAAAAACCCATTATGTCATACTACATTTCCATCTGGCTTATGGCAAGATGAATGATTTGGTATATTCACCGTATTTGGTACTGGTTGACAACTGGCTGAGCAGGGGCAAGCAGGGTGCCCAGGTGACACAAAAGGCCAGTGGCATCCTGGTTCGTCTTAAGAATAGTGTGACCAGCAGGTCTAGGCATGTAATTCTCCCCCTGTACTGGGCACTGGTGAGACCTCCCCTCAAGTACTGGGGACAGTTCTGGCCCTCTCACTTGCTTCAAGAAACAGAGTGAGGGGCTGGAGCGGGGTCCAGAGAAGTAATGATGGTGGGGAAGGGACTGGAAAGTCAGTCTGATGAGAAGAGGCTGAGGGAGCTGGAGGTGTTTAGCCTGGAAAAGACGAGACTCAGAGGGAATCTTATCACTCTAGAACTCCTTGAAGGCAGGCTGTAGTCAGGTCAGGGTCAGGCTCTTCTCCCAGGCAACTAGCACCAGGACAGAGGTCAGGACAAGAAGCTGTACCAGGGGAGGGTTAGGTTGGATGTTAGGAAGCCCTTCCTCATGGAAAGGGTGACCAGACACTGGAATGGACTGCCCAGGGAGATGGTGGAGTCCCCATCCCTGGAGCTGTTTAAGGAAGGACTGGATGTGGCCCTTAGTGCCCTGGTCTGGCTGATGTGGTGATGTTAGGTCATGGGCTGGGCTTGATGGTCTTGGAGGTCTTTTTAGCAACAATAGTTCTGTGATTCTGTGATCTGATAGACTGATAGAAAATTCTTCAGCCAGCAATTCCTGCACTTTAGGCTGCCCATCTGTCACATTTCAAATTTTGAAGAAGTTTAGCACCAAATTACATATTTTTCATTTTGCATCTTAGTAACCTACAAAATTTATGTTTCATAACTTTAAATGGATCTGGTATACAAATCAGTCTGTAGGATTTCCTGAAGTGCTAAAGACCTCTGGCCCTCACACATGGTGTATTTATATATGAACTCTGGAACAACTATCCTTTAATGGCTTTCTACACATCACAAGAATGCCTACTTCTACCTGCCTGTCCCTTTTACAGCACCCTTGAATCACAGCAGCACTATCTCCAAATGGAGTTCTTTATGTTAATAATTTACTATTTGTATTTGAAAAATAATTTACCATTACTTGCCATCAACACTTGAAATACCTTTCAAATATTTCCTTAGAGTCTAAGAAAACCATGCAAAGATATTTCTGAAAACTTAAAATTATCTTTAAAATGAGAATTAGTGTTTAGATTTTATCAGAGACAGTAATTTATGGTTTCCTGATAATAGCAAATTACTATTCCTGTTCTGAAGTGGAAGAATTCAAAATAATTTGTGCAGATGCTGAAGAAAAATTTACTGTAACCAGACTGCAAAAAGAATGCAGCAATATTTGGTTTTATCAAAAAAACCAAAATGACAGAGCTTTCAGAAAGCTGAATCAAAACCAAGCTCATAGAATTTCACTTAACAAATATTATTTCACTATGAACCTAATAAATACTGATTTACCATGAAAAAAACAATCCACCAAAACACACCAAACAGCAAAAAACCTTAAGACCAAACAAAAAATCTTCAAACCACAGATTGGGTGTGGGCAGGTTTGAGAAGTTTCAGTATTTCAAAATCCCAATTAACCAAAACTGTCGTTAAACAAAAACTACAGTTATTGCTCAGACTTTATTTCATAAAAATGAGGTTTACACACCAGCAAAAAAATATTATGGGGTTTTTTTGTTCTTTTTCATACAAAAGTTTAGGCTGGAAGGGACCTCAGAGATCATCTAGTTCCAGTCCCCTGCCATGAACAGGGATATCTCTCACTAGACCAAGAAATTGTCTTCTATAACAATTATTTATCACAAATTAAGGAATATTCAGTGATACTTTATTCTTTGCTTAATACATCTAAAATGTGATATAAAAAATTGGCAATATCTTGGTTTGCAAGATTCATTGGGCATCACTTTTCTTGATCTGACTCCACATCACCAAAATCAATAGGCTCTGAAACTTTGCTTTTAGTTTGGTTTCACTTTTTTTGGGGGGGACGGGTGTGAGGACAGGTAGTGGTTTGCTAATATTGTAGATCTTCAGAATAGTGAATCTCCTGCTACATTAGCTTTGTGAACAGTCGTTAGAAACGTTACATATGGCATCCTATGAGGGAAAGTACTAGCCATCTTCCTTCCTGTCATTACGATTTAAGGGAAAATTTGTTCTTGGTGATAATTTAGTGGTGAACTCGACCCCTAGAATTTGGAAGAGAAACACTAAACCAGACACGTGAAAGAATTTTGACCAGATCTAAAGGAATGTATGTCCTGTGCAGACTGCGTGTGGACACCCACTGGTGTGGGGAGGAGGTCAAGTGGCACACAGCAAGACAGAATAGGCAGTACATATCTGCTGTTTCCATAAATTAAAACAGCACTTTTTTTTTTCATTTTTCTTTGTGGTTTTCTTCTGATTTTTCATTTCATTTGGAATCTTACCAATCACAGACACTGTAGAAGGCAATTATAATGTGAGACACCCAGTTTTGAAACTAACCTTTCCAGCTCTACATCTGTAAAAGGTGACATAAAGTCCAAAAGCAGCACACAAGTTACCAGCATTCTTTTTTTAAAAAGTCCACCAAAAACCAACACCAAGCAAAATAAAAAGAACCAATTCCACAACCACTTTTTTACCAGCATCCTAAAAACACCCTGTTCCTAACTGTAGATTCCAGAGAGCCACTAGTTGTCATTCAGGTATGATACTCACTTCAATCTGAGATCCTGTTCAAATAAAACAACATTTTAAAAGAACTACAATTTATGTTTTGTGTATTTGTCTGGTGTTGGCCAACATTTATCTGTTCCTTGCAGCAGTCTCCAGCCAAACAAGCTGGAAGATTAATTTTGGGAACAGCTAAATCAGATTCTTGAGCAGGGTTTCTTGAGACTTATTTGTAATGAATCATTTCAACGTTGTGTCATTGGCCTGATAGATGGCCATACTTGCAGTTCTTTTAGTCCGGATGAAATATTTATTGACAACTGGCACATGAATAATCTTGGCATAGGAACGGAAACTCTAACTTATGCCTCAAGAACAGAGGCATTGTATCCTTACTAAGACATCAACATCTTCATTACTTTTTCCATAGAAACACTGAAAGATGAAATTGTGCTGCTTTATACTGTGAACTACTGAGCCAATTGTTTTTCTTGGCTTTGGACTCTCAATAGCCACCTGGAAACTGCAGAACTACTTTAAAGAAGAAACTTTCTCCCCTGGAGGGAAAGCGATCTATTGATCTCACAATGGCCAACAGTCCTTTCCTTGTGGCACACTAATGCTTAAGTATTAGTCCCAGTTCTGAAACAACTTTGTGTTCTGAAGCTCTTGCCTGTGATGTAAATCAACCTAAATAGGTGTCTTTAATATCTGAAATTTTGTTGAAAGGTAACTAATTAGGAAATCATTAGAAAAACATTTTTCACACAAAAAGCAGCCAGACATTGGAACAGGCTGCCCAGGGAGGGGGGTTGTGTCACCATCCCTGGAGGTGTTTAAAGGTCAGTTAGATGTGGTATTGATGGATTTGTTCTAGAGATGAACTTGGTATAGTAGGGTTGATGGTTGGACTTGCTGATCCTAAGAGTCTTCTCCAACCTGAATGATTATATGGTTCTATGATTTCCCAATAACATTAAAAACTTTCCTTAAGAGAACCAGTGATAAAACAAGAGCTAAATATATATTCTAAGTGGAAGCACTGTAATCCTCTGCACTTCCAGCTCACTGGCACTGCAAATATAAAATATTATACTCAGGATAGAGCATTTCAGAGCTCGTAAGTCATCTGAAGATTTCAGTATATTCATGTTCTTTGCCAACCCTGGCGAAGAAAATCCTTTTGTATAACATGACAATACTCCTCACCAAATGCCAAATAACTAATTAACACCTAGACTAACCCCTTTCAATTTCTCTTCTCTATTCTCTCAATGTAAACAGCTCAACTGTCTTTAGGGCAACACCAAAGCAAATATTTTCTGGTTCTCAATGTGTTTATTTTCTGCCAAAGCAGACAAAATGAGCTTCCATGGATTACGTCAGCTTTAGAGGTAAATGAACTCTAAAACATGAGCTAATATTTAGATGCTTCCTTCAGCTTCTTGGTTTTGCAAATTATGGTTCAACAGTTTACACTTGGAAGTAAAATCCCCTCTGGATTTCCACCTATTAACCACAGTAGAAGTTATCCACAGAGACAGCTTTGCAGAAATTGTGCCTAATTGGATACAGAAGTAACGAAGGTGTTCCCCTAATTGCTCAGACAAGAACTGTACACTGATCACAGTTCCTTACAATGGAGACTCAGAAAATACACATACAGATCTGTTGCAGTGCTGTAGTTTTAGGCTACCCAGCTAATGAGAAATTCACTTCAATTGCTCTACTTCAATGTCCTTTATGATTCTGCTAATCACAGCCAGGAATATCGGCATAACCATCCCCTCTTGAAACACTAGTGAAACTAAGTGGCTGCGGGTTGTGGGATAATTACTGGAGGTAACTTGAAAATTGAACTTGTATTGGAAATGGAGCGTTATTTGCACATTGGGGAAAGTTCTGAGCCTCTGGAGGGAGTACAGCTGGAATGCAGGAGTCCCTTCCTCCGATGGTTCCCCAGGCAAATAAATCTGCCACCTTGGAATCCACACGGGGTGGTGAAGTGGTATGGAGACAGCACGGTCACCCCCTGTGATAAGGTGTGCAGCTATGGCTAAGCCCTGTGACAAGATGATGTGCAGGGACAGGAACTAAGTGGTACCTCGAAGGTGATAAGCTGTACTTTTATGACCCTCAGCCATAATTCTGTCATCTTTTGATGAACCGCTACCCTCGTGTGAGCTTCGCTCACTATAATGTCATTATAATACCAAAACGCACCTCCATCCCAACACCTACCTGCCTCCGAGGGGCAATACCAATCAGAAACAAAATAGGTATGACCAGAGCCACTCAAGCTCCACCTTGAAGGAAAAAAAATAATATAAAATAGCCCAGCAAAAAGGGAATTTTGAGAGGAAAGTTACCATCCTGAACAAGTCAGGGAGGATACGTGGACCTCTGACTTCTGGGAATCAGTTGACGGGCTGGGACCATCTCCCCCCCACATAGGGACGCCTTTGGGTAAGACACAAACCTTCTCGAGAACTGTATAAATCTCTATAGAGTTACTTTTTAACCTCACACTTTAGTACAGAGTTACTTTTTAATCTAAGACTTTGGTAATTTTAACATTTGTGTACACATATTTTGCATACAGCGCTCATCACCGGCAATCCATAAAGAACCTGTAAATCTGTTGCTCTAATAAATTACCCCTGTTCATGTAAACTAGCCTCGCCGTTTCTCACTGGACACCGTACAAATCCATAGATTGTGGCTAGGCAAGAACAGAAGACACTATCGAGTGAATCCGAATTGTACGGACTCATAGGGTGGCACTATCGAGTGAACCCGACCTAGTTATTGGACTCATAGTGTGAAATTGGGTATTGCTCAGGATTTGGACCTGTAAAGCGAAGGGGTTCGCTCCCTGCCAAATCCTGCTTTCTTTTAACGCGACACGGGTCTCACACAGAAGCAGATCCACTCTCTGAATGAAGATTTCCTGTATGCTAAGAATATTGCTTCATGGCAAATAGAATTGATGTGTTAGGAAGTACTGTTGCCACATTTTTAACAGTTGGTGGAAGGAGGCAGGTGTTGAAGGCATAAGACCCATAGTTTCATTCACAGAATATAGTTTTTCTTCCTTTGGGTAGCAAATTCTGAAGCATCCTCTTTCTTTCATATCATGAATGTGCTTGACTTTCTGCGGGTTTTTTTCTGAATTTCATCACTTCTTTCTTTAAATGGTTTTGTTTTAACAACTGCTTTGAAAATATTCATGACGATCACACTATGTGAGAACAGATTCTTCAACCTTTACAGCTCTTTGCTATCCCAAGATCACAGCACTTGTCAGGAAGCAGATGGATAGCCCTTCTGAATCCTTCCATCAAAAGACCCCTGATTCACCCTCAGGCAACTCTCCTGGTTAAAGACAACTCCAGGAAAGCAGACATGCTCGCACTTTCCTTTTTGCATTTCTATCACCATCACAGGAAAACGTATGCACATCCATCCACTCAGGCCTGTAAGACTATTGCTATCTAGTCCCTTGGTTTAAGTCACAAAGATACTGTGTCACTCTGAAATGACTGCCAAAAAGAAGTAATAAAGAGACTTAACATCAGAAGTCAAATAATCTACTGCTAATAAGAATTAATGAAAATACTGCTGGTTACTCCTGTAAATGTATAACCGGAGCAGGGCTGGTGACAGGGAGCTCTTCATTTTCTGTCCTTATAATCATCAGGTAAGTTCTGATGAGTAAGAAACCAATATATAGTACAATCCCAAAGCAGAAAGGATTGTTTTAGATGGTCTGTGGTGATGGGCAAGAAAGGCTTCCAGAAAGCATGTTGTAACTTTCTTACAAACTAGAAGACAACACTCAGGAAATCAATGTGGTCACAGGAACTCTGTTCTCGAGACAGCTAGACACAACAGTTTTATCCAATTCAAACATCTTCCCATGAATGAAAACAGTGGAAAATGCTCTGAAGACTAGACATGCTGTTTGCATAAGACTATGGTAACACCTTAAGCTCCAAACATGATGTTTAATGGACATTTATGATCACAGAATGCTACAAATACAAAACTACATTTGAAATATTTGATGTCTAGACACGAAGGGTCACAGAAGGCTATAACAGAAGATGTGACTAGCTAATGCTGATTTTACAGAATCACAGAACTTTAGGGATTCAAAGGGACTTGGAAAAATCATCTAGTCCAATCCCCCTGCCACACAGGAACATATCCAGTCAGGTTTTAAACACCTCCAGAGAAGGAGATGCCACAAGCATCCTGGGCAGCTTGTTCCAGTACTTTTTCACTCTCATAAGGAAGGTCCCTCTCATACTTATGTGGAATATTGTGTTCCAGCTTACACCCATTGCCTATCATTGGGTGACACTGAGAAGAGCCTGGTTCCATCCTCCTGACACTGGCCTTTCCATATTTATAAACTTTAATGGGGTCACATCTCAGTCTCCTTTTTTTTCAAGCTCAAGAGGACCAGCTCTCTCAGTCTTTCCTCATCAGGGAGATGTTCCACTCTCTTCATCATCTTTGTGGCTCTGCGCTGGACTCTCTCCAGCAGTTCCTTGTCCTTCTGGAACTGAGTGGCCCAGAACTGGATATAATACTCTAGATGTGGTCTCACCAAGGCAGAGTAGAGGAAGAGGAGAACCTCTCTACTAACCACCCCCCTTCTAATCCACCCCAGGACACAACTGGCCTTTTTGATCTGATCTTTAAATGTGCATTTTCATTGTTTAGACAGTTTTGAAAGGAAACCTGATTTAATGCATTTATGGACACATTTTTCTTAGTTATGTCACAATCACACAGTAAGTTTCTACAGGCATATTGAATGTCGTGAATGATAGAGGCTGAGATCTGAAGAGATATGTCTTAATAACTGTCATATATTGTAGTCTTCCCTTCTCAAGGACACCCTAGCAAAGACATACAGCCATGCTGAAAGGAAGTCGCATGCATCTTTCACAAATTTCATTTTCTTTCCTCAGCTGTTTACACATGAAGCTTGCTACTTCTCCTGACTGATCCCTTGCGTGTTTCCTTCATGGCTATGAAAAGATCCAGTGTGGGCATAAATAGATTAATTAACTATGGTTCTCTTCTTTATGCAAACATCATACTCTATATCCAATACAATGAAAGGGATTTAATTGAGCAAATTAAATATACAGAAATAAATATTGCCTTTCATTTTGAGTATTATTAGATAATTTTGAAAATACCTTTATGTTTGGTTATGACTGAAGAGACAAAAATCTTACTATTTGCTTTTTATTTACATGACTTTTGTAAGTAAAGAGTGGGTTTTTTAATTAACTCCTCTCAATTTCCACATTCTCTAGCTGACCTCTAATTCATCTGCATTATGGTTTTCCAGAAGTGGATGCATGGAAGCACATCTCAGTAGTTCACTGTCTAAAACCAAGCATTGTCTCAAGGCATGAAGCAAGATCAAGACCAACTCGTAGTAAAAAAAAATATTTAAAACTACATTGTAAAAAATAAATTAAAAATCACAGAGCTCTGAAAATTGTCTGACTTGAAAGGGAAGTTGTTAAAAATTAACAAAACGCCTCTTAACAGGTCTTCTTTTAAAACTAAGAATTCCACATCTGCCATCAAACCAGCTATGGCCATATTTTGATGCTTTTGAAATATCACAGAGTCACAGAATCACAGTATCATTAGGGATTGGAAGGGATCGTGTAGTCCAATCCCCCTGCCAGAGCAGGATCACCTAGAGCGAGTCACAAACGCCTACTTTTATATGGACTAGAGGAAAGCATATATGGGTGCCATGGATCACCTTAAAGACTACACTTTTCTAAGCAATAATTTTTAAATATTTAAATATATAGTTATTAACTGGAAAAGGCAACTTCCTGCTTCAATTTGAATTAAAAAGAAAAAAAAGCTCTTAGTAAGTCATTAAAATTGTAGACATTGATGAACAGTAAAAATCAAATCCATGATAATGTTACAAATTAGATTTCCTAAGGACCATTCCTGACACTGGCCCAACACGAAGTAAGAACTACGTCACTGCATGCTAATGATTTCTTAAAGGTTCTGTAGGATTTCTTTTTTAAATTGTTACTGAAACACATAAGATGTGAACAAATACAAAACAAAAAATTACTATGCAGGAGCATTTAAAAAGAAAATTAATTCTCCTGATTTAGAGTACTCTGTATGGTTTTAATCTCCCCAACGTACCTATTCGGCTATTTGTTTAATAAATAGGTATGATGGACTTTCTTTTAAAGACTTTCTGCCTTGTAGGATAAAGGTTGCAGAATAACAATGGAGTTATTGCTTTAGAAAATACTCTCCTCTCACACAATAAGCAACCTTGTTGTTCTTTAGAGTTATTTACATATAACTCTACGCAGTAAAAAATGTTTCCGATTTGGTTGCAGCGTTCGAATAGCGAAACAAGTTGCATTACTACTACTACTGAAACGTTAGTTAAAGAATATTCATGTTCAATTTGTTTTATAGGACACCGATAAATCTTGTTAGTAAGTTCAATTACAAATCTCAGTGTAAAGACGTGTGTTGTGCTTTTAAAAGACAACTTGGGAAAAAATGCAAGGGAAAGCACATTCTAGAATGAGATCCTTAGCTCCTGTGAAATAGCATAGGTTTCTTGACTGAAGCACTGTGCCATGCAACATCACTATTGACTTAATCACACATCCTAGGAAAAATACTCTTATCAAAAACCCACCCAGGCAATTACTGTGCCTTCCCAGTTTAAGTAGACACTATACTTGGGATAAACAGGCAAAATCCCATGGACCGCAGTAGAATTATTTAATTTTAGCATTAGAAAGATCTAAACGATTACATTTTCTCAACTACAATTTACAGCTCAAACTCTTATTTCATTTTGTGCTACCAGAAGCCACAAACCAAACAAAAAGTTAGAGACTGATCAGACCTAAAGTATACTACAAAGTATCATCTGAGTATATGATCCATGAGTTGAATAACTAGATATAAGAAACTTGATATAGCACACATGTAGATTTCATATCATATGTGATGTAAAAATAAAAACACATTTAAACAACTTGGCGCATAAAGGATCATGGACCATCTTTCTCTGACAGTCTAAGTACTGACTGATGATCAAGCCCTCACTCTGAAAACAGAGGTAGAAATAGAAGATTTAATTGGTGTCCAAGTAAAATAACCACTTTATTCAAGGTTTTATGATGCGAGATGTTGATGCAGGGCTTCAAGTACTTGTTTACAGGCTAAAAAACCAAGGTGAAAGGCAAATGTGACCATTGTGAGTTATGCAGTTCAGATTTTCTTGTAGATGTTTTATGCTTGCAAGTGTAATTATTTTTACTATGGACTGTTTGGTTAGTCATGGCCTAATTGTGCAACCTCTAAATAACAGCATAAATACAAGCTGATAAATACAGCTGATCTATGTTTAGCTACTGAACTGATTTAAATAGCTCATATATAATCAGCTCCTGTAGAAGGACAACGCCTAAATGAATGGCAAATTCACCCATAAAGTAATCTTTAATAAATTTAGCCAGATTATTACCTTCTAAGTGTGTATGTGCACATGAATGAGCATTTCATTAGAAGTGTTTTAAATTCAGTATCAGTTACCTTATGACAAAACCCACTTTAAAGTAATAGCTATTTTTATATTCAGAGAAATAGAACACTTAATTTGAAATATTTTACTGGAAATACAGAAAAGCTAAATGTGAAGATGGCCTGCTCTTCCAAAGCTGATGGTTCTGCACCAAGCTTGATAAACTTTACCCAATAAAATTCTGTAGAGCAATTAATTAGCTAAGTAAATGTGTTCACAAACTAGTTTTTACTTACAAGACTCATTATGATTTTACCTATTGTAAAAAGTACCATGCATTCATTCGTGAGTTTTTAGCAGCATGAGTAGTTTGTTTCAGCATTTCTGGTATTTTATTATCAGGAGCAAGCTGTTGAGTCGATATCTTTATCTTTCCCTTGTAAGTGCCTACCTGAGAAATTGAGATCAGTATGTGTTAATAAATCTCAAAACACAGTGACAAAACAAAAATCCATACTCAGCCCATTTTCACTTCATACTACTGATGTCACTGATGTTAAAACTTTACAGAAGTTCAGCATCAATGATGGCTCCGAGAGTATGGTAATTGGGAACAGAGAATCCCATACTCAGAACAGAATGTTGTGGTATGGCCAAACATGTTCAAAACTGATTTGAACAGTAACAACAGACAGACATAAAGTTAACATAAAACTTGGTGGTGGCTGATAGGATAGAGATCAACAAAACCTCTAGTTACCTTATCTAATCTTCATACCAAAAAACCCACTCCTCCAGAAGGAAATGTATGTGGAAATACAGGAAAGACTTAGTATATTGAGTTTGAAAGAAGTCAGGACTTGTGCCAATGAACTGTTGTTGTATAAGCACAGGTAACCAATAGTTTACTCTTGAACAGGTTTGTCTTTGTTAGCATTTCATACAACAAGCTCAACATCTTCCTTGACAGGTGTGCTGGCTGTGTAGATGCCTGGCACTCAACTCCGCAGAGCTGAAAAAAGCCCAAAAATGCAAGTATCTTAATTCAGTTTATTGATTTGCATCTCTCACAGTGGCTGAAGAATCCCTGTTAGGGACAACATCATGATGGCAATGGTTGATCTAGACTCACTTCTGCCATGAGAGAGTCATCCAGCCTAAGTCAACCTTGCCTAATCCTTCTGCCTCCTTCATTCTTCCAAGACCACAGAAGAGGCCTAAGGCTTGGTTTAGATTAGTTTAATTCCTAGACAGCAGTGAGGACTTTCAGATTCTTTACTTATTCATGCAGTTTCCCAGAATATTAAAAAAAAAAAAGACTTCCAAAGAAGGACTAAAATATAATAATATTCAAACATTAGTTTATCTTTCAGACAGATAAGCAAACATTTTCCATTTCAGATATTAAAAAAATAAGGAAAAAGGAGGAGTGAGGGATGGGATAAAATATTTCAGTGTGCACAAGTTTAAAAAAGACATTGATCTTCCAGTATTATTTTGCCCACCTATAAAGAAACATTACTTTTTCCATTCATCCATTCACCTGTAAAATTACAGCATGGATCATTTAGTGCTTTAAGATTTAGCAACACATACGGAAATCAGATAGAATGTTTATAT
Source organism: Rhinopomastus cyanomelas (assembly GCA_013400115.1). Taxonomy (NCBI): domain Eukaryota; kingdom Metazoa; phylum Chordata; class Aves; order Bucerotiformes; family Rhinopomastidae; genus Rhinopomastus; species Rhinopomastus cyanomelas. Next base: position 67,017 of record VXBP01007398.1, read on the forward strand.
AATTAGGAAACTTCAGAGACACAAAGTAAAATATTAAGCTAGAAGAAAAGAGAAAAAAGCCATCATACATTTAATTAAAAAGCTTGTCAAGTCTCTTGATCAACAGTTCCCGACAGCAGAGCAAGTAAACCCTCTCTAGACTACTCTTCTGAGAGCATTACTGATCCTAATACAAGAATTAGTGACTCTCAATCAGAGAGTTTTTCATTATGAAATATCGACAGATTATTTTCAACATCCCTAGTTCAACTAGCTTTTATCCCAGGTATAAAAATGCAAATACAATAGCAGATTCATTTATGCTAGCTGTATGTCTCTATGTCTTTCACTATCAAGATGAAATTCTCTAAGACTCATAAATGAAGTTTCTGATGCGTTGACAACACAGCGCTGTTATCTGAGAACAAACATTGTTACCTAAGCAGCACAGTGCAGCAGTGCTTTAAACTACCCCTACAAGGGTCACAACACGAGCAGTGAACCTGTTCTTCTCTACTCCAGGCAGAAACATCTAGAAATTAAAAGACTTTGAAAATATATTAACTAAAATGTGCACTTCATGTGAAAGATACATCACGCAAAACTAGAGAACACATTCCTTGATGAGTTACAGTATTTCAGTGGCATTTTGGAAAGAACAAAGAAGAATAACGTTCAAGGAAATCTGAGTCTAGGCAGACCAGAATCACTTGCAAATGTTAATCCAAATGCAACTTCACAGAAGAATTAAAAAGAGCAAGTTTGAGACCTGCACCCGTGTGTCACTTCTCATTTGTGACCAATGAAAAAATTAACCAAAAAAACCCTCAAACAATTATGTGGTTTTAATTATTTAAATTTCTTAATGAAATGGAGAATAGGAAGGGGTTTTGAGCTTCTTGTTAGAGTTTCAAGTAGTATTACAATACTATCTAGTTTATCAAGAGCTGGCTGAGCTCCAGTAATTGGAAAAATGATCCTTACATGTTTATCATCCAGTATTTGCATTACTGAAAGCTTTAGACATTTATATTGAAGGCACTATATAAACCTAAAACAACTATTTCTGTATCATAAAGGAGCTAAAATACTTGAGATGGAGAGAAAGCAAAATTATAAGCGTTAATCACAGAATCATAGAATCATTAGGGATCGGAAGGGACCTCAAAAGATAATATGACAGTGGTCTTTGATTCTCCATATTCCAATGCAGATGTGACAACATAACGATCTTATGTTATCAGATTGTTTAATCTCATCTTCCAACATACATTACAGCATAACATTCTAAAAAGCTTATTCAGGAAACATTAATTTGCCTTGCAGATCAGGGAGTATGGAAATAAGGCTCTTTCTAGTTTCTCTTTTGCATTATTGACAGAACTTCTAGTAATATTTCCTCTGTAGAGACTAAAGAGGATGAAGGTTAAAACTCAAACACACAAAGCAAATATATTAAGTGGGGAGAAAAACTGCTTATTTGCAATGACTACCAAATACTTGGTTTATTTTCTTTTTCCTAAATCGAGGAGATTTTTCTCTTGTATAAAATAAAATTTTAAAAAGTAAATATAATATTTGAGTTCAGAAAAAATAAATCTCTTTTTCTCTGGTTTCTTATCACTGGTGACAGAAACTCTTCCATTCAGCAAGCACATTTAAATGGCAGGTATTACTTGAACTTTGCATCACTTCAAAAGGCAAGTAGCAGTCAGTAAGAAGCCAGTTATACTTCTCAGCATCCACTCTATTGGGCAATTGTGTGAAAATCGTTTTACAAGGCTTTTCGTTTTCCAGACAGTGGGTGAAAGGATCTGGGGATATTCCAGAAAGCCCACACGGATGAAAGCTTTCTTAACCTACATTAAATCTTGATAATGCTATAATGAGTCTTTTAAAAGGATAATTCTAATTCCCCTATCTAGTGCAATAAAGACTGTATACAGCTAATCTGCTTTGCCCTTTCAATTAAACTCATCCAGGACGTTCTCTGTAGTCAGCACCCTGAATGAGTCATTAAAATTCTTGTTCTATAAGAGTTGTGTGCAGCGCACCGTTGTTTCTAAATTCTATTAAATGCAAACGGTCTTTATCGCCCCATGACCACTGTGACTTCAATCAGCCAATTTAATTACCTTACAAAATTGTCAGCAGAAGCAGCAAAGAAAAACAGGAAGGGCTGTGACGTTATCAGATTGAAATCTTCCTTTGTGCCGTTTAATCTAGAGCAGTCAATAACAATCCTTCTCACCTCCTTGCTGCCTTCCCCAGGCTCTTAACCTCACTCTTCTTTCAAAGATTTCTGTTGTTTATAAGACTGATTTTGAACTCCTTTCGGAAAGGCTGTTAACACATGATGAAAGCTTCTTGTCCTTGGGTGTACAATTTTCATTGGCTCTAAATGCTGGAATTACCAAACCACAGACCTTTGAGAGCTGCTGCAGCAAGTGTTTATTTTGCAGAATTTCATTGCACTGTAAGGCAGACTGACTTCCCCACTAAAAAGTGGATTCTCTCGTTTTTCTCTTAAATACAGACAAAAAGGTTACCTTCTGCCACTGAAAGTGTGTCAGTGTAACAGCCCAGGGAAAGAAGCTCACATCCAAAAGAGGTCTGGTGTAAAAAACATCTCAATTACTACCCAGCAGGTACTTTTCACTCAAACTCATCTCAACCCTTTTGCACAGAGGTACCTCTCGCTGCTGCTCAATGACTTTACAGGTTCTAAATGCTACTACTTTAAAACAGTCACCTGAATCCCAGAAACCTGTGTTTCTGGCAAGTACACAAGCAGTCGATGTAATGAACAGGCCTCTTCTTTGGTTTTTCCACTTTCAATCTCAGAAAGACAATTACATAGCCAATAAAAGCTAACCTGCTTGATACAAAGGAGTTTAGTTAAGTACTCTGTTAGATGAAAACCAAGCCAAATCTTCAGGGACTAAGACACCAGTGAATAGTAATTGCCCTTTCCGGGTTACTGCAATGCCAAAGAGTACCTGATCGTACATGAACAGCTTTGTATGGTTGTCTTGTTAAGCAGGTTTGGGGGTTTTTTTGTTTTATTTTTTGGGGTTAGTGGGGTTTTTTGGTTTTGGGGTTTTTTGAGAGAAAGCGCTAGCTTTCCTAAGAGTTTAGTTGTTTTCTTAAGGAAAAGCAAAGTCATCAGTAGGAGGTATTTAAGAGTTCAAAATTTTCCCTTCATTCCTTGAAAAGCATTTCCATCTCTCTCTTGGCTTTCTTTTGCTTTTAATCTCAAAGAAGACATCTGTCCACCTCCTTACCTTTTAGTTCATTGTAAGCTAGAACATTTAGCTCCTTTCCCCTCAGATAACTCCAAACCAAAAAAGGCTGCAAACATGGATCACTTCATTTTGAACACAGAAGAAACCAGACCTTCTCACCAAGGAAGGAAACACTTAGCAGGCTAATGCAGTGGAGGTCATTAGTCTTCCACCCCACTTCCATAAACAATGAATTGCCTTAGAAGAATGAAAAAAACACAATGGCCCAACCACTTTTACCTTCCAGTTACTGGCATCTCTTCACATCTTTGCTGTATGAAAGATGAATTGCTTGCAGCAGGAGAGACAAGGCCCGCAACGGGCAATAATGGAGGACATTTGCAAATGCTCTAAATCTCAGCCTTCATTCATACCACATGTGTGAACTGACAACAAAAAGTTTCAAACAGCTTGGGCTCTTACTCCCTTCTTTGAGCAAGGGAAGATTTCTGAAAACACAGGTGAGCTGTTACTGGTCGTGAACAACCCTTAATGGCTTGCAATTCGGGCAAAGTTCTGAGATGCCTCCAGGGAGGTAAAGGCAGAAGTGAGGGGCCCTATATGAAGACGGTGGGGCCGAGATGGCTCGGCTGCACCCAGGTACCCGGTGCTTCTGAGGCGCCTATGCCCTGGATCTGTTTTTACACAGAAACAGTGACTCAGAAAGCTACGAATCGTGATCCCCCATAATGGAACGGATCTGCAGGTGGTTGCTTTTTGCATGGTGCCAAGTGATAAGGAAAAGGTTTCCATCACACTTAGTACGGCAGAGAGACAAATACGAGGCTGCCGCTCTTCTCCCTCGTCAAGCCCGGACCTGTCCTCGTACCCGGAGCAGCGGCGTAAGGCTGTCTCTCCGCGAAGCCCCTCCGCAACGCGGGCACAGCCCCCTCCCTCTGCCTTTCTTGGGCTCGCCTGTGGCAAGCGATTCTCAGGGAGAGAGTTTGACTGCATGCCCCATGAGGCCAGGTGTCCATCAGGAAGGGAGCCTGGTGTGCTGCCCTGCTCCAGCAGCAGCAGGCAGGAGCTCAGATGCCTGAAGGAGCGCTGCTGAAGAAGGAGTCATCGCCCCAGCCTCTCCTCGTGTTTGCTCCATAAAGCGCAGGAAAAAAAACCCCACCACCCCACACTTGACAGACAACCCAGGCGGCTGGGCAACCCGTGCAGTTGATGAAAGGTAGCCCGAGAGCGAAAGGACACGCTGGCTAGTCCCAACAAAGCGAGGAGCCGTGGGAAGGACAATGCGAATCCATGGTGGTTAATTTGCACAAGAGGAATGAGGGGGCTGGAGCGCTGGCAGGCTGCAAGCTCTCCCCTGTTGCCATAGCGCTGCTGGCTGAGGAAGAAGAGCGGGGGCTGGCAGGCTGCCTTCTAGAGGGAATCTCCTCAGCTCTCGCTTTTCCTCGGGAATGCACCGGCATCTCGTCCTCCCGGTCGCAAGTACATCCCGAAGGGACAGATAGCACGGGTACCTGTAAGGGGCGGCGGGAAATTCCCCCCACCCCTCCCTTCATATGTAACCAAAGCTTTTCCAAAGATCGCTCATTGCTTCTTCCCTCCTCCCCCTCCACGCCATGCCCTACACGAGGCAGAACTGCCAGCCCCTGGGGAAGAAGTGGGAGTTCTCTGGCGGTCGGAGACAGTCACTCAATACCTGGACTAGAGTAAGCTCGGACTTCCTAAACGAGAGATGTGCAACAGGCCCGGCTGAGCAGAGCTAAGCTCATCCTTGCACACTCTCACGTCTAACGTTTCCCATACTGAAATAAACTAACCAACTGCTCCCTACCTACTCTAAAGAGATGAGTTGGCCACAATTCCTTTCAAAGACCAGAAAAGGCACGCGGTGATTCAGAAGCGGATTTCTGGTTCTTCGTGACAAACACTGGAGTCAGCACAACCTGTAAACCGACTGTGGGACCAGGAGTCAGCTGGGAAGTTAGCCTAGGAAAATCCGTACATGTGTGACCAGAGTCCCCCTGCATCACCCTTCACTCTCGGCATTATTATCCTAATCATTATAAAATCGCTGTTCTCCAGGGCTATCTCTACAGATACGGTGGACTGCCAACCCTGAGGAGGAAAGGTTTAGCTAATGATGTGGCCGGGAAGATAGCTACCCTTGAAAGTAATTCAGATTCCTAGAGACCGACCCTTGGCACCGGTTATGAATCCCGGTCGGTGGAAGGACGGACAGCCAGGCAGTGCTCCAGCCCTGGTAATAACTTCACTGCCATGATTACGGATCAGGCTGAATGCAAAACAAACCCCGCAATGATATAGGGACGCGTTTAGTATGGTCAACGGAACAAGCATTCCTGAAGAGGGTTGCCAAGAGCAACGTGCCTTAAGCACCACCTTTTGACCACAATGAAGCAGAAAATAAATCCTGCTAGTAATTCAGCACACGAGATCGGTAACAGCCCGGTGACTTTTTAATCATCACCCACTTTCCCTCCACATAAAACTGTGCGGGAGTGGAATTTCAACCCAGATTAGATACAAACCAATGCACTGCTCTCAGGCTAAACCAGGAGCTTTCGGGGTCCCACAGAAAGGGTTGTGGATGCTGGGGATCCGCGCTCCCCTCCTCCAGCCACGCTGTCGATAGGCTGGGGTGAGGTGGGGGTGGTGGCGTGGGGAGGGAAGCCCCTTTTCTGGGAGAGCAGCTTTCCGCCAGCCGGACTGGCAGCGGGGCGTGGGGGGCGGGCACGGTTCGGCCCGAAGGACTATCCCCGCCCGGGCCCTATTATTAACTTTCGGCTCTGTCCTGCCCTTCCTTACTGCGAAACAGGGATGAAGGAGGGGGGGGGTACGCAGCAGCTGGAATGTCTCTGTCGCTTGCCCATGAACACGAACAGGAGCAGAACTATCCAGGTCACCTCAGCGGTCCGACTGGGACAGCCTTTACAGTGTAAAACCGCTCCAGTCTCCTTCAAAACTCATTCTCATCCATGACTTCTTCTCGTCTCTTTTCCCCAAGGGGGGCAAGAGCTCATACAACTTTGCCGACATGGAAAAAGCTGTTGTTCTGAAAAGTACCGCAAAGGTTTTTTCACCGCTCAAGACATAAATCATCTCCTCCCTAACCCTAAACGCCCCTGGAGAACAACTAAGCAGACACTTCAGGGGAAATCACAGTCCAAATGTGTCACGTAACAGCGTCGCACCCACTTGGGATCCGTTCGGGTGGACCAGAGACGGGCGGACAAAACTTAACAAGTACTTGGTATATTTTTAACTGATCAAGCACTGCTTTAGCCATGCTCTCCACTACTGGGGAAACCAAAAGGTACATTAAGCCACGCGAGCTGTGCAGAGCCTCAGGCAAACGCGTTCGCCAGTCATTTTTCTCTCTATTGTTATGATAATTATCATCACCATCGTGCCGTTACTACGGCTACAACGAGCTGCAGAGGCAGAAAAAAGCACACAGCAAATCATCCATCCGGATGCAAAATAAAGAGGGACTTCGGTGCCTGACTCTGGCAGCACGTCCCAGCTCTCCCCCAGCACCCACTTCCGAGTCAATCCTATGTATCTATCACATTCAGGCTGAAACGCACAACAAGAAAAGTGTAGGGAAATCTTACCAAATCTTAATACATGTGTGGTTCCTTGAGAATATCCAATCCACGGTAAGCAAAGAAGGAGCCTAACGGTGCATCTGAAGACTGAATTAGTTAGAATAGGGGAAATAATCTTCATGATGTTTCTATGCACACACGCGCTGCCTTACTTCCCCCTTCTAAGCCGTCAGGTTTTCCGGTAGGGTGAGAATGAGGATACGTAAACTGATGGCCCTCAGACACAATCACGGCATGGTCACAGACAGAAGACAGTCTACGTTTCCCAAACCCATTAGCAATCCCTGCATGTTCTTCATTCACTGCGCCAAGGAGCAGCCTTCATCTGCAAGGAATGGTGGGACATCCATGTTAGTCGGGGGAGAATCCGTGAGAAATCCAAACACACAATGTCCAGCCGAGTAAACCTGGGAGGTAAGAAAGGAGGAAAATCAATAGCTAATCCAGCTCGAGAAATCGCTGAGGTATCGCCACATAGCGAGAGACAGTGAGCACCAGCCGTTTCACTGGCGAAGCTTTTGCCGTGCTCCCATTCTACTGCACTGCTGCACAGCTTCTGACGCGAAGCCAAGATTAAGTGAGAGAAATTGAGATAGCTCTTCTCTTCTTAAGGCTGCCTGCCAGACAGCCTTCCTAATTTCTATTATGCAACCGAGCTGATCGCCTAGCCTTGTCGGAGTTAAAAAACAGCCCGGTTTTATTTACATGCTTCTAATTGTTATTACTATTTCAGTTTCAGTTGTTCTGAACAATAGCCATAGGG